>CM053792.1:309922103-310289603 GCA_028749045.1 Cupressus sempervirens | reverse complement strand
ACTAATTTTGAAATTAAATCTACATTTAAATCTAAATACATAACTAAATCTAAATCTAAATGAAAATCTAAATTAAAAATAGAAATTTCACATGCAAAAAATTACTCGAAAACATTAATCTACTCCTTTTCAAAAACTCTAATCCACTCTAATCTCCACCTCTTCCTCCCTGTAAAAACACAAAATGAAAAAGAAACGTGGAGCATTTGTTTTATAACCTATGAGAGACTCCTCATATCCCCCAATAGATGTCTTTTGACATTCCATGAATTTGTTTTCAATTCCCCCACTCCCCATAAAAAATAAGCATGAATGTGCATGCAAAAATAAATTTAAGAAAAAAAAAATTTTTATATTTAAAAATTTAATGAAATTATTTCAGCCCTATTATTTTGGGTTGTATTTTTTTGACCTTATTTTTTCGGGTCCTATTTTTTAGCCCTATTTTTTGGGTCCTATTTTGGCCTCTTTTTTGAGACTCTATTATTTTAGCATCCATTTGGCTAGCTATTATTTCGAGATTTTTTTAATATTTTATAATCTAATAATGATCAAATATATACTAAATATATGATTCATGTACTTTAAATAAATCATTAACTTTAATAAAATATAAATTGTATTGATATGGTGACATTGTCATCCACATAAATGATAAAATCATACTTTGAAATATGAAAATATAAATACTTTGAAACATGCAAAT
Source organism: Cupressus sempervirens (assembly GCA_028749045.1). Taxonomy (NCBI): domain Eukaryota; kingdom Viridiplantae; phylum Streptophyta; class Pinopsida; order Cupressales; family Cupressaceae; genus Cupressus; species Cupressus sempervirens. Next base: position 310,288,897 of record CM053792.1, on the reverse strand, counting down.
GTAAAACTATTATGAAATATTCAAATCTAATACATTCAAACTAAAACTATTTTGAAATATGCAAATCTAAAAATAATATCAAACATGCAAATGTAAAACTAATTTGAAACATGCACTTTTAAAATATGCAAATGAAAAGTATTATAAAATATATAAGTCAAAAGATTTTGAATGCAAATCTAAATCTAAATCAAACATGCAAGACTAAACTATTAAATGCAGGCATAAACAATTTTGAATATAATTATAAATCTAAATGGAACTAATTCAAATTGAAATCTAAATCAAAGTAGAATATTATAACTAATTTTGAATCTGAATCTACATCTACATCTAAATCTAAATAAAAATAGAAATCTCACAAGCAAAAAAATTACTCCAAAACTTCAATCTACTCCTGTTAAAAACTCCAATCTAATCCTCCAATAATCTCCACCTCTTCCTTCTTGAAAAAACATAAAATGAAAATGAAATGAGGAACCTTTGTTTTATAGCTTGTGAGAGACTTCACATTCCATGAATTTATTTCAAATTCTCCACTTCCCACAAAAAAAAAAGCATGAATCTGCATGCAAAATTATATTTAACAAAAAATAAAATCATATTAAAATTATTTCACCCCTATTTTTTGGGCCCTATTTTTTTGGTTCCTACTTTTTCAGGCCTATTATTTCGGCCTCCATTTGGCATCCTATTATTTTGGCCAGTGATTATTTTAGGAATATTGTTGATTTAGTAATTTAATAATTTAATATTTATTTTAGAAGGTGCCACATGGCCATCGCAAAATAAAATGCATTTATAAAATTGTTTTAAATTAAATTAGTGTGTAACCACTCCCATTTCCTTTTTATTGACAGAGAATCTATTTTGACATATTCTTGTGTTGGGTATTTGTGATGTGATTGTATAGAATGCCTCTCAGCGTAATTAGGCAACATACTAATGAGAAATCTGACAAGTCTAGTGTAGTGCCTGCCCCTAGTTTACATTTTTTTTTCGAGCTACATTTATGATATGATTGCCAAACTCTTTTAGGCCATTTATGTTTGATGAGTAGTATTATTATTTTAGAGATTATCGTATGATGTTTACACTCAGTTTATTATATGATCAGATTACTTGGTACTCTATATTTCATGCATGTATGATGATTATTCAATGGTTTCAGTTATCGATGATGATTAGTTAGATGGTTCATTATTCCATGTGTTTCTTATGGATACTTACCCCATACTGCATGTGTATGGTGTGCATGCTGTTTTATTTATGTATGGTGTTTCTGATATGGTTAAGGAAGGGAGTCGTAGTCACCTGCTAGTCGGGATCTACACGATGCACCACTTCTTGCCATTGCCTGTTTAGCTTAGAATATTGTGTTTGTACATGCGTGGATTTTATGCAGGTTGCAGGTACCGGGTATCGACTTCCTTGAATTGTCAGGATGAGCGTACCCTATCGCACTGTCTCAATGGTAAGAGAGGGGAGATAAACTCTTAAGTCCAAATCCTAAACCCTTTAGCCAATTGTCCTAATTGATAATTAGGACAAGTATCTGAGTTAAGTACCCTCCGAATGCATCAAATGATGTAATTTTGTGATTATAACCCTTTTGTTTGATTTGGTATGTATTTATCTATGATGGGTTTTTGCTTTATGAGTCCTTGGTGTATTTTTCTATTAATTAAGTCTAATTAAAAAGACTAATTAATGATTTAATTTAATAAGGAATTATTATGATATCTTTATATTTAATTAATTAATTAATTAATTAAATAAAAGAATTAAAGTTGGAAATTAAAGTTCAAGATATACTTAGAACAGGATAATATTTATTTAATTTAATAATAATATATTTGGAGTTCATTTTTAAATAAATGTTAAATATTATTGTTATTTAAATTAATTAAATATGTTATCAATTAAGTTCTAAAATAAATTAAAAAGTTGAAAGATATTAATTTATTAAGAATTCTAGATCGCATGATCTAAACATGAGTTAAATATAAGAATTAAATTAAAAGATTAAATTATAAAAATTAATAATGTTATTTTAATTTCTTAAAAGTGCACATAAGATTTAAAGTAATAAATTAATTAAGAATTGAAGTCAAGTGAAATTTTAAATAAAGTTATTTAATCATTCAACTTAATGTGCATGAAAGTTGAATACAAAAGAATTAGAAAAGATAATAAAAGTTAAATTGGAGTTAACTGAGTTGTGCAAAGAGTCTTCTCGGGTAAACGCACAATTAGTGCCCCGAATTGAGGAGAAGAAGTTGGGCATTGACATGGGTAGTGTCACTTGGGAGATTTTCTTGGAGAGTTTTCATGAGCGATTCCTACCAGAGGAATGGAAGCAGCATAGAGCAGATGAGTTCCATAACCTGAGACAGTTCACTATGACCGTTGTAGAGTATGAGCGCAAGTTCTATGAGCTCATGCCTTTTTCGGGATTCAGTGACAACCCAGCACAGTTGGCACAACATTTCATTCGAGGCTTGAACAACCATTTTATTGGGGGTGTTAAGGTATTTGAGCCTAAGACCCTCAAGGATGCGGTACATCGAGCTATCCGGGTAGAGCAGAGTGTCAACTTTGGGCAAGGAGGATTTGTGGGAGCGCCTACTATAGCAGGATCTAAGGGCAACCACAATTCCGGTGGAATCAGGAAGCCTCCCTTCCCTAGGAGGAATCAGTATTCTCAGCAGCATTCTTAGCAGCAGCCTCAGCAGCATAAGGGATTTTACCCTCAGGCACAGAGTGGTGGCGGTGGATCCAACTGTAGGATCAATCGCAATGCTCAACGTAATAGACAGAATCAGCAATCTCAGCCTGCACAGAGCAACCAGTCTTTTGCTAGCAGGGGTAGCCACCAACGGTCGAATGCACCACCTATAGGGAGAGGATCTGACAGAGGCACGGGATGTTATTCGTGTGGACAGATTGGTCATATTGCAGCATACTGCCCACAGCGAGCATCTCAGTATTCAGGACCTAGGCCTGCGGCATCTGAGCCTACAGTCGGAAATATAGGTGGATCTCATAGAGTATTTGCAGCGGTGGATCACCGTCAGGCAGACCATCAGGGGACAGTAGTTGAGACTACAGGAGCTATCTGAGGTACACCTCTCTCTGTATTATTTGATTTAGGTGCTACATATTCTTTCATTTCTCCATCTCTAGTTGATAAGTGTAAGCTAGAGTCGGTTAAGCAAGATCATGGTTGGCAAGTGGAACTAGCCTCAGGTGCTAAAGTTTCCACAGATTTGGTTGTTCATAAGTGTGGACTTAGCATAGGAGGGTTTGAGACTTCAGTCAATTTTTGAGTTATTCCTCTTGGCTCCTACGATGTGGTCTTAGGTATGGATTGGCTTGGCTCTCATAGGGCTAGTATTGACTGCAGAAAGAAGACCATTATGTGTCAGGATGACCAAGGGAAGGATGTTGAGATTGTGGGGATACCGAGACCTATATCACTACGGATGATCTCTGCTATGCAACTTAAGCGAAGCTTTCGTAAGGGGTGTCAAGTATTTGCCGTTACGGTAAATAAGCTTGATGAGGAAGACTCTACGAGGAAGACCCTAGATCACCCTATTTTACAGGAGTATGTTGATGTCTTTCCGAGTGAGATTCCAGGCATGCCTCCGAAGAGAGACATTGATTTTAGCATTGAGCTCACTCCAGGAGCGGAACCTATCTCTAGAGCTCCTTACCGTATGACCACTCAAGAGCTAAGTGAGTTGCATTTGCAGTTAGAGGAACTTTTGGCCAAGGGTAGTATTCGACCTAGTGTATCACCATGGGGAGCTCCAGTGCTCTTTGTGAAGAAGAAGGATGGTTCTTTGCGCCTTTGCATTGATTACAAAAAGCTAAATAAGGCGACAATAAAGAACAGGTATCCTTTACCAAGGATTGATGATTTATTTGATCAGATCAAGGGAGCTACAGTGTTCTCTAAGATTGATCTTAAGTCAGGATACCATCAACTTCGCATCAAGGAGGCTGATATTCATAAGACCGCTTTCCAAACTCGCTACGGGCATTATGAGTTCACAGTGGTACCCTTTGGGCTGACGAACGCTCCATCAGTTTTCATGTGCTTAATCAATGGGGTGTTCCGTTCCTATCTTGATAGATTTGTTCTTGTGTTCCTCGATGATATTCTAATATATTCTAGGTCCCAAAAGGAACATGAGGAACATTTGAGTTTAGTTTTGCAGTGCTTGAGAGATAATCAACTTTATGCCAATGCGGCAAAGTGTGATTTCTTTCAATCAGAGATACAGTATTTGGGACACGTTATTTCAGGCGAAGGTATCTCTGTAGACCCTGTGAAGATCCAGGCAATAGTAGATTGGCCTACACCCACTACTGTGTCGGAGATTCGTAGTTTCATGGGTCTAGCTGGGTATTATCGCAGATTTGTTCAAAACTTCTCCAGAATAGCACACCCTATTACCTCCCTTCAGAGGAAAGGAAAGAAGTTTCTTTGGACAGAAAAATGTGTAGAAGCATTTCAGAAACTCAAAGAGCTTCTGACCAGTGCACCGATCTTAGCAGTACCTGATCCAGAAGGTGATTTCATGGTGTGTACAGATGCTTCCCTTGAGGGTATTGGAGTAGTTCTAATGGAGAATGGTCGAGTGATTGCATATGAGTCACGCAAACTCAAGGATCATGAGTTGAATTATCCTACACATGACCTTGAGTTAGCAGCAGTAGTTCATGCCTTAGTGAGATGGAGACATTTCTTGTTGGGACACAGATTTGAACTACATAGCGATCATCGTAGTCTTCAGTACATATTCACGCAGCCTAATCTGAATGCTAGGCAAAGGCGTTGGATGGAGTTTTTGTGCGAGTATGACTTTGAGGTGAAGTATATCCAGGGGAAGGAGAATGTCGTAGCTGATGCTTTGAGTCGCAGGAAACATGTGATATCATCTATGACTCTTAGTGTCGATTTGAGATGTCAGATACTTCAGGCACTCCCCACTGATTCATGGTATCTGGAGGTGTGCAGTGAGATCAATTCAGGGAGACCCTTGGAGGGTAAGTTTTTAGGCTATGTCCTAGAGTCAAATGGCCTTTTGAGACTTTCAGGAAGGATCTATGTGCCGCTACTGGATGAGATTCGCATATTGATCCTATCAGAGGCCCATCGTGCACCTTACTCGGCACATCCAGGTGTCAAGAAGATGCATGCAGATTTGCGACGTTTATTCTATTGGTCCGGGATGAAGCGCGACATTGCTGATTTTGTGGCTAGATGTCTTGAGTGTCAGAGAGTCAAGGCAGAACACCAGCATCCGGCAGGACTCTTGCAACCGAATCTCGTTCCTTCATGGAAGTGGGACATCATCTCTATGGATTTCATAGTAGGATTACCTATGACTCTTCGTCGTCATGATGCTATCATCGTCACCGTTGACCGGTTGACCAAGGTGGCACATTTTGCACCAATCAGATCTTCCTACACTGCAGCTTTAGTAGGAAATGTCTTCATGCGTGATATTGTGAGACTACATGGTATTCCCCAAAAGATCATTTCGGATAGGGATCATGTTATTGCTTTCGCTACTATTTGTTTGATGTGTATGTCATACTTTCTTGCTTAAAAAAAAAATGTTTAGCAAACTTAGTGAAACATTAGGTTAATTCTTTTGGATCCCTTGGCGGGGCGTTAAAATTTTTAAATAAATAAAATTTGTTTCTAATAATTTTTAAAAAAATTATAAAAAATAAAATAATAAAAAAAAATGAAAAAAAAGTTTTATAATAGATTAAACTTTTTAAATATTTAATAAATAAATATTAATTGCATAGATATAGTTGTAAATTTTAATTTATTAATAATTTTGCTTAAATATTAATAAATTAACAATTATCAGTTGGATTAAAATAAGTAATTAGATCTAATGAATATTGATTAATTTAATTAAAATTAGTTTAATTAAGTTAATTAATAATGAATTTTATTTGACTAAATTATAAATTTGGATATTGATTTAATGAAAGTTATTATAGAAATGGGTTATTCAAAAAAGGGTAGTTGTGAAAACTTTGTTACTTGAATTCGACATTAAACTAAAACACAAACCTTACCTTAACTTAAATAATATACTTTCAGATCCAATCTCTGAGACTTTGATGTTGTCTTTGTACTTTGAATGTTTTGGGGTTGGTTTAGCATTGACCAGTTTAGGTTGTTACCAGAGGCTCGGGGTTGTGAATGTGATGTCTTGATGATTTGGTCTCGATCTTTCTTAACCTGACCATGGTAATGTGAGGAAGTGCTCTATGACATGATTGTGTTTACTGTTTGTTATTGCTTTCCAGTTTCCTTGTGTGAAGCTGAGGTGTATGTATTTGAGAATACCTAACTTAACCATTTTTGAGTCTCGATCAGTTATATTTGATAACCATTTCTGAGTCTTGATCAATTATACTTGTATTACTTTCTGGTTGCTCATTAGAGAACCATTGGATTTTGTGACTTATCATTGATGCCTTCAGTTGCTGATAGAGAACTGTCGTGATTACATGATTACTATTTGATGTTATCTGTTGCTCATGAAGAACTGATATATTTTGTGGATTATCTTTTTATGATATTTTCAGTTGCTCGTATAGGACTGAGATGGTTTTATTATGATTCTTTGATTTACGAGTTCATGATCTAGGGTAGGTTATCTATGTGTAGAGTCGGGAAGTGGCTTGCAATGGGGGTCCGAGCCCTAAGAGGCTACCTTGAGAAACCCATTGTAAGTCGTTTTTAATAAGTGAAAACATTTACACTAAATGAGAGAAAATGAACCTAACAAGATAATTGTATGTTCTCTCCCATGCCATGAGTGCTAGTACAGACTAGGATGGGGTAGAGAGGACGCTTGGTTACGACCTTGCATTCCATAGTATGCCTCGTCAGTACGAGAGGATACTAGTGGCCGCAGTATCAGTAGGGACCCGGGATTCCTAAGGGATTGCTCGGGTAACTTCTACATGACTTTTGCGATGACACTTTCCTGCTTGCATATTAGGTTTCCTACGTGTCTTGTGGTACCTCTGGGATTTAGATGTCGATCTTTTTAGGAACCCTTGAGTTAGCATACTTATAGGATTTCCTGGACTTAGAGAGTATTTATGATTATAGGTTTTGTTATCCTATTTGGGACTTGAGACTATCTCCTCAGCGCGGTGGGAGTGGACCATTTAGGTTCCACGCGGTCGGGTGGTAGTGCTTTTACTCTTACCGTTGAGATCCGTTCCGTGGTCACCGTGGCTGGAGTTTTCGTGATTGGCATTTACCTACAGTATGTTCTTGGATTAGTATGATGGATGGTTAGATTTTATGATAGATGTTTTATCATTATGGATGTATGGATGTATCATGTATGGTGAATAGTTTCATATATTTTTACTGTACTTTGTATCATGGATTGGAGGATGTTGTATCTTGATCTTTACATATGTATATTCTTTTAAGCCTTTCATACCCTGTGACATGTACAGTGGATGAATGAGCATTCCGAATTAATTTTCCAAGGAGCATTCGAAAAAAATGTATATTATGGACATTGGAGTTTCTGATTATTCTTTTATATGTATGTGATAGTTGTTAGACTTAGAATTAATTAAATTTAAACGTGACTCAACGTCTTGGGATCTTTAAGAAATGTAACTTGCAATGTATGTTGTCCATGATTACATGTTATTGCTTCCGCTACTATTTGTTTGATGTGTATGTCATACTTTCTTGCTTAAAAAAAAAAAAATGTTTAGCAAACTTAGTGAAACTTTAGGTTAATTCTTTTGGATCCCTTGGCGGGGTGTTACATCTAGAACCATCATTTTGTCCGTACCATAATATGGTAAGGCAACTTCTAAGAATCTAAACGAATTATAAAATTATGATTAAAAAGATGGCAATGGTTAATAGCTTTGGCCACAGTTTGACAGATTTGATTCAAAGAGTACTTGGCAAATCTAAAAGTTAGAACCTAAGCTTTCAATCAATACAGTTCACAAGACAATACATTTTTGATAAAATATAAACACACTTCTCCAATTGATGCAATATACAAATATATTAGTAAGCACATCTATCCAGTTGTTGTTTTTGTTGATGCAAAGTATCTTTGCATTTCAAAATACATGTAAGCTACTTGAAACTAGGGTAAAGAAACATGATATCCTCCTTCCACTACATTATGGAGTGAGTATGGGCTCAAGAGGGATGGCTAACAAAAGGAGTAGTCCATAGCTAACGAGTTTTTTCTTTTCACACAGAGAAAAAGATGAATTCCTGAGACCCTATTACTTTAGGCAATCTATCCAATAGCCTGCATGCCTTATCTGTACTATTATATCCATATGTTCATATAACAGAATTGATGCAACTAGGAAAATAATATTTTTATAATTGAAGTTGATAATTTATAGAAATGTAAGAAACAATCATCTTTTGATTTAATTTCATATTTTTCATTCGATAGAGCTCTGTGAAAACCAAGTACATATGAAAATATTCAAATCATCAAACTTAGTTGACCTGTCATGTTTATATCACTCATTGAAAAGCCAAGTTCTAGGATTTAATGACCTAAGTATAAATTATACAAGATTCTTTGAACTAAGTAGAAATTACCTATTTTTCCTATGTAGAATACATATCTTATTTCTTTCGTAGGCTTAATTGTTGTATCAATTTTAGTGGTGTAGATTTAGGGTTTTATTTTAGGTCAAAATTTGTAGGGTAGCATGTAATATTCATATTGATAGCCACTTCATATCGGTTTCTATAAATCAGTTGTGCAACAGCTAAATTGCATCTTGTTTTACTATTAAGTATGTTAAATTGTCATCAAACAATTGTATAATATTTTTAAATATTAGTTGTATTGAATTTTTAAATTTAATTTTATTAAGTTCAGGCCCAATTATGTAAGTCGGGAGATTCTATTATCATTACAATATTTGATCCGTGCTATACATTAGTGAGTATTAGATTTCTAATATGGGTTCACTTTGAGGATACCAATACCTATTATAGAGCCATTAGGAATCTCCCACCACAACATCTCCATCCTATTTATGATGCCAATAGTAATAAGCATGAATTCAATTTTTAATTTCAAAGGTTGCATGGCCAAAACTTGCCTCCCTGAATGGTGAGTATTCAGGTTGAGGATCTGTATACCTGTAGTCAATTCCCATGCAAACCATGTGTGATTTTCATATAAATCAAAAAATTTGGTAGGCACAACAATAATTTTAAAAGATAATAGTAGTATGGGTGAAATTTTATTTTTTATAATGAGCAAAATTTGAGTATGAGCCTTTTTTCCAACTTATACACATGAATTCATATATGATAATATGGCCATAGGATTATTATCATGTTTGAGATACTAATCACTTAGTTTGTTGATTTGGATAACAACCCTTAAGTTATAGGTTATTAATTAAAATAGGAGTAAAAATAAATAATTTAAAATAAATTTATCAAGATATTTAATAGCATTCAAATAGGAGAATATGTTAAAATATGTAACAAGAGAATACAATTCTATAAAAAAATAGTCATCTCAAACCTATAAAACTATTTAAAAAATTAAAATAATATTTCATTTTATGATTAATATTTTTTATTGAATAAAATTTGCGCAATCAATTATTATACCAAATGACATTTCAATTTTTTTCAGGCTGGTCTAACAAATTTTCTATGCCTGCAAATTTATCGCTCTACTTTTAGACGTAAATATCTGGTCTCACAACCTATACACATCTGCAAGATTTCATATTGTTGTGGACTAAATATCTATGCATTGATAATGTGACAAAAAATAAATTGCTACAAAGAACATCTCTTTTAATTTTCCCTTCTTGTTATTGCTCTATTAAGTATAAAAGTTCTTACATAAAATGCAGTGACAATCCTAGCAGAATCACCAGGGACAACCTTTAGTTTCATGGTAACAAAGCCATAAAGATACTGTTTCTTTGAAGTGAATCTAGCACATGCATATCAATTTAATAGCCACAAATTCCATAACTACAATATAACTACAATCTTGCGAAATATACATCTTCAAAGACTTGGTTACCACCATTAAATTTAACTCATGTTGCTCGAAAAGCCCATGATCTTCAAAAATTCAAAATAACTCAAGAGAAAAAACAAGGCATACAAACTTATTCTATGTTTTTTGATTATCGATGTTTCAAATCACATTTTGTGATCTTTTATCAGGAAGATAGAGTTAATCCAAAGTTGTTTTACTTTATGCTTGCAAGTTTGATTGTTGTTATATCTTTATGATGTCTAAAATACAATTTGATTTGTCTTCATTTAGGAAGCTAATAATGGTTATGAAATTAACTGAAGCTAGTATGCATATGTTTTACTCGCTTTTATTATGTCATGTTTCTATAATCTTAGATTATTGTACTTAGATCTTTTTTGTTTTTGACAATTTTTTTTGGTTACTTGAATCTAGAATAGGAATTTTACTTTTTTGCCACATGTTGGACACATGTTGCTGAAACTAATATTTTATTGAATTTTTTCAGTCAGCTATGGAAAATACAATCAATTCTATGACTGTTATTGAGATTAATAGTAGTAATGTCCCCCCCCCATGTTACTGAATTAGTCATCATAATCAATCAATCAAAATGGTTTTCCTATGAATAGTATTCCAGATTTTTCAAGTGGATTTGCTCTAGTTGCATTAACATACTCGAACATGCAAAGGTAATGTGCTCAATGATCTGATCTATGTGAGATACCAATGTAATGGTAATGGAGGCAAGAGTCCTTGAGTTTCACGTGATGTGTGACATGTTAATTGGATATTGTAACTTCCTACATGACATGCATGCAGATGATTACTATGCTCTTGGTTGTGCTCCTAATATCAAAGTTGCATTTTAGAATTAACTCAATAATGTGTAGTCTATACCATCTATACCTATGACTATAGTAAATCTAATATCTTACAATAGTATACTTGATAGAGTGTATGTCATTTTGTACTTTTATTCAGAAGTAGCCAGCTAGACATATTGTTGGCTAGGCATAGGATTTTTATATAAGCCTTATTTTGTAGACAACTTTGAACTATGATCAAATGCACACCTTATTGTTTTGTTTGGAAGAATGGGCCACCTATAGCTATGTCTAGTTAGACAAGAGTGCTAAAATAAAGCATATTTTTTAAAGAACTTCGACCTCTATTACTTCCATGTATACCAAACTGTTGTACTTGTATTTTGCTTAATATAGTGGTGTCTATATTATATATTCTATGTATTACATTTTTCTTATGCAAAAGAAAAAGACTTTAATACTTAAAATCTATTTTCTTAGTGATATAGCTATTTGAAACCTAAGTTCACAATCTACAATATCTAAAAATAAGTTTGACCATATCAAATAAATATCAAAATAAATCTTGAACAAAGGTGATATGAAATTTAATTTCACTTCAAAATATGTTTACCAAAAATTGTGCAAAATTAGTTTCAAATAGCACAATATGAATCATCTTCAAGCATTTTTGCAACTAATTTGTAAATATGTCTTTGAGTGCAATTTCCCATTACAGTTGCAATCGAACTTTGCAATAATAGACTACTCTGAAAATCACATGAATTGTTAAAGTACAAACTAGAAGAGGAAATGAATTATCCATTTACTCTATAAATGTTATCTAAATTGAGAATTGAGATCTAAAGTGAACATAACACTGAACAAATTTAATGAATTTTCACATTGATATACTTTAGTGTAGAATGATCCAAGCAAGAGCCATTTTTTAAGTAGATTTTAAGTACATTAGTATAGATAAATCACTTACCATTCAACTATGTAAAAAAGAAGAAAAGAAAACCTTATCATTTGGCACAACTGAATGGGCAACATGTCCAGGTAGCAAAGTTGCATGGGGATGGGAGAACCTGGGTGCCTAAAGTACATGGATGGCTATCTTTCAAAATAGGAGACATGAGTACTTGGATACATCAATTTTTTTACTGAATGTAAAGTATGCATCATGACAATGGTTTTTCAAAACAATAATAATGATAAAGTTTGCAAATGTAATGTATTGTTTTTTTGTCTCAGATTAGCAATATGTTTGGAAATATAATATATCATAAATATTTAGATGCATAATAGAGAAGGTAGACTTTAAACATGAACAATAAGATCATAAATCATATAATATTTATATATTGCATTCTTGCAAATGATAAATTTCTAACTTTAACACTAATAAAGTTTATTGTTAATCAATATTGTATCAAAGTTTCAAACTGATCATGTATTGAATTAAGCTTGATAAACAAAAAACTACTATGAAAACAAAAAGAAATTAGACATCTTAATCCAAGTCCTTAGCTATGATGCTCTCCATTGATTCAAAAGAACAGTAGTCTTCCAATCTAGCCATTTCTTGCTTTTGTTCCTCAATGATGTTGGAGTTGCACTTTGAAACCAAATATGTCATCCCATTACCAAATCCATGGAAGAATTTGGAAGTACTGAGAATTTTAATATTAGTTTTAACTATTATGAATTGGACAAGCTAGAAGATCCTTATGAACCAGATGGTCAAGATAATTAGTGAATTCTTCATTCTAAGATAACACTATATGCCCATCATCCTCAAAATCCATGTAATCATCCACATGATAAGTTGTGCATTCCTAAATATCTGGAATGATTCCATGATATTCATAGTTAACATGTTTACGTATTTTACCCTCTTCATACATACCTCTTCCATTTGACACTGCTTCTGATTCCATTATATATTTGTTGGTATTCATGTTTATGAATGATGTGGAATAGAATATCTTGCCCCAGATTCCTTAATATGTTAGGCACATGATAAAATAATTTCAACACAGCCAAAAATATATTAATGCACCATCTTGTAAAGAAGTTTGATTAACCCAAACATGCCCAATAATGGACTTAAGAAGTATTATTATTATTATTATTATATATTCATTCATATTGTCAAACAAACTTTTAGAATTTTATATTTATTTTCATTTTTTTAAATCAATGTACTTTCATTATAATGAACTTTAATTTGATATTTTATATACAATTTTTTAATTATATATTTATATTCGGTAAGTCCAATAGTCTTATAGGGTTATGTATCCAATGGTCTCCTTCATCCATCTACTTCTAAATCTTGAGAGAGAAAGAAAGGTAGGCAGCTCTTTTCATTTTGGATTGATGTAGTTTTAAGCAGTTTGAATGTTTCTATATTTGGCATTTAGTATTTTTTGTGAATCAATTCAGTTTTTTGAGGTTCCTCAAGATACAAGTGTCCAATCTTTTTCTAGAAGAGATCTCTTGAACTAGAGATTCTTTAGGCTAGAAATGCTCTTCATGAAAGAGCCCTAAAAACTTTGATTTATGCATTTTTGCAAGTGCAAATTTTATTTTTCTTGTTTGGTCTTCTATATTGCTTAAAGGGTGAAAACTTTTTTCTATTTAAATGAGGTAGCAGTAATCCAACATGTAGCCAAAAAGTAAATTTCCAATTCTAGATTTGAGTAACCAAAATAATCTGTCAAAAATGAAAAAAGGTCTAAGTACAATAATATGAGATTATAGAAATATGACATAATAAAAGTGAGTACAAGCATATCAATATCTAGGGGAAAAAGAAACTCAGGCTAAGTTTGTGCAGGCTGAGTACTACATGGAGACTTTAGGAAATTTAAAGTCTATTGGAAAGGCCAAAATAATGATGCCTAGTTTTGACACTATATTTGAACAAGGTGAACCATAATATAATCACATTGTTCTTTTCATAATTTAAGCCATCAACACCTTTAATTTTCATGATATTAATTTTATCAAAACTAATAAACAATTTTTATAATTTAGAGTCAATTGAATGGAAAGACATATGTAAACAAAATAAAAGAAATATATATCTATTATTAATTAATTAAAATCACATTTACAAGGTCAACCATAATATAATCAAAATGTTCTTTTCATGATTTAACCCATCAACACCCTTTATTTTCATGATATTACTTTTATCAAAACTAATAATTTTTTTAATAATTTGGAGTCAATTGAATGGAAAGCCATATGTAAAAAATCAGTGCTACATAGAAGAAATATACATCTCTTATTAATTAAATTTCCATGAATAAGATTACCATTGATAAGGGTGACCATTGTAGAATCACATTGGTCATTCCCATGAATTAAACCATCAATACTACTCATTTTCATGATATAAATTTTATCATAACCCTCTTTTGGTTCCACATTGTGTTCCATTCTATAAATATCATTATTCACATTATCTTGATCTTGAGCTCTCTCTATGAGGATTTTTATTCGACAAAAGTATCTCTCTCTAATAGTAGATGGTATACCTTTTAATTTATCGTATGCCTTGGCTAATTGACCTCACATGTTTTGTTGCATGCTTAGGTGCCTTCCAAATAAAGGAATTATTGTTGAATCCTCAACAAACCAAAAGACTCACAATCAGGTATTTATCACACAATATTGTTATTTTTAGGTTGTCTAGATTAGTACTATCATTTCTCCATGAAAAAGAATTTTTGCATTCATAATGAGATATACACAGGTATATTTAGTGTGCATTTGTGAACAAAATAATGAATATAGTATCAACTATAATAATTATTTTGTGTGAAACAAAGTAATATCATACATGTATATTTGATTTATGTGATGTCTCATTTTTAGATCTAATTTTCCTCGTACAACTCAAAATGGCTCCCTTGACTAAATCTGCAATTACAACAATTAATGATGGGAACCTATAATTAAAACCACACCTCCAAGTCATAGATTTTTTTTTACTGGGGTCTGAATCATAAGGAAACACCTTGATACATAATGGACCTCTTTGATGGAGTTTCCAAACAAAAAGAAACAATTCCAAAGAAATACAATGATTATGTGGGCTCAAGAGAAATCATAAAGGGGTCTATAGTGTTACTCAAAGGATATAGTTACCCTAATATTTGCAAGTCTAGGTAAGCTGTTCTGTAAATTTATCCAATACAATCTATTTCTAAAAAAATAAACATGTTTGAATCCACATTTTTTTGATATTTTACAATATATAATATTATGCCTCAATATGGTCTTTTGCAGGTGGATTGTTGTATCTAAACTAGACATCACTTGCTTGCATCATGTCATTATTGGTGAACCTGTCTATGTATGCAAGCAACAAGGCCTAGAATTAAATGTAATAGACTTGGGTTCTCCATTGACATTTGTGCTTAAAATAAATGATGCCTTAAAACTACCTTTCGAAAGAGTGATGCCTGAGATATCATCATCTTTAAAGAATAAAGAAATCAACCCTACTATTACTCCAATCACAAAATTGAATCCATATCAAGCAAAGTGGCTTATAAGGGGGAATGATACAATGAAAAAAAAAATTCACCACTTGAAGATCCAACATGGAGATGGAAAAGTCTTCTCTTTTGACATTATAGATTGTGAGAAAACTAAAGTACGTATCACATTCTTCAACAACATTGTAGATCTTCATTACATGAATATCCAAGTAGGATCTATATATAAAATAGAGGGTGGTACTATGAAGATAGTGAATGAGCTCTACAACAAACTTTATAGCCAGCTTGAAATATGCTTGGAAGACAGCTCTAGGGTTTCACTCTTAGATGATGACCTATCAATTCCAAAACATCAGTTTTCCTTCATCCCCCTTGATGAGATTATCCACATGGCCAATGATTTCCTTGTTGATGTTATTGGCCTAGTTATATGTGTGGATCCATGTACCACAATAAGGAGGTTTAATGAGACATAAGTTCTTAGAAGAAGTATCCAATTAATAGATTTGCCTTCATCTACCATAAATGTAACTTTATGGGGACCAACCACTCAAAAAGAGGGTTCACAACTTCAAGAAATGTACCATTTACACTAGATTGATGTTCTTGCAATTAAAACTAGAAAGACCACTAAATACAATGGAAAGTTCATAAGCACTTTGGGTAGTACTCAACTCTTCATCAATCCAT
The DNA here is from genome assembly GCA_028749045.1 of Cupressus sempervirens. NCBI lineage: Eukaryota > Viridiplantae > Streptophyta > Pinopsida > Cupressales > Cupressaceae > Cupressus > Cupressus sempervirens. The sequence continues at coordinate 310,272,808 of CM053792.1, read as the reverse complement.
ACATATAGGAGGCAACATAACTAAGGATATTGTTTGATCATAATGGGAAGGATATTTTATCATCATCAACACACATTTTAGATGTGCCCCTACAAATTCCAAGGAAAATAGCTATGGAAATTGAGGAACAAATAATGAATGGCTCCCAAACTTTTCAATACATTGTAAAGGCAACAATTCAATTCATAAAAATGAATTCAATTTACTATCCATCTTGTCCCCTTCGATTGAATGGTAAACAATGTAAGAAGAAGGTTATTAAATATGTTGATAAAACATGAACTTATGGAAAGTGCAAAATGACATTTGTAGATTGTATTTATAAGATAGCAAATCATACAGGCACACTCTAGGCAATTGCTTTTGATGAACTTTCCACCTACCTTTTGAGTATGCTAGCACAAGATTTATATATGCTTCAATTCAATCAAGAAGAAAAGATTAATGCAGACACAGTAATCAAACAAGGCTATTTCAAATAGCATCTCTTTAATATCTCAGTTCTATATGACTCAAGTGTTGGTCAGGGTCATTTGAAGTCAACAATCATGAAAGTTGATGCTGTCAATCTTGAAGAAGAAAATACTTCCTTGATCAGTAAAACTGATGATATGAAAGACAAGGGTGCTTAAATATACCTCTAATTCTTCTACTCTAATAATAAAGTACATAATTATACTACCAACATTGATGCTATGTATGAATATATTAAAATTACAATATCTTTGGTAAATATCAATGTTTATTATTATATTTATTACTACCAACATTGATGCTACATACTAACATATAAAAATATCATGTATTTGGAAAATTTAATTGTTTATAATTGTATTTATTAATACCAACATTGATACTACATACTAACATATGAAAATACCATTTATTTGGCGAATTTAATTGTTTATACTTGTATTTAGTTAAGTTCTATCTTTAGAGAATGAAACTATTGGTTGTTGATTTTAAATTTTTATAATTGTTTTACTTCATTCAAAATATGATCTTATATAATTGTTTATAATTGTATTTGTTACTAGCAACATTATTGCTAAATAACTAACATATGAAAATACCATGTATTTGGCAAAATTAATTGCATATAATTGTAATTAGTAAAGTTATATCTTTGGAGAATGAAACTATTGGTTGTTGGTATTTATTTTTTATGATTGTATTTACTTCAGTCCAAATATGATTTTTACCAACTTTATCATTTATGATATACTCTTTTTAAATTAAAATATTGGCATTTGAATCCAAAATTGGTGTTTCTACTACCTTGCATTGAATTATCAACTAGGTTATTACTTGTTTATGTTTCACATTGATATTATTGGCATCTTATTTCATAATTTATTACAAATATACTATTGACCGTGAAAAATGATGATCTCTTCATAGATAATGACCTCTTCCCCTCAAACTTCTGAGAAAGAGCTCTTAGAAATTGAAAATAAACAAAACTAGCATCGAAAAAGAGATCGTGATTATTATGCTCAACACAAAGAAGAAATTAATATTCATTGTCATATACAATGGGAACAAGAAAAAACTATGTGGCATAGATATTGGGACACCCCAAATGGATACAAACTTTGCAGTAGCCTCTAAGAAGCCTCATACTAGGATAGATGAAAACATTGGAACATGCAAAATATGCAATGAATGTTACCCTGGCATACACACCTCTTCAATAGATTGTGTCCTAGTGTGCACTAGATGTGTTCATGAAAATGAGTAACATCAATTTTTAACATCTAATAATATGGACCTAGGAAAAGAACTAGATGTGCTAAAAAATCTAACCCAAGTTGAAGAAATGCTCCTAACATGAGTAAATCTAATAGTTCAAGTAACTCATGCTCATGGTGGACAATAGAAATATTATGGTCATGCAATTAGCTTTCCACAAGTCATTAAATTAATAGAAAAATACCTCTCAAATAGGATTTCAAAATTGGATGTTTTAATATTTTGACAACTCCACACCCATGGAACTTACTATGATTGCTATGTAAGCAGGGGTTATGTTGGGGCTGCATTACAATATAAGATAAAATATGATCCATACTATAAGGATGTTCTAATAGATGATGAATGTCTACAACAACTCCCAAATAGAAGTATAGACATTTCAAGCATGCTTCATACTATTGATGTGGACAATGAACATGAGCTCTCAACTAAATTTGAAGGTACATATGGTGAGGATGAAAATGAAAATGAAATATCATACTCATCATCATTTATGGCTAATTTACCAAATAGACAATGTGAAATAGGTATCATCAAAGAAGCGATGCAAATTTTTGATGCCAAGGATACTATTATTCATTGGCCTGAGCTTATCCCTTCTCCAATAAATGAATACAATATTGAAGGACTGTTGGATATGGCTATTCCCACACTCTTCCCAAGCAATATTGCATTACCAATGCAACCCTACTATCAAGAAGCTAAGATGCATGAATATGTATTGCACTTAACAAGATACCATGATAGTAGATTTGGGAGCCATCCAAGGTTCTGCTATTTTGTACTAAATCTAATGATGTGATATCAAACTCAAGGAATGTCTTCTATTTTTGTCAAGAAAAATCTAGAGGACTCCAGCCCAACCACCATTGAAAACTTTTGCTTGCACATATGAAAAATACCTAAGACTCAATTGGCTAAAGAATTGATTCACTTTTGATCTTCCTTGAGGGGAACTTGTTCATATTGGAATAAACATCATGGTGAACTTTCAAATATGATCAACTAGTTAGGAACCCCTACTCTTTTCTCCACCTTTAGTGCTCTAGATAATAAGTGGCATGAATTACAATGAATATTTCCAAATGGCATTCCATCAATCCTATGAACAAATAAAGAACACACAAACAACATTATCACTAATCCACACACCACTTCTTTATTCTTGCATGAAAGCTTCACAATATTCCATGAAGAAGTATTAGAAAAATTCTTTCATGTGTTAGATTACTAGTATAGATATGAATGGAAACATCATGGATTAGGACATATACATGGGTTCATTTGGATTCCAGGTGCACCTAACATGGATAGACTCATTTGGCATAATCAAGAGGATGTAGAATGAGTGAGGAAACTCTTTGACAAATATGTCAAAGCATGGAATTCCTGCACACAATCTTGCAAAAACAACACCCAACATCGATCTTTGGAAGAAGATCATTGTTTGTTGGATACAAATACTATCCTATCTAGAGATATGCATGTGGACTATGAGGAATTGATCAACCGCATCTAATGACACACACACTATAGTGAAGCAACATGCTTATGCAAATGAGGTAGTTTTCTATAGTGTCGCTACAAAGCCCCATGATTAGAAAGTGTTAGTTCATCTTTGGCTTGTGATGAGTCTGCAAAAAAATGTATATGCCAGGACAAAATGATGACAAGATGAACACACACAACCCAACTATGGATTTGATATGGAGAGACAATATGGATTACCAACAAGTTACATATCAAAGATGCTAGTACTCAAATATATAAGAAAATATGCATCAAAGGCAGAAAGAAAACCAAAGAGTTGTATTGATTTGCTAACATGCATATGCAAACAATAAGTGGATGAAGACCATGCAATATTAGCATATTGTAGATTTATGTCTGAGATTATTGTAGATTGTGATATTGGTGCATAGGAGACATGTCATATGCTACAAAAGTTACAACTTGTGGTTAGTAGTTGGTCTTTTATAACACTAAATGTTGGACATAAAGTTTTCCATCAGATTAACAAATATCTAGGTGATAATATATTACTATTGAGTTATTTGTACTCCTACTTACAACGGCCCATCGAGTTGGAACTAATGTAACTAATTGACACTACTAGAGCATTCTCATTTTTGGCTGCTCATAAAGGGTGAAAATGGAAAGTTAGAAAACAAAAGGCAATTACAAATGTTTTTCCTTATTTCTATAGTATCCCTACTGAGGAGTCAAAATAATTCATGACCTTTTGTTGGAGTGAACTACTCTTGTACAAGAATTATTATACCATCTATATAGATATTGGTCTCACTAAAGATGACATTGTTGTAAATTGGAAACAAATGAAATTAAATAACTACCATGTCTAGCATGTAGACCACTTGATAGCTACATAGGTTGATAATAAACAAGATTTAGATGATACAATTGAGGTAGATCCAAGAAATACAAGTGAAATGAATGAATGGGAGTTTCTATCACATATGAGAGTTGTTGGTGGTGAGAGCTTGAGCACCCTTGAAATGCTTAATTGACGTGGCTTTGATAAAATAAGCAATTGGGATGAATGCTCTATACCTTCCCATTTGCACAACATTGCAAGGCATTTCATAAATATGAACAAGACATCCCAGAGAAATGATCACTCCATATTACAAGAACATGCTCCACTATATCCATTTTCTCTCAAACAAAAACAAGCAATTGCCACTATTGAAGAGCATTGCAATGAAATTTTGTCTAACCAACCCCTTTACATGATCATACAAGGAACAACAGGCACAAGGAAATTGTACTTGATACATTGCATCAGTCATGCACTTTAAGTTTTGGCATCTCAAAATAATAATCCACTCCTTACAGTTGCTCCTATAGGAATTGAGGCATTCAACATACATGCCTCAATGATACATGCTACCCTAAGAATACCAATAAGAGAAATGTACCCACTACATGGACAATCACTACTAGTTTTTCAAGAAGAGTTGAGACATGTGAAATATCTCCTTATTGATGAATTTGGATTCATAGGGCCAATACTTCTTCTAAAAATAGATAGTAGATTGCATGAGGCTTTCCTCCATCAACAAAAAAAGTGCTTTGGTGGTGTTTTTATAATTCTTGTGGGTGACTTAGTGCAACTACCCCCTGTCATGGATAAACCAATTTATACATTACACTCAAATGCGAAATACCTTTGGGATAAATTTGAAAAGGTTATCACATTGACAACCATATTTTTCCAACAAGGTGACACTCAAACTCATATTGAATCTCATCACATATTGTACAACTTGTAAAATGTAGAATCCACTAAATAGGATTGCGAATTACTTATGCAACATACAAACATAAAATTATATTTTTCCAAAATAATTAATGTTTGATCAGTCAATGCACCTTTACTCTACAAAAAATTTAGTCAAGTTGCATAATAAAAAAATTCTAAAATTAGTTAATCTTCATGATGCACTTAGTATTGCAAAAAGAAACACACTTACAACCAAACCTCATTAGTAATGTCGATCACTTTCCAAAAGAAATATTGCTATGTAAAGGCCAACAGACAATGTTAACAAGAAACCTCTAGATTCAAATGGGTCTTGTAAATGGATCACTTGGGAAGGTGGTAGATATTGTGTACACACTTAGTTGTAAACCCCCAGAACTACCTCAATATGTGGTTGTATGAATTGATAATTATAATGGCCCACCTTGGGACCAAGTCAACCCAAAAAATTTACCTATAACACCTATCACCTTGGGAATTTATAGATAGATACCACTATCCATGTCATGGGTACTCACCATACATAAATCATAGGGATTGATGCTACAAAAAACAAAAATTGATATGGGTACTGTTGGAATACAAAAGTGGGAAGATATATTTATGAGAGGGGGGGAGAATTAGAAGTAACTAACTTTAACCTCTTTAAAACTTTTTAATTGAAATCATTCACATGCATCTAATCTATTTAATAAACATGAAAATAAAGACATGCATGAAAATATATTACACAAGTATTTGGTAACCTAGAAACCCTTCAAAATGAGAAGGTAAAACTAGGGTGGGGATGACACCTACAAAGTATCACTACAACAATATGTAATTGTTCAAAGTTACAAAGTTTGACCACTTCTAATGGTCTGCCCTATGAAAAGCCTATCCTGTTAAAGACTTTACACCATGTTAAAAGTGACCTAGTTAATGGATTAACAAAACATTCATTTGGAATGTTACCCTGTTAAAGGTTTTACAATCCTATTAATGATCTACAATGTTCCTATTAAACCAATATAGCTTTTAGACCAACCTATCAACATAGGATTTTCATTGTCACAATACAATGGTTAAAAAAGTATAGAAGAATGTCTTGACCTAATGACTTGCAATCCTCAATTGTTGATTCCAAATCCTTGTTCTACTCTATCTATTCTGATCCTTGCTTGATATGATGTGTCTCTTCTCAAAACTCTAATACTCAATTCTGATAAACTAAATTATGTTGCTCTAATCTTTGTAAGTCTTTAAATACCCCTCTAAATTTTTCTATAATTCACCCATACACTTCTCTCTTCTTCTCATGCATGCACGCAATGGGGTTTCATCCTCCTTTTAAAGAAATTGAAGCCTTAGGGTTACATATGAATCTACAATCAATATTTAATCTTCATTTCCTTCTCAATTCTTTCACTTTTCCTATTGGTTACATGATTTATCCATTTTTCTTATTGGTTGCATGCTGATTACATAGGTAATGCAAAAGATTTGATCTTATCTTCAAGATCCTTTGAGATTCATCCTATGTTGGCTCCAAAAATGGTTTACATCTGATTTTGTGAAGATACAAACTCATATTTTGATTTTGTCTTACTCGACACTTACTAGTTGTTGATGCTTGACACATATAGGAATTTTGTCTCACTTAGCTCCTATAGTAACTCTATCTCGCTCAGCATCTATACTTTTCTCGGCACCTATAGTGACTCAACATCACTTATCATTGGGAACTTTAACTTTTCTTAATGCCTAAAGTTCACTCGACACTTATTGAATCTATGACCTGGTACACATTGTAGCTCGACATCTATTTTATACTTGGCATCTTCTTGAGGATTGGTTATGTGTGTTGGTACTCAATTGTCAAAACCAATCTGAGATCAACAATCTCCCCCTTTGACATGAGTGGAAAAAACACTTAACTCACCATTATGAATCTAATCTCTATGAGTATACTACACATTTTTTTTGGCATATGTACAAAAACTTGCTCAAAATTCTATATACTTCAAAAAATTTGTAACTCCCCCTAAGCTAATGTGCCATTCTTGTAACCAAAATTCCATTTCTGTTACCAAAGACTATTGTGCTAAATTTGTCTCATGCTAATGTGTCTGATACTCTTTGCCTTGTCATTATTTTGCCTCTATTTCTGTGTATCCTTCTCATACATCTCCTTGCAATTTATCCTTTTGGTTGTATCTCCTTTTTTTTCAAAAATTTAATATCTCCCCCTTTGGATATGTCTCCATTTTTTTACACAATGTATTACTCCCCCATTCTTCTCTCCTAATATCTCCCTAATATCTCCCCCAAAATATTATATCTCACCCTTTTTTGACACTTATGTCAAAGTGTCCTAAGAACAAATAGAATATTTAGCCAAAAATGTTTTATTTACCTCCATGCTCATCTTTAGAGAAGCATCCTAGTTATTCAATGCAATTTCTAGTGATTTGAGTTGGATGGTTGTCCCTCTTGCAAGATGTGCTAGGCCTTCTAAAGTAGAAAGATTAGGGTCTTTCTTTAGAACATTTTCTGCATAGGCCTATTCCTTATGTAGGACTTCTAGATGTGGAGTAATAGAGGATTGAATTTGTATTGATTTGGCCTTCATATTGGCCTCTTCTGCTATCAATACAACTAGCTGCTTTTGGTGTGAAGCGTAGTTACAAAATGCTTGTCACTTTGAGCTAGATCTTTGGGTAGCTATGTGCTAGAAATCTTGAGATTTCATTCCAAGCTCAATATTCTTTGACTAGTTTCTTGTGCGAAGAATGATGATTCACACAATTTGGAGTACAATGAGAATACATTCCTAAGTACTATTTTAACTTTCTCAATTTTCTTAACCAATTCAACTTGTGAAAGTGCTATCTCACTAGATATTTTCTCATTGAATTTCATTTGAAACTTTTGTTTACACCATTCTAATAACTTAACATTTGTATCAAGGTCTTTGTTTTGAACCTGGTCCGCTATGTTGGACAATTTATCCATGATGGGCTTGGTTTCATTAGGTACTAGCAATTAGAATGCATCAAGGAATATATCTTTGATTTCCACTAATGCTTGCTTCTATCTATACTCATTTTCGAGTATCTCCTACTTCTTCCTTGTCTCTAATGCCTCTTGTACTTCATTAGTCTGAGCTAGGTTCATGGTCTTGGAGTCATAACTGAGTATGACTATTTCTTCATCAAATGTAGGGTCTCCATAGTGAAGTACCCTTGCTACCTTGGTGGAGCTCGATCCTAGTGCTAAAATTTGTAGTGGTACTACATCAATCCTTGGCTACTTGGTAGAAGTACTTAAGGTAGGCAAGTTTACCAATGTTTGTATTGCCTCTTTCTCTCTTCCTTTAGTGGTTTTCTCCTCTTCCTTCTCTTCTTCTTTACTTCCTTGATCAATAACAATGATCTAAGGAGGTGCATCTTGGTCTTGTGCTATAGGAACATCTTGTCCTATTTGTTCCTTTGCTATCTCCTCGGCAATTGCTATTGCTTTGACTGTATGATCAACCTTAGCAATTGTATCCTATGCTTCTTGCTCTTTTGGTTGATCTACTATAGCTATTGGAGGCTATGAAGGTGGTTCTTGTGTGTTCACCTTTTCCCTAGTGATCTCTACTATAACCTTTTGCAACTCTTCCACACTCACCAATACAAGGTTTGTGCATAGTTGTTATTGCAATGTGGTTTGGTGAAGGATCTTTTTGAGATCCTCTACAGTCAATATATTGATATTCTAACCTGATGTGTCAAGAACATCCTTGAAAATTACTATTTCTATAGGTGTTGTATGTGGAGGACTTGGTGTTGGCATTTGGGTGTCTTGGACACTGTTCTGGCTACTGCTCTTCAGTTGTTGCCTCTTCACCTTGTGACTTCTCCACTATTTCCTCTTCTTTTTCTTTCTCGCTTTCCTCATCTTTTTCATTTTCTTCTTCTTCCTCATAGTTTCTTCCCTCAAAGGTATCTTCCTGCCCTTCTTTGACTATTGTCAACCCATATATAACCTTCCACATAAGAGTGGATTTTTGCACAACATCTTCAATTTGATTTTGTAGTATACTAAATGCTCTGTATTTAGGTAAAAATTTTCTCCCATGTTTCTTGCTAGCCTTAGTTATTTGACCTTTTGTAAGGTCTAGCATCACACAAGCCAATGTTGACTCCCTTATATCCTTTTCCATATCAAGACAATAATGCCATTTATTTTCTACAATAGACCTTAGCTCCTTAGGCATTGAATTGTCTAGTTCAAGTGGGGTGGTCTTGAACTTAGCCATCATAGTGTAGATGGACTCTTCCACTATGTTTTGTTCTTTTTTTGAAAAATTGTTAAAATCAATGGTCTTTAAACCAGTTAGATCTACATTAACTCTAATGTTATTACAAACATTTTGCAACTTAGATTTGGTAGAATGTCTTACCACTTTGAATTTCTCATTATCAAACATTGTCATTTCTTTATCTGATTCTGGGGGTGCAACATATTTTCTTCTCTTCTTTTGATCTATAGGCCTTGCTTTCTTTGGTGTCTTTTGCTTTCCCTATTCTTTTGCCACTTGGGTTTTAGCCTTGGTATCTGCCCTTGTAGTTGGCTTGGCTGGGCTTCATTTTGTCACTTTCTTCTTCCTCTTTTGCTATGCAATTGGTTGTTTTTGTGCTTTTCTTTTCTTTGGTTCAGTATTTGGTGATTTTTTCTTGGCACCTTCCTCTTCTTTAGCATCCTCCCCCATTCCTTGGGTTAGTGCAATTGTTTCTTGACCTTTTTTCCTCTTCATCATCTTCTACTTCTTCTTCTATTGTGCCTTCACCAAATTTGGCTTTAAGTTTCTTCACAATTTTTTCTTTCTTCTTTAGTGTGGAGGTAGTCCTCAAATCCATATCCACCTTTGACCTTGCCACATCATAGGTTCTAAAATGTGGTGCACTCTTATCCACTTCTTCTGCTAGTAGTGCAGTTATAGCTAATGATGCCTCATCTACATTTATTTCATAGCCAAGAGGTCTTAACCATCTAAATCTTGGTATGATAGCTTGTATATAAGTGTAGTCAATATCTACAAGAAAGAATACATCATTTTCATGTTTTTCTACTAAGGAAACTGGTATTCTTAGCCTTTTCTTCATTGTTTTCTTGAAGTCTTCAAAATAGCTAGTCATTAGGGTCTCAAAATTAGCTCCCATTTTTTCAATGTATTCATTAACTTGAGCTATGATTGACCTACTCACCTTCTAGTCAACTTTTCCAAAAGAAGGAAACTCATTCTGAACATAAAAGAAAATCCAAATAAAAATAGCACCAAACTTGCATTGTGCCCCCTTTGTCCTTCTTATTGCTACTAAATTCTCATTAATTTGTTGCAATTGCAGTTCTACAAGATCATAAGTATGATCCCTTTTCACTAATTTGTAGCCTACATCCGCTGCAATGTAAGGTACATTATTAAGTTTGCTAGATTGGTAGAATTTATGTGCAATGAATCTAACAAAAAAGTCCACAAGAGGGTCTTGAATGGTGTCAATTGTCATTCCTCTCTTGTTCCACTTGGCACTAGTATTCTTTTCAATTGCTTCCTTAGCATCACTTCTGAGGGTTTTGTGCTAATCTAGGGTTGGGTACCCTGCCACTCTATGTACAATTCTTTTGGTAATTTTTACTAGACCATCTTCCAACCATAAGCTTTCATCATGTATTCTGCTAAGCCCTAGCCTGATCCATTCACTCTTGAAAACTGTGGGGAATTCTAGGGCATGTATTAAACCCTTCTTCTCAACAATTTGATATTCTTCCTTCAATAATCAATTTTTACACAATTTTTCATAAGCTTCCCTCATTTCTATGTCTCCTATGGCTCCAATCTTTCAATTGTAGCAACGTTTAACATGTTGAACCATAACTATCCTAGGGGGTATGATAGATAGGGCTCCAACTGAGTCATTTTTATATGCCACTTTAGGGATTGGGTAAAAATCAAATTTTTTTACTTTATTGGACACTAGGTGGACCTCAATTTTTTCCTTCTCCTAAGTTTTCCTTGAACTAGAAGCCATCTATATAATCTAGGGTTTGAACAAGAAGAAAATATGAAACTATGTAACTTGACACAAATGTAAATACCTTGAATTTGATGAAATTGTGCTAAAATGTTGTTGAAATCTACTTAAACACTAGATTCTATGTTGAGAAGTTTCTCTGCACTCTTTCTCATCTTTTCTCTTTCTTCATGATGAAGAAAAATGATTTGAAAAGTGATAATATACCCTATTTTCATTGCATTTAATGTTTAGTGCATTTACAGCTATCCTTACAGCTTCTGAAGCATTTTTTTAGTTCTTGACTTCCATTGGCTTTTCATCACTTGTCATCCATAGGAGTATCCTTCACTTAGCTTCAACTAAAATTTCCTCTTCACTCAGCTTTCACTGCCAACTCGGCTCCAACTAGTCATTTGGCTTCTATTGATTTTGATAGTAAACTCGATGTACACTGAGATTTTACTCAGCATTTGAGGGCAACTTGACAATACTTGTGAAATCTTGGAATTTTAACTATGCATCTTTAATCATGTTGATCTCTTCTTTTTAGTACTTTCTTATTTAGGAACTGATGTAGGATGAAACTTTGTAAATTAGTCGCTTATGCCTTCTTGTGCTTAGTTTGATGAAGTGTGACCCCTTGACCTGTTAGGTGAAGTGATCTCTTCATTTGATGTGCTACACCCATCTTTCTTCTTCCATTTCTCATTCATTTCTCCTATGATCTGTTCAACATCCACCTTCTATTTTCCTTTATTGATCTCCCATTCTCCCATTTGGGTGCCTTTGACTTTGTTGAGAAATACCTGTTGATATGACTAGTCTTTAAACAACTAAACCATGTGGTTTAACTCAGCCATCTGTTGTAGTTTCAACTAAAATGTGTTCTTATGCAATTTTCAGGAATGCATCCATATTCCTAATAGTAATGATAGCTAGACCTAGTGTTGTAGTCCCAATCGTAGTGACGACCATGGTTATTTCCTCTTATTGGCTGATTTGGTGTCCACATAGGCTTTGATCTATACTCAAAAGCTCTATGTCCATACTTTTTGCAATTGTAGTAGTGACCTTCAAATATTGGTGTTCTAATAGTCTTAGTCCTATAGTTATGTACTTGGTGTCCTTGCTTTTTACACTTATGATAGTATCCCACATTCTTAGGTTTGTCATGTTGATGGGAATTCTTGCTCCTACATACATTAGTGGTATGTCCCCTTTTACCACATAAATGACAAGTAGGTTTAGTGTTCTTACCTTTGTTACTCCTTTCTTCTATTGTCTTGGATGACTCTTCTTGTTCAGTGCTACTTTATCCTAGTCCTCAAGTATCATTGCTAGCCCTTGGTGATTTCAATAGGTCCTCAAAGTATTTAATGGCCTCATTTTTTTTGTTGAAGCTTTATGTAATTTCCTTCTCTCTTTTTAGATCATTTTGCAATTATTCATTTTGCATCTTTAGTGTAGAGATTTCAATGTCCTTGATATTCAGTTCATGATGTGCATTCATCATCTAGCTTAGGGTGTCTAGTTGAATGTTTCAAATTCTTGAAAGCTTAATTGACTTTTCTTCCAATCTGTTGGCAAGATTTCTCTTGTCTTCTTCTGCCTTAGCTTTGTCTTAAATGGCTCTTTTCTTCTATTCAATCACCTCACAAAGCATCATGGCTTGTGATTCTTGTTCAAGCTTGAGTGTTCTGATTTCTTTTACTTGAGCTCTATTCTTCTCCATTAGGTCTGCTATTGTTGCATCAAATTCTTTGGATGTCATGCCCAAAATCTAGGGCAAAACACAACACAATTTTTTTTTTGAAATACAACTTAAGTGCACTGTGTTGATAATGTTAAGTTCAAATAAAAATAAAGGTACTCGGAAGATGGATACTCGACCTCCTACCATTACTTTAATATTACAATACAATTTGAAGCCTATCAGCTAGGAATAGATTGTTCACTGATAAATCAATTAATTTAAATAAACAACTAATTTCACAAAATTAAAAGGATTTAACTCGTTAATAGTTTTATTAACTCTTCTTCAAAATATTACTAAACAACATTAATTATAATTCATTAACTTCTATCAGTATTAATTGCCAACTTCGATCAAGCAAAGATTAACATTTAACCTATAAGCTAGTTTTATTTGATTGTCCATTTAATTGATATAAATCAAATTTAAACAATATTCTCTAATTAGAGAACCCATTGGAATAATATCTTTCATTCCATTAATTACACTTATTTCCATTACTGCTTTGTTCAATTTGTGAACCTTACAATGATGCTAAGACCTATTACCTTAAATCAATAATGATCTATTAGACAAAAAAAATCATTTAACAATTAACTAATTGATTGGTTGTCCAAATATTAAATAACTAATTATTCGAATGATACAAAAAAAATCATAGACTAAAGTAACTTTTTTTCTTTCCTTGTCTAGTTATATGAACTAGACTAATACTAACACATATAATATTAACCATCTAAGATCATATGAATGGGTTCTCTATCAATTTAAACTATCTAAATTAATGTTCCCATTAGTAATATCTATCATCACTATTATTAACCACTACTAAATTTAAAACTAACTATCTACAAAAGATAATGCTAAAATACTTATTCCTAAAATAATTAATTTTAGTAACATTAACTCATATAATTTCTAATACAACTAAATTGAAAATGTTATTTAAAATTTCAAAATGAAAAAGGCAATAAAGAATTACTAAGTATAACTAAACTAACCTATTCTACCACTAGCTACCCATCTAACCTAAGGCCTACCCCACTGTACTTGGGTGGATCCCAAGACCCCTGACACTGCTCAGGTCTATGCTGGCACAAATCTTGTTCCCCAATACATGTTTGATAAGCCTCCATAATGTGAGCACTTGGGATGGAAGAGTTGGGGAGTGTGCTAAAGGATGGAGTTAAAAATGTTTTTTGAAACATATGTGTTGCATGAAGTTGAAAGTCCATTTCAACCAGTTTTCCCTACCATGCACGTGATCCCAGGTCTACCCTACGTTGCTAGTCAAATCCATTTCACAGCCCATAAAGGAGTTTGTTTAAAGTTTATCATGTCACAAAATTAAGATGACTTGTCCCACCCAGCAAAGTGCCCAAGTTCTCAAGTTACATTTCAAGTTGGAATGCGCGTAGTTTAATTCCCAAGCTCATGTCATCGACTAGCAAGGAGAAAGGGTAAAAGTGGTAATTTTATTTTCCTTGACTTGCAGAGCAGCATACAAGCTTGCATATCTATAATTCTTTCTAGATTTAAACACTAAATCCCAACTTCCCACCCTCCATGACATGTCACGTGATCATTGTGTTGCAAAAATTTCAAGTGGTTGCATGATCCATGACCACATTAACTTCATAGATTTGGTTTACAAATTCAAATCTATCCCTTTGACCAATCTATCATCTAGGAGCAAAAAGACATTAATGTTTTAAAATTTAGTAGTTAGAAAGTAGCTTTTTTAGGATATATATATATATATATATATTCATTTAAATTTTCATTTTATTTTTTACTTAAATAATAATTTTCAAAGAGCATTTTTAAGGAATATTCTTTCTAGTCTATTGAGAATTAAATTGTCTCCCCATACAAATTCCAGAGAGACATTTGCTCCTAGAGATACACTTTTTTTTTCCATACATTTCAATACAAAGAAGGAGGGGGTGCATATATATATATATATATATATATATATATATATATATATATTTCAAGTCTATCTTTTGCAACTATATTTTTCTTTTGCATCATTTTCTTTGAATCTAATTTGATTTTTCCAGATACATAGTTTAACAAGGAAGGTGATCAATTTGTTTAGCCAAAATGTAGGATTGTTTGTTTCTCCTAGAACAGATGGAATTGGATTGAAAATTTCAATATAACTAATTCCTTTTCACACATATTTGAAACTTGAAAATTTGAAAACATCATGGTTAAATCCTCTCTTTTTTTCACACTCATATCCATTAATTGAACAACATAAGATACAATGCAAGAAGGTTTTCTCAATATTTTCTCTCTATTAATCAACCTGGTTCAAGGTTCCATCAGGAAAGAACAATAAGAAAACTTGACATCCTTGCAAATACATCAAAACTTAAATACATTTTTACATAACGTTATAATTCAAACAAAATCTCTTCTAGGTCTTTCACAAGAGATCTTTTCCAATATCTTCAATGCATCCAGGGAATCATGGGGAAGGCAAGAATTGATCCTTTGGTAAAACAACATATATGATGAACAATTCAAACATGCATTCTCAACCAAATTTTGCACAATAGGTTCAAAATTGATGCACAATAGGGGGGAGGTGGATTTTCTCAATAGGAGATGTCAATCACCATACCATAACACAGCCCTTTCGGGGCTAAGATTAGAGAACTTTTGTTCTTCTACAAATGCCCTTTTGAGGCCAATATAAAAAGGGTTTTCATTCCTTCCCTTCTTCAAGAATTCAAATTTTGATACAGGTTATGTGATGACAAGTAGGGCCCATACGCCCTACCCTCTTTCCCTTTTCTCAGCATGAGAGGAGACTCTACACTACTGAGGTCCAACTAAGGCCCTTCCCCCATCCTAGGCCACTTCTTCCATATCCAAGGGTGAGTAATGCCAAAACAATCCCCATGAAATTCCCTCAAAAATTTCAAAGCAAAGTATAACAATGACACCCAAGAACAAGTTAAGATCCCTACCCAAACAACCTCAACACACATGCAAGAAATACAAGAACAACAAAATTTCTTATGCATGAATCCAAGTATGAAAAATATGAAGAACATGATCAAAAGAGTGGAGAACCCTACCTTCACAAAAGAAAGTTATGAAAAAATGACAAGTTGAGAAGAGATTATCCTTCCTTTTCTTCAATCTTCAAACTTCTCTCTAAAAACTAGAGATTGGGTAAAAACCCCAAAAAATCTCCAAAATACTTCTAAATATGATCTTAACTCAACTAGGCTTTAGGTAACCCCAAGGTGGAGTTTTAGTCACCAACTCATGAAGGAGACAAATCAATTTTCACAATCAACCAAAAGTAGGGTTTTTGAGTGACCCTAAAAGTCAACCTAAGATGCTAAGGGGGTGGAAAGTACTCTCAACCCATACCCTTACCCCTAGGATACTTAAATTTAATGTTTTAAGGCCTTAAAGACTTAATGGAAACCAGCAAAAGCTAGAAGAATTTTAAGACTATATAACAACCTTCAAAGAAAGACAATGAAAATTAGCACAAATAGGAAGGGGTTTAGTTTTTTCTTTCCATTAGGTTTCTCGGTTAAATATCCTACACACTAATTGCACACATCAGTAGTTCAAGAAATAACATGCATATATCTAAATTATGTATCAAGAAAATTATGTAAATTTAAAACATCCATATTTCTAATAATCAATTGTTTATCTCATTCTACTCATACTTTTTACCATTAAAATTGCATAATCAAAGTGTTAGTTCTACATTCATTTACTTCATCATTATACATGTTCATAAAGTATTAAATGATGAAATCAAATATCTAAAAGTAAAGCATCACACATCATAAAATAGTATAATAATGTTTAGTGCATCAAATAATGTCCCAACATATCGAGTCATGAGTATCAAAATAGTAATGTATCAACTATGCTACGATGGGTCGGGGTGAGGCCTCACATTGGAATCTCCATTTGAAAATAATTTTGAGGTGTCAATCTCCTTGTATTGTGTATCATTCTCAGTTATGGTAATGTCTCTTCTTCTCTTTAACAATTTTCTCAGTTCTTCTTTGGCTTCTTCCAAAGCATGTAAAGCAAGTTGTATATGTATTGTCTGATTCTCTATGATCTTCCCAAGTTTGGAGACTTTCATTTCTAGATCTTTTCTCCAAATTATAAGGCTTCTTCTTGTGAGAACTTGGCTCTGATACCAATTTTTGGAATATACAAGTGGGAATATATACTTCTAAGAGGGGAGGGGGGTTGAATCAGAAGTAGCTAACTTTAACCTCTTTAAAACTTTTTAACTAAAATCATTCACATGCATCTAATCCATCTAATAAATATAAAAGTAAAGACATGCATGAAAATAGATAACACAAGCATTTGGTAACCTAGAAACCGTCCAAAATGAGAAGGTCAAATAGGGATGGGGATGACACCCACAAAGTATCACTGTAGCAATATACAATTTTTCAAGGTTACAAAGTTTGACCACTTCCAATGGCCTACCCTATGAAAGACCTACCCTATTAAGGACTTTACACCCTATTAAAAGTGACCTAGTTAAAGGATTTACAAACATCCATTTGGAACATTACCCTTTTAAAGGTTTTACAATCCTGTTAAGGATCTACAACATGGCTATTAAACCAATATAGCTATTAGACCAACCTATCAACATAGGATTTTGATTCTCACAATACAGTGGTTAGAAAGTACAGAAGAATGTCTTGACTTGATGACTTGCAATCCTTAATTGTTGATTCTAGATCCTTGTTATACTCTATCTATTCTGATCCTTACTTGATCTAATGTGTCTCTTCTCAAAACTTTGATACTCTATTCTGATCAACTAAATTCTACAATTCTGCTCTACTATATCTAAGTCTTTAAATACCCCTCTAAATTTTTCTATAATTCACCCATACACTTCTCTTTTCTTCTCATGCACACACCTAATGGGATTTCATCCTCCTTTTAAAGACTTCAAAGCCTTCGGGTTAGGTACGAATCTACAATCAATATTGAATATTCATTTACCACTGAATTCTTGCACTTTTCTTATTAGTTGCATGCATTCTCCATTTTTCATTTTGGCTACATGATGATTACATAGGTAATGCAAAATATTCAATCTTATCTTCATGATCCTTCATGATTCATCCTATGTTGGCTCCAAAAATAGTTTACACCTAAGTTTGAGAAGGTACAAACTCATATGTTGATGATGTGTTATTTGACACTTACTAGTTGTTGATTCTCGACACATATAGGAATTATGTCTCACTTGGCTCCTATAGTAAATCTATCTTTCTTGGCACCTATAGTGGCTCAGCATCACTTATCACTCGACACTTTAGCTTCACTCGACACTTTAAGTTCACTGGGCACCTAAAGTTCACTCGGCACCTAAAATTCACTTGGCACCTATTGAATCTTTGACTCAGCACACACTGTAGCTTGGCATCTATTTTATACTCAGCATCTTCTTGAGAATTAGTTGTGTGTTAACACTGAATTGATAAAACCAATCTGAGATCAATAGGTACAATAGAATGACAAGGTTTGACTTTTACGGCTATATCAAGAGTTAAGTCACTAGACAACCTTCGTATAGAGCCACCATTCTCCTTTGAGAGATATTCAAGAATGAAAGATAATCCATATACCATTATCAAAAAACACAAAGAATCATGACTACAACAACTCTCCCTCTAGAGTGGTTAGGTATTAAATAGCATCCTTTCCCTTAATTTATAGAACTTTTTTTGTGTTAACTTCATTAGTTCTAGAATTTGCTACATTTACTCATTTCAATATCATCTTTCCCTAATGTTTAAAGTTGTTTTGATATAAGAATCATGAAAAGATATCTTGTGTGGTTATTTGGCAACTCGTGTTTGGATGTTCTCTTGTTTGACTGGTGTGCATAGAGAGACCCTCTGTATTCACGTCAATGTATGTCGAGGGAAGAGAGGAGGTTTCCCTTTTGGGATTCATTACATCAAAGTATTTTAGTTGACTAAGCTCCTTGGTTCAAAAAGGAGATTACATTTCAAAGTTCCAAACTTTATGGCAAATAAACACCCTTAATGCAAATTATTCAATATCTGAAATGACCTTGAATTAGAATTTAATCTTAAGATGTACAGATTCACATGTGGTCATGTTTAAGAACACATTTTTATTTTTTTTGAGATGTGTTATTCTCTCAAATGTCACACAATATTGTCTATGGTAAAATACAAGAGATAAATTTGAACCTCTTAATCTTGTCTCATATGATTAAAAAAATGAAGATCAAGTAATTTTTTTTTTAGAACTAATCATTTTTATATTATAAGTTCAACATTGTTTTCGTAATCCTTATGCATATAGAAACATGTTTTATCCCTTTGTATTTTCAGGTTGTTAAAAATTCAAATACAATTATTGTCAAATAAGTCAACAAACACTATAGAAAAAGTTGTAAGTCAACTATAACCTTTTGACTTGTCGATATGAGAAATAAATTAAAGTTAAGAGGTATCTTATTTTCCCTATTTGTTTCTTGATTTTATCAATATGAATATTATAGTATCTCATAGTCAAGAGATTTTAGGTAAAAATTTAGCTGATTTGAAGCCATGACCATGAATAGAGGCTTGTATTTTGTTGCCATAAGAGATCAATTTATTTGGTTTGAAAGGGCATAGTCTTCCAAACATATCAACTAATCACATGGTAAGGTGAAGGTACTTGTGATAGTCCCATTGAGATTGCATATCAAAATGCTATTAAGATTTAGAATTAAAAATGTTACTAAGCTCTTTCTATGGATGGAAAAATTAATGAATAAATACATATTACTTCATGTATGCAATTGGATTAGATCCAAATGAATGACACAAAATCTTTTTCTAAGATGTTGTATTCAATGCTAGAAAAAGATCATGTTGGAGTGCAAACATCATTGTAAGGATATCGTATGATTAGGAATTGGTCAATAATATGTCCATGGTTCCAAATTCATCTTTCAATTTTATGAATTATTTGTCATGGGATATTCATAGGCTATTATATGATGATTATTGATTTATCAATTTTAGAGAAGGATTCCTCAAGAAATTTAATCATCTCTTCTTCTATATCAATTGGAAAAAAGGTTCTAAAATAGCTTGAGCTATGAGTGGGCATAGAATATTCATTAATTTTTCTTTGTCATTTTCATAAATGTTTTACAATCTAATAATGTTGATCTTTGAATTGATATCCACACTTAGATTTATTGATGTTCATTTTCTAGATTTCATTATTATTACTTATTGAGTGCATGTTCTTTCTTTGTAATTGGTACACACAATCATTTGAATCATGCTTAACATTATAAATTTAATATGTGACCTAAAAATTAAAGTGATGAGGAACATGGGTAGCTATTAAATGGAATAAACTAACCACGTTATTCTCTGGAGTGATTCTTTATGATTAATATAAACTCTACTACTTGGTTAGAAATAATTTTGATATTTAATGACAATATATTTTGCAAATAATGATATTTGAATGTATGGTTCCAAAGTTTAATAATTTTTGTACTGTTATACATGACATGTTATTATTAAACTTACTTGGATAGTAAAATAATAAGGACATGGAGCAATAATGGGAACAAAATAAACCATGATGAAGTAAAAGAGTAATGGTCTATAAAACAAAAAATGAAATGAATATCAAGGAAATAGTAAAAAAATAATTGTTGAAGATTGCAAAATTGCGAGAAAAGAAAATTGTAATAAAAGGACATAAGGAATATAATAAAATATGGGTGTTTAAAGTAATAGTGGAATAGAAAATAGAAAAAAACAAACAAAAAACATTTAAAAAAATAGAAATACAATTTCTTGAAGACTCTAAAACTATAATGATGTAAGATTCTAAGGGTTTGATAAAAAAAGTAAACCCTGATAATACAAAACAATAAGAGCATAGGTAACTAAATAGGAAATTAACTTGAGGAAATAATAGAAAGAACATTTGTAAATGACTATAAAATTGTAATGATGTAAAATAATTAGGGTTTAAGTTTTGAGGATACAAAATGGTTAGGGGTTTAGAAACTTGAGAACAATATGAACATGAAGGAAATAAAAGAAAAAATATTTTCTTAAGAACATAAAATAGTAAGAAAGGGTTATCAGATAGTATACTAGTTAGGATATGGAACGTTGAGGTTTTAAGACAAAAAAAGAAGGATGATGATTTATAAAAGTAAGGGTTTACAAAATCAGAATGATATGAAGTAAAAGGAAGAAAAATAAATAACATATTAATTAGATTATTAAATGGTAAGGAAAGGTTTAATGAACAAATACTATTAAAGAGTTAGGATGTGAGACAAATTACAATGTAAGAATAATCACATGAGATGACAAGAAAAACTTTAAGGAGAAAAATAGAGCATTAGAATGGAAAATGAAGCGGACCTAGAAAACCAAAAGGATAAAAATATAAAGGAAACAAAGGAAATAATATTTAGTTAAAAATGCATCATGATATTAAAAAAAAAGTGAAAGAAGGATATGAACATCAAGGAAATAAAATAAAGTGCATTTACTATGATAAAGCATCAAGATGAAAAACAATAGGTGCTTATGAAAATAGAAAGAAATGATCATCAAGGAAACAAAAGAAATAACATTTACTTAAGACTATAATGGAGTAAGAGTGAACTAGAAAATAGTATGTTTTAGTAGAACTAAGAAGGATACAAGTTCATCAAGAAAAAAAATGAAAAAAATACTTATTTAAGATCATAAAGTAGTAAGAAATTGTTTTAAAAATTATAGTGTATAAAACAGAACAGAAATAATTCCTAAAAAGTTACCTACCTTCTTCCTCCTCTTTGATGCTTTCTCTATCATCTTTATCCTCTTTAACAATTTTTGTATCTTCTTCCTAATTCAAATTATATTATATGTTGTGTTTCCATTTTAATGTTTTTTCTTTTTCTAGTTTGAATTTTGAATGTCCATTGAATCTGTAGAGAAATTTTGATTTCACCATTTACATTTGGTTTGAGTGTCCTTCAATAGAAAAGAGTAACCTTGTACATTTTTTTCCAATGGATGTAAATAGGCATCATGACAATATTACTAATTATTGTCTAATAATTTGACCAAAACTTATGTGTGTGAGATGAAAAGATGGGATCAGGGTATAATATAGTGGCAAATTTTTTTATTTTGGCAAATTTGTCATTTTTCTAGTGTTTTTTTTGGTGATTTCTGAGCCCTTCCATGGTTTCCTGGTCACCAAGCTTTTTTGGGTTTACCTAGTTGCCTAGCATTGTAATTGCCAAGGCAAATGTTACGTTTGAGTTTTTTCTTGGCAATATTCACCTTTCATGCAGCCAACCAGGTAACGCTTATCATGGAATGTTCATTGGGTTTCAAGTTTCCATTTCATGTAGTATGGGGGAATTCGCCATTTCGATTTTATTTTACTGTGGAGGAGTCATCTCGTTTTACATTATGGAAAGTGGAAGAGTTGGCTCATTTCGCCAACACACTTTCATTTTACTATGGAGGAGTTGACTCATTTGGCATGGTAAATTAATAATTGTATTGATTTGTAATATGTATAAATCCAAATTTTCCAAAGCAATGAGACATCCACTAAATATTGTTGGCACTTCATCAAATTTTTGGCAGCACAGAACACATCGCAGGCACAACTCAGACTCCAGAGATAGCTTCCACAAGTGGTGGTACTCTAGTATGTGTTGTAAAATACTCTCCTTTAGCTTATCTAGTTTAAATTAATTAGAACCTTATCTACAGTTTCCTTTCTTATCTCATTTTCATTAGAAATGTTTTAAAAAGTGGACACAATGCTAAAAGTTGTTGGTGATGTTAATGGCTTTTAAAGCTTGCGTACATGGATATTAACAAGCTTTATTTCCTTTGTAGTGGAATGTCAATTCACCAACTATTAAAAATCAGATTTGAAATTTAACTTTTTTTCTTTAAGTTTCAATTCCTTGTCTAAAAGTAATACTACTTATTCTTTGGGAAGTAAATAGATTGTCAATGGATTTAGATGTCAGGAGATGGTGAGTCTGTAACTAATATTGCTTAGCCTCAGGGAAGTGACAAGGGTAAGACCTCCAAGGGTACTGAAGGGATTAATCTTACATCAAAATGCTAAAAAGTTAGAGATACTACCATAAAGGCTTTATTTAGAATTGACAATGTTTCTAGTCCACCAACTTGTGCAAGTACAAGTGTAGAAGGAAATCACAATACCTCAACACCACTAGAAGACCAAGTTGTTATTCAATTAAATAAAAATGCATCAAAAAAGGATAACAATGTTTTAACAATAGAAGATGTTGTAACAGAAGATAATATTGATGTTGGTAGGAAGAAAATACATAGGAATGTAAAAATGAGGTGGGAGTTGGAAATGAAAAGGACTTTCTAGGTTCATTGGGTAGCAAAGTACTGGTTTATTGAACCAATCACAAACAATGATGAACCACCAATAGAATGCAAGTGTACGATTTGTACCTAGAAAACTAAATGAGAGAAAAAGTTACAGCTAAAGATTGACACTATAGAAAAACATATTGGTAAGGTTTATGAAAAAAAGTTATAGATGGAAAGGAACTAGTGGTAGTGAGATGGAAGTCAAAGGAAGAATGCTTTCATGTTAAGTATGCCATAGAATATGAAGAAAATTTCAAGAAAATATCAATAATTGGTAGTGGCAGTAGTGGCAATCCAATCAAGGATGGGCTTCAACATGTAGCCAATGATGCAAACTTGGCAAAGACCATTCAGATAAGTGTTATTTTTCATATTCTATCTAGAGGGCATCATATGAAAGACTTTTTAGAACATAGTAATTTATTATCTTTTTTGAGAGTTCCTCACTATCCTATGCCACATTGATCAATATATGTTGGATGGGAAATAGCAAGCTATCTTACTAAGCTGGAAAAGAAAAATATAAAGGAGAGAGTAAAAGAATCCAAGTTCATTTCATTATCCTTAGATGAAGTCACCGTGGTAGATAACACTACTTGGGTCTGTATGCATGTATATACTGTAAAAGATCATGTCCATCAAGCTAATCTACTTTGTGTTTGTAAAATGAGGGCAATTCAGCTGCAAAAAATTTATATTTAGAAGTTAAGAAAGCTTTCAATGAAATTGCTGGTATGGATAACTTGACAATTACAAAGAAGTTAGTGCGTGTTAGAGCTAATGGAGCTATGGTAATGCAAGGGCAAAGGATTGGTCTTTGTTCAAGATTACAAAATAGTATTGCATCTTACATGCCTGGCATACATTGCATGGCCCACCGAATGAATTTAGCATATAAGATTGTAAGTACTTTTCGTATAGTGTCAAAAGTTGAAGATCTAATCTATGAGCTCCACTCATACTTTTGCAGAATTCCTAAATGCTTTGTAGAATTTAAGATTTTTTCTGAGAGAGTAACAAAAGGAAATAATATTCTCAAGGATGTTGAGACCAGTTGGATATCTTTGCATGGACTAGCAAAATGAGTTATAGCAGAATATCAATCCTTGACTAGAGTTCTATATGAGAAATGACTTACAATGGATAGAGCTCCTAATTTGTTGAATAAGTTAAGTGATATAGAGAACCTATTAACTTTAGCTAGTATTCTCCCCATGTTGGATTTAATGAACAAACTCAGTAAGAAAGCCCAAGACAAAACTACGTATATTCATGAATATTCTGATTTACATTAAATAACATGCATGGCTCTGGATTCTTTGTATTCAGATCTCTCAAGTCATTGCCCAATTTTTTCAAGGTGGGAGATAATTATAGATTTGAATCATGCTGAGAATTTTTTATGATTCAATAGAAAAAATGAGCTATGTGTATTTGTGAAAGGATTTGAAATACCAATGCACCAATCTAAAACAACCAAGAGAGGCAGAGTACTACTAGTTAGAAAGGATGATTTTGACAAGATTGTTAAATCTGTTAGTGAAAATGTAAAATCTATTTCCTACCAACTTTCAAGTCAAATTCATGAAAGATTCCCTCAAGAAGAAATTCTTGAAGCCATGATTTGTGTGTTTGCTCAATTTTGGAAACACTTCAAACATAATCCAAGTGATGCAAAGTTGTTTCATAATAAACTTGACGAATTGATAACACAATTTTTGAAGCATACAAATTGCAATGGAAAAGTAATACAAAGAATCTTAGATTCAAATAATCTTAAAAAATAATGTAAACTTTTTGCATTGTGTAAGAAATAGTAGATGGAAAAATTTGAGAATCCATTTGATCCTAGTGCAATAACAAGGCTCTAGAAAAGGATAATTGAGAGTGAAGTATTACGTACTTTAATATCAAAATATTTCACACTTGCTAATTTATGTCAAACAATGATATTAGGGTCGGTGGAAGATGAGAGAGTTCTTAGTTCATTGGGGTTTTTGAAATCAAATGTCAAAAACAAACTAGACAAAAATTTTGAGACTTGCTTGAGGTTTTTTGTAACTCAATACAATGTTAGAGATTTTCCTTATGATAGGTCATTTGCCATTTGGAATTCAACATGTGAAAGATGAGACCTTTGCAACACTTTAAAGGATGGTGGTTCTACTTCTACTACTAACTCTAACATAAATGATGAAGTTAGGTCTCAAAGTTAGAATGAAGATAAACATTTTATGTATTTTGAATACCTAATTCAGAATAAAGAGGAACCTATTAGTACTAGTTAGTCTAAGGATCTAGAGTCCATATGGGATATAGAAGCATCACATTTGAGACCGAGTCAATGAAGTGAATAGTGATTTAGCAATGTAGCATTTAGTTCTAAGGAATTTATAGGTATACTCTACTTTAGTTCTTCCATATTCAGTCATATTGCAATTACAATTTACAAAAATTGAGTTAAATATTTTTGTTACTCTTTTGTTGACATAATGTTATTTTTGTACCTTTATCTTGATTTGAGTTCAAAATTATTGTTAGTTGTTACTGTATCATATTGTTGACACAATGTTATTTTTGTCCCTTTTTCTTGATTTAGTTGTTTGATAATAAAAAAAGAGATAATAGAGACATGTGCAAAGGCCATAATATTAGCATAGAATATGACACTTTTTATTAAAATTAACATCATAGAGAACTACTAACAACAAAACATAATGGAAATACACAGAGTTGGAACAATATGTGCTCTTAAAGAAAATTATACTTAATCTGAAAAATAACAATAGATCGGACCATTTCTAGGCCTTGGGAACTCATATTTATATCACTTGAGTTGCAACAAGCTTCAAGCTTAGAGAGGTTACATCATGATTCATTACAAAAGACAAAATATAACAACAATTAAGATAATCATTACAATTTTTTGAAACCTTTCGTAACATCTTTTAATAGAAATAGGGGAAAAAATTACAAAATGTGACAAGTGGCAAGTGATCCTTAAGCTTGTCTTCCAGTTCTAATTGCAACATTACCCATAGTGAATGTACCACAAAGGTAAGGTAATCTGATATGATGAACAACTTCTCTTTGATATTCTTCTACAACACTTGTCCTCCAATTGATTCCTTGGGGCCACCATCATTTTTGCTAATCATCTTCTACTAAAGGGATTACTTTGATATTTGTTATAACCTGCTAGATGGAAATATCTATATCCACAATAAGCCAACCTATATTTCTAACTACCTCTAATTCACTAAAATCTTTAGTCCATTTTGCATCTATGATGGCTTTACCATCTTCAGTAATTTTGCTCATATCTGCTTCGATTTTGTATGTCATATCAACCATATCATATACAATTTGACCATTTAATTCACCTCTTGAAAATGCTAGAAATCTTGGATGGTATAATATTAGATCAAAAGATTCAGACCACTCTTGCCAAGATTTGACATACCCTTCATTGTTCAAAATTATTCGAATGAATTCTAGGGTACTCAATGCTATGCTTTTCAATTTTCCCCTTATTGCTTTGATCTTACTATTGAAGAATGAATTCAATTCTTTAACTTGATTTATCATTTTCCTTATAGGAAAAATGATCTCTTTAGGTAGTTCCATTTTTTGTGTGAGTAAAGGAACTTACCTATCAAAGAATCAAATGCATGGCCCCCACTAGGAAAACAATGGGGATAATAGTGATAAAGCCTCAGAGTATTGGTATTCATTACTCTACAGTGTATTGTACATACTATGTACATTTACATAGGCTCTCTTTAAAGCAGTGATTCTATGAATCAAAAACTATTTCACCATCTTGATCTCTAGATCCTTGCTAATCTCAAACTCATCCACATCCATATGTGTTATTGGATGTGGCTCTTCTGCTATCTGGTCAGTTTGGATATTCTGGTCATGTACCTCCCTTACTCTTAGTTACCTTTCTTCTCTTTTCAAATTTTCATTCTCATTTTTTGATTCCTCCAAAGTGTGCTACAGAACATATGTTCTTTTCATTTCCTCTTCATACTTCTTCCTGGTGTCAAGATACTTTTCATATGTCTGCATTAGTTGTTCTTGAAGAATATCAATCTTGTTCTTGCCTAGCATAGCAATAGTTTTTTGGAGGTTGTATTGATCTGAAGAAGTTGAATGTGCATTCTAGAAAATTGCATTACCTGCCAGTGTCTCTTTAATTTCCATTAGGGTAGGCTTCTCTGATTTTGGAGCTATACTCTGAATAGCCATCATCTCACTATCTATATTAAATCCTACTCCCTGCTACTCACCAGATGGATTAATTTCCTCATAAGAGATTGATTTTTCTTGTCTCATCATTTGATCAAGTAGGAATGATTAATTAATATCCCATCCTAGGAAAACTATCATATCACTCCATTGTACCAATTCCCTAGCCTCCTCTATAGTGAGGCTTTCACTGTTAGGATCATAGGCTTGTAGCTTTAGCACCATTTCAGTCACTTTTTAATCTATGTCTCTAGGTTTTACATGCAAAGAAAGTTCATTCTATTTGAGTTTATATAGAAATTTTTTTAATTCTTCACTCTTGATAAAATCATCATCCTTCATGAATTCCTAAGCCTATATAATTCTATCATCTATCATCATGGACTGTAGTTCTAAACTATTGGGTCTCCTCTCCTCTTGAGTAGCTTGATCAATTAAGAACTTTTTTCTAGCAACACCAAAATACCCAGTTCCTTTTGGAAGCACTTGTAAGGCTTTCTCTCTAGCCTTTTTTGGAACCTCAATCAATTTTTGTTTCTTCTTGCCCCTTTTATCCAATTTTGAAGAGCTAGGTTGATCTTCTTTGTCACTAATTTCCTATACAACATCTACCTCTAGAGGAGAAGGGTTTACCCTATCTCTAGAATTTTCCATAATGTTATCAAACTCCTCAATACACTTATCAATTTGTTAAAAATAGGGTAAATAATAATAAAAGCCTTGGAAATTAGGATCTACTTTCTTCATTTCTTCCTCTACTAAGAGAATTTATATCCACTTTTGCATCCTATTAACACAAACATCTTCATCCAATTTATCCCTAATGACATCCTCTTTGCAAATTTTCCTTCCAATGATGACTTTATAACCCCTCATTTGTTTAAGAGCACTTCTAACAATGTTATATGGGTCATAAACCCTAGTGGGTGCAATGGGGAAATTTAACTCTGTTAGGAAGGCATCAACTTTCTCAATGGCATCTTTACCAATTTCAAAATCCCCTACTTTGAAATTTCTACATAGAAAAGATCCCTTTTTGATGGTTGGCTCTAGATATTCTCTATTCATGGATAACAACTACTAGAAAATTTCCACTACACCCACCCTCTCTAGTACATGTCTTGGCAAGAAATGAGGGGGTTGGGAACAACTAGAAATTCTAATCACTGTATAGTTTTCTAACAAAAAGGTACTACCCTGATCATGATCAATTGGTCCCTCATCATCAAAACACATAGTTGGTCTAGCAATCTTCCTGAGTAACCTAGGTAATCTTTCCAATTTTTAACCTAACATCTTATGAATAGTTGCAAAAAAATCTTTATAAAAAGAGAGGGAATTAGAAAAAGAGTAGAACCTCTGCCATAATCTTGTCCATCTTTGAACAAGAAAAGCCTCTCTAAAATTGTCCAAAGCTTCAATGAAATTTGAATCCACATGGCCTACATTGTAGAAGAGGATGAGATGCATAAGCAATGAGTAATGTAGAAATTTGAAATTTCCAAGCTCACCTTATTGAGTTGTCACCATTTGCTAATGAATACTATCAGGAATGAATGTCCCAAAATCATAACCCAAATTATTATGTGGGTCTTAAATGTCTAGAGCTATCACATACAGTACTAGGGAGGCATCCACGGATCCATCTACTCCCAATAGTTTGTTCAACCCAAAAATTAGTTTCTTAAAGTATGCACATAAATATGACAAGGGTATAAAATCAATAACCTTTTTTGGGAATTCTCCTTTCATCTTGTTTTCCCTCAAGACATGTTGCAACATTGCATGTTTTGTATAGAAACCTCTTTGTTTCTAAAATGCTACTTCCAATTTTTCTAGGTTAATAGGAACTGACATGGGACCCTGCAAATCAAATGCTTCAACAAAAGCATCCTTACTTAACATAAAAAGAATGCTCATATCATTTCTATAAAAGGATCAAGTGGTTGGATTATATGCATTTACCAGTGCCTTGATAAGGTCAACATCCACATATCCCTCTGGCATTATCAACTTCCCCAGGTTCTTCATCCATGGATTTGAGATGGGAACCTTCTGCACCCTATTCTTGTAAAAGTACCATAACAATTCAGTTCCATTGGTGTATGATACTTGAGCATTTCTATAGAAGCTGTAAGTGTCTCTAAAAGTGTGAACATTAGAACTTTGAGCATTGGAAATTTAGAGAGAATCTTCAACCATTCTTCTAAAAATTTGGTAGACAATGAAACCTTGCTGCCCTCTCCAGTGCCCTTCTTTACTTATGATTCTATTTCTGCCATTCTCATCTTACTGCAAATTCTTTTTTCTCTATTAGCTATAGATATCTGAGAATTCTAGTTTTTTACAACTACGTGATGGGCCGCAATGTTAAATTGTTAAATTTTAATGGCTTTAAAAGCTTGCACGTGCATGGATATCTAATATCCACCACTATCAATAGTAAGTACTACCTTTATTTCATTTTCCTTAGAATGTCAACTCATCAACTTTTGGGAATTAGATAGTATATTTTAAAATTTGTTCTTTTGTACTTTCAAAGTTTCAAGCTTTAAAAATACATTGTACAATCTTATGAGTTGCCAAACCCTTCTTTCTGCACTCTATTGCAAGTAGTTTAACTTAACCTTGAATTCTTTTTGCAAAACTAAGAAAGCCTTCTTTTTCTTTTCTCAGGCTATCACAACCATTAAATCGAATATTCACTTTACCCTTGTGACCCTGCAATAAGCCTTATATCCTCTTCCAATGAGATTCCCCTTCTGTCGTAGCTTCGAAACTTAAACTTTTCACATTGCAATCTCATAGTTGTCAAAACCTATTTCCTTCTAATTAGCATGAAGTGGAAAAGATGACTTCATCTTAGCTTTCTGCAACTTTGCAAGATGAAATATCTTTCTATCAAAACCTAGGAACATGAAAATCCTTGCCATCACAGTCTCACGGCTGCCCAAAGTCTTTTCCCTTTAACCACTACAAACATGCAAAAATTGCTTGAATTAACATTTTGCAATCTCACAACCAACAGACTAACTACCTAGAAGAAACCTTTGATGATGTGATCTCCCTTTTTGTGAATTCCAGAAGTCATTTCCCTTTAACTACTGTGAACATGCAAAAAGTACCTGAATTAACATTTTGCAGTCTTGCAACCAATAGACTAACTACCTGGATAAAACTTCCAATGATGTGATATCCCTTTTCGCGACTGCCAGAAGTCTTTTCCCTTTAACTGCATTGAACATGTGAAAACTACCTGAATTAACACTTCACAATCTTGTAACCAATAGACTAACTGCCTAGATAAAACCTTCGATGATGGGATCTCCCTTTTCATGACTTTGCAACATAAAAGTTCACCAAATCACCATCATTTAACTATTGTTACCAATGCCGTGAAATCTCCTTTTTGCAAAGTCATAAAGTTAACTCCTCATTTATCTTTCCAACTGATGATGATGTCATCTCTACCCTCCTCAGGATTTGGAAATAGATAAACTATTAACTTTCACTTTGACAATGACATTGCAATAGACATGTTAAAGCCTTTCTTGCAGTTTTGCAATTGCCAACTTCAAGTTGATGAAACCCTTTACGAACCTGTGATGCCATCGACTTCGTATATGTTTTTTTTTAACCTTGAATGCAATGAAATTATTTGCCCAAAAATTTAAAATTTTACTAATTATTTTTATCATTTCCTAGCGGGTATACATGGTTGGGGAAGCTATATTACACTACCACTAGGCATCATGTTTCAAGTTAATGAATTTTCACATGATAGTACAATCTTGTAATGTCAATTTGTTAGTAGAGTCACGTTCATACAACTTATAATTGTTTTGAGCCATTTTGATTTATGTCAACACCTATATTTAAAAACAAGTCTTAGTAATAGGCACATTAGAATGTGTCATTGATATCTACATATATTGATGAATAACATTGTACATACAAACATAAATGTATCTAATTATATCTATACAAATACACATACACACAAACACACACACACACACACACACACACACATATATACATATATGCATATATATATATATATATATATATATATATATATATATATATATATATATATATATACATATACAAACACACACACACACACACTCTCTCTCTCTCTCTCTCTCTCTCTCACACACACACACACACACACACACAGATAGAGATAGATAAAAACATAAATAAATGCATATGCATACACGTGTAAAAATTTGATCAAATATTAGATTTTTAAATATATATATATTTTTAATATTAAAAAAATACAATTACAATTAAAAAGAATAACAGAAGGGAATTGCAAGAGAAAAGAAGAAAATTATACAATCAACAATACAAACAACCTCACACATATAAAGGACAATGTAAAGTCTTTATTCAAAATATAGATAAGAAGCTAGAGAGCTCAAAGGAAACCAAAATTTTGATTGCTAATTAACTAAAAAAATTGACATTGGATGCCTTTCATTTCATATACCATCACCAAGCTCTTCCCAAAGTCTCCTTATAATTGAGGAAAAATATATTTACGACAATAAAATATATCAAATACTAATGATTAAGTGTGTTTTTATGAACTACTACCTACCAAACTTGTAGCATAACATATATTAGACCATACACATATACATTAGATTTTTTTAATATGTCAATACCCATTCTTTAATTGAACAATTTGTCATCATGTTTTTAATATTTTAGCCCTCCAATTGCAACTCTGACAAAATAAGAAACATTGGTGAAATTTTATGGGTTCTTAGGTTAATCCCCTTTGATAGTGTATTGGACATAAGTAGGCTCCTAGGTTAACTAGTCAACTCTTCTATTTAGCTCATTGTTTAGGCTTGCAAATATTTTATATAGCTAACTCTTTTTTTACTACACCTTTCAACCCATGTGCAACATTTTAAATACTAGAGGTTGCAAGAAACAAAAATAATTTCTTCATCCAATCACTGATAAACATTTTCAATTGATGCTTTTCTTAATCAATACTTCACATCGCAAGATAGTCTAACTAAACCTCACTTGTAGCTGCACAAGCTGTAAAAAGCTATAGTAAAGAAAATACACTTGAACATGAAATTGAAATGGTGATGGTGCTTACATGTTTTATAAATAGTCTTTCTTTATTAAATTAAAATATAAAAGTTACATATTCACAAAAAAAGGGTCAAGGGATACAAGATCACCTCAGTGAGTGTTCACTCAACACTAGGCCATAAATCATAAACTATTCATAAAAGAAAAATAACCCCCTTAGGTGGCGAGAGCAATGCAAGCTGAGGGAGGAGGGTCCTTTCTAACATTAAAACATCTATGGGGTTGGTAGGAGACTTAGGTGGAGCCCAACCATCTTCAGTAGGAAGATTATCATCTTTTACTTCTCCCTCATCCTTGAGAGGCAAAATGGCTAGATAAAGGCAAGGGAAGGACTAGTTGGGGTCAAGAGTAGGAGGATTTGGCCAACTAGTAGAGACAGGAGCAACAATAGTAGGAGCAATCAGGGACCACCCAAAAAGATGCCATGAAGAAGAAGAGTGGTGGCACTGAATATCCTAGCCACTAGGAGAGCAAAAAGGGGGCTGGAAATGTGGCATCTGCAAGCAAAGGGTTGAAGAGCTATGCCCTAATCAACACCCATGAGGTGGAGGCTACTACACTAAAGTAGAATCTGGTGGAACTTGCGCAAACATACATAGAGCATTGCCCCAATGGTTAAGAATTTATTGTAGGTGGGTCATCTCTAGAGCCACATTGTTAGTTTGTACTTGAATTTGGAGAAAATTATTTCATTTTCAAGCATTAGTATACATATAAACATTGATGTCAAGAAAAATGTGAGTGAAAAGCACTATATTTCTATCTAAATTCATTAAGTGAACAAAATCTTCAGCCTAAAAGCATGCCAAATTTGAGAAAAATTAAATAGAATTCTAGTGGAGTTCCCAAGAAGAATCATATGCCAAGAGAAATATTTTGGCCTAAAGGATGTTGGAATAGATTGATTCTACTCCACATCTTTCTAGACTATTTCAAATAAAACTATAGTTAATTCTACCACATGTGTGCATGATTGAATATATCTCCAAATAGATGACTAGGATGTTAAGCTTAGTGTTAGTGTTGTCACATTACACCATCCACATGTAGATTCTAGGCTCTTCTTTTGTAGTTGGAATACTTCTATTTATAGAGTCCATGTAATCTAATTTTATGTATTCAACTAGATTAATAGAATGCTTTTCTAGTCTATTGTGACCATTTTCTTTCTTAGTTCTCCTTTTTTATATGGTATCAGAGCATTTAGATTTTTTGGGCTGTGAATTATTGGGTAGTTTGGGCTTTATGTTGGCTTTTAAATTTGTGGGTTTTTATTGGAGTTGAGTGTGTAGGTATTAAAAATAGTTAGGAGTTGGTATGTAAATGTATTTCTAATTTGCTAGGAGAGTCTATGGATTGACAATGAGTGGATGTCTTTTCTAAATTTGAAGGCTATATTGTTGTCAAATTGTGGTCATGTAATAAAATATTGTTGAATAAAATATCACTCAAGTGAGTATTGTACCACTCTATTGCAAGAAGTGCATTATTGATAGTGTTTGACACTCCAAAATATGGTTTTCATTTTTGATGAACCATGTATCTGAAAAACATTTCTAGATAAATGACGAGCATAGTGGTTGGGTACCCATGTGACTCAATAGATGGATTAATTTTCATATGGAATCAATAATTATTATGCATTATAAAAGTTCAAAGTTTGTTTCCCCATCATTGGACCATTTTTGTAAAGTTTGAAGGGTTTGTGGTAATCCAAAACCACTTTTTTGGGTGAATCTTTTGAAAGGTTTGTGGTAGATCAAAATGACTTGTTTAGGTGAAAAACCTCAAATTCTTGAAGGATTTTTGGTAAGATAATACAACTTGTTTGGATGAGAAACCCAAAAGAGAATCCATTGCATTATCTAGGAGAAATCACAAATGGTTATGGGTAAACCAGTTTAAAAACCTAAAGCAATTTTTAAATTGATAGTGATAAGGGGAACTAAAATTTCATATTATAAATGGGTACCTAAGAAGAATTAATGTTAGGAGCCATCCTATTTTATTAGACTTAGAACATTTTTAAGGAAGCTTTTTGAATTTAGTAATTTCTCCCACAATAAATTTAGTGATATAAATTAAGAGAGGGTGTAGGAATAGACCAATTCTACTCCACATATTTCTCATATTGCAACTAAAATTGTATTTAACTCCACCATGTGTGTGCATGATTGAACATGTCTCTAAATACATGGCAAGGTTGTTAAGTTTAGTATTAGTGTTGTCGCATTACACCATCCACATGTAGACTCTAGACTCCTATTTTGTAGCTGAAAGTTTTCTATTTATAGAGGCAATGTAATGTTAGTTTATATGTGTAGCTAGATTAATAAAAGACTATTATGGTCTATTGTAACCATTTTTTTTTCTTAGTTCTATTTTTGAATAAAGGGTCTAAAGAAATCATGAATCTAGAGCCAATACTATTGAGCTCTATGAAAGAACCAAAAGATGTGCAGGAAAGACTCTAGTTGACCACAAAATGGGCACCAAAGGTCAGGGATACCTAGATGCTTGAGCCAAGGACCCAAGGACAGACTCTAGAAGAGGAAAAGTCAAGGAAAGTATGAAATATTTAGCTTATTAATAGCATTCCAAATAATATTAAACCCATAACTCCAATTTTGTTGTGTGGAGTGGAGATGCTAAAGGTGGTTGAGAGCATCAACCATGGGAAAATGAGTCACCAAATACATATATCCCATCTTAGGCTTATCATTAACAAGAGTAGTACACATATATGATTTCTAGTCCTTTCACCAAGGCTTGATGGATTGGATGTTGAGCTTGTGAAGGAAATGAGAGGGAAAGGAAGAGACTAGTAAATCAAATGTCTATCAATATGGGTGAGATAGATGAAACTATAATTGAAAATCATCCCAAGATCACAAACTCATAGTGATTCTAGTAAAAAGATCTTTGGGTGTCCTAATTCCATGTTTGATCAAATGCATAGCACTAACACCTTGAAACTTACCCAAAAAAACATTGTCAATGTAAAATAGAAGTGATAGCCAAAGGTTGTGATAGTTTAGGGAAAGCCCATCTATGAATCCATTACGCTCTCCATGAAGCCATAGTTTGACCACTTCTCAAGATTTCCATATGCTCTTGGCCACAAAAGAGCCTTGAATGTGTATAGGTTCAAAGGTGATGTGAGGGGTTTGAAATCCTATCCCCTTCCACACAAACCAATGAGCAAGAAAACTATAGAAGATGCAATATCAAAGGAGAATTTTCCAGGCTTTGTCTATGGTGAGAGATCTAAGGACCCACTTGAAAAAAAAGGAAATGCCTTGTTTTCAAGTGTAGATAAGAACCAAACCACCAGAATCTTTAAGAAAACAACATTAATCCTAGGCAACTCGGTGGAAGCTATAATGCTCCACATCTGAGGCCTAGATGAAATCTCTCAAAAAAATTTATAGCTTAGCATACGAAGCTTTAGAGGGGACTCACTAGGAAGAGTAGTAAACATGAGGTGTTGCTAACACTTCAAAGAAAATTTGAAATTTTCTAGCAAGAAAGAGAGGCTTAGTGAGGAATTATCAATCTTTTTGGCCATTTTTTCCAACATGACATTCTAGAGATCCACTGCCAAGGAATGGAAAGAAAAAGGAATGCCCAAAAATTGAAAGATTTCTCCATGTTGAATCCATCTCCACTAGAACAAAGCTAGCCAGGGTGTAGTAGTTAGGTATGATAGATTCTAGTAGAGCATCTTGTACCATTGGATGGAAGACCTAGAGAGTCTACAAAGGTTTCCAAGAATTTAAGGGCATTGTTGACATTAGTTTCCTCCTTAATGAGAGAGAAAATAATCATCAGTAAAGTGAGCATTGAATAGTTGTGAAGAAGGCTATGGGATAAAAATATATAGACCTAACTAGAAGAAATGGAATGAGACAACAAATATCCAAAATCTTCAGTAGCCAACACATAGAGAATAAGGGCTAGGGGGATAACCCTAACAAATGGATCTAAGGCCTCTGATTGTCTACAATTGATGGTGATGCACATAAAGGCCTCCCAAAAAATAATTTATACTAACTAAAGAAAAATAGGACCGACACCCAAACCCTGAAACTTGGGAAGAATGATATAACATTCTATGTGGTCATAGTCTTTAGCAAAGTCAATTTTGAGAAAGAGAGCTTTCTTATTAGATCTGTGAGCCCATTTCATGCCCTCCTAAAGAAAAATGATGTTGTTCTAGATGAAATGAGATTTGATTAAGCCAATCTATTTAGGTCAAACAATCAAGAGCAGAAGATAGAAAATTTTGAAAGCTAAATCTTTAATTATGATTATTTTGGAAACATTCAAAAAAGTGATTGACCATGAGTTGTAATTATCTTTTGGGTCGCTAGATTTAGGTGTGAATTCAATGTTTTCCTTATTTATGAAATGGCCTGAGGATATGGTATGAAAATGTTCTAGGTATATCTTATGAAGATTAGGTCCAATAGCATACCAAAAGACTATGTAAAATTTCCAAGGAAATTGATCACACCCTCGCATCTTGTCATCCATAGAGAAGGTGGCTTTGTTGAGGTAACTAAGGGTAATAAAATACTCATGAAATCTATGTTTCTTAGCTACAAGCTAATTTGGAGTAACAAAAATACACTCTTTCAAGGCTTTCTCACATTCCAGAGTGAAATGCTAGGTAGTGAAAATAAAATTCCTAATGACAACAAAGGCTTGAAGAATGTCTAGAAGGTTTAAAAGAGCCTTCTACGAATCTTAATTCTTTTGATCCTCATAAAGTATGATAGGAATGAAGTGCTTGAAAAAAGTCTTTTGAAGCCTGATCTACAATCTAAAGCCAAAGCTTTAATTTGAGCTCCTCTAGTAGCTTAGTTGTTATCAATTTTCTTTGGTCAGTGAAGATTGGAAAGCCTCAATTGCAGATCTAAGTCAAAAGGATTCAATGATAGAGCATCTGAAGTAGTACATAGATCTTTAATGGTTAATTCAAAAGAGTGCCTCTAGTATATTGTAAGTTTCCAATTATAAATCTAGATAAATCTATCTATATGAGTGATGGCATAATTCGACCACTATACCCATCCAACTTATGTGTAGGGTTGAGGCTGTAAATGCTAAACATGTAGTATGTGAGCCATAGTGGGCTCGTGACACAATAGAGACATGTTGAGGAAAAAAGTGTCTTAGAAGGATGAAATTGAGCCATTTTACAAGTGATAGCAAAGAGAATGGGCAAGTGGACTGATAATGTCACATCAGGTAGGGAAATGATAGGTAAGGCCCTCTCTTTAGAATAGGAGAAAAAAATTTACATAAGATCATCACACAATCAAGCATTTTAAAAATCATGTCAAATCCGAGTGTGCCAAGGCCCACTGCCTGGTGGTGATGCATATTGGGATAAAAAAGGACCAATTTATTGCGCATGTAGTAACAAGCCTCTCATTCACCGACTACCCAACAAAATGGCCAAAGGCCATCTTTACCAATAACTGACTCAACCATATTAAAATCCCATTAAATGAACCAAGTGGCGGGTGGAAAAGAATCCACCATCCAATGCCAAATTTAAGATCATTAAACAACATAATTGGGATCATAAACATTAACAATCCCAATAGAATGATTTTGGAAGGACAACAAAATCCACACAATCCTGTGCATCAGGTCAAAACCATGATCAATATCAAAAGAAATTAAATGAGGTGAGAGCAAGAAAATAACATCACCGCTACGATATTCATGATGTGAACAAAAACAACACTATCAAGCCGAATAACATGGCATGCAATATTTAACATGAAATCAGAAATCTTGACTTCCCAGAGCTAAAGGATGTCTAGGATACCAATCCCATATCTAGTAACTCACACATAGTATTTGTGAGAGAGGTTAGTGAGATCTCAAACATTGCATCTGTGAACATTCATTGAAACAAATCTTGCATGTCATCCTTGTCCTCAAGAGAGGAGAAACTATTGTGCAAGAAGGAGTTTGAGGTATCACTAGGGAGGCAACTCCTAGGATGAGCCTCTGCTTCTCTAAACCCCCATCTGAGTCTCCTCCACATCCATTAGGGCTCCATGAGAAGAGTAAGAGTTGTGTCTTGTGGAGAAAAATTGTAGAAGCCTCTTGAGGGGTGTGAACCCAAGAATGTCGAGAGGTGTTTATAGATGCATCTATGCCCTAGGAGCCAGGGTTTGGAACTAGTTGTTGAACTACTAGAAAGATATGTCTTGCTAGGTTAGAAACATGAAAAATTTATAGTGAAGGATACAAATAGGCATCCACTCATCATTTTTGGTATTACTAACAAACTTGGTCTATGATTTTTTAATAGGAGCTGACTTGCAAGGTACTTCGAGAGGGAAGTCTTTGATCTTGTGATTAGTTGTCTAACATGTGTAACAGGTGTTAGGTAGGTTGAAGTAAAGAACTTTCTGAGAGAAGGTGTACACACCAACCTGAATGTCCATAGATTCCTTAAGGTCATGGAAGATGTCACCTTGAACACAAAAACATCCTAGGGATTAGAATTGAAAATATTCTCTTTCTCAACATAGACCACCTAACCAAGTCTTTGCACAATAATAGGGATAAACTTCTAACAGGGGATTGGAAGAAACTCGACCCAAATAGGGACTTCAATTTTTCATCATCCAACAATGAGAAATCATGAGACCATAACTAGAAAACCAATAAGGAGGACCTAACTCAACACAACATGTGGTTAAAAACTACATCAATCATGGAAAGGTTGACAAAAAGGAATAAGAAGAAGCCCTTTATAAGGCTCTGAATTTTGTCAAGACAAACTCCATGAGGATTCAAGCTCTTTGCCATATATTCTTTTAGTGTGCTTTTTAGGAGGTGTGTGACCCATAAAATATGTAATTGGGGTATGGTTCTCTAGCCATTTGCATGCATCATAAAAATATTCAATGTTGTGAACAATGTTGGGGAAGGAGGGCTTACCTTGTGAAACACATTAGGAAAATTTTTCTCAGTGGCTTGTTTAGAGGAGGTTCCATGAGAATCTATTACAAAAAATCCAACACCAATAGAAATTATTGGGCTAAAGCTAGTTAGAGCCATAATAAAAACCCTAATCATCCTGCAATAAATGGGGTATGAAAGAACCAAAAGTGAAATCGGAAAAAATTATGTACAATATGTAGAACCCTAGCAGAGCAATTAGAAGAAAATATTTTGCAATCACACTTAAATTTTTATCTAGCTATCAATCAAATAAAGATTTCTAAGCTACACCAAAATATTAGCTATGCATATTAAGGCTACAACCCAAGTTTTTAGAGCATAAAATGTTTTTAGTTTTTAATTCAATTAATAAATTTTCAAATCTTGTTTTAGTAAGAGAATTTGTATTGTAACAAAATCTTGATTTCTTTCTCACCTTTATGTCCTATTGAGCTAGTGTACTTTGCATGCAATTCAATGCCTTCAAACTATTAACTATTAACTATTTTATAGAGTTAATGTATTTAATGTGATATTGGGCATGTGATGAGATACATTTAGAGATTAACTATTTTATGGAGTCTTCTCACAAACTGTTTGAATTGTTTTGAGATAAAGAGAGAGATGTATATATTTCATTAGGAGAAGTTTTTATCATAAGTAGGGAAAAGATCAAATTATTTTGAGAGAGGGAAGTATAGCTTTCAATAGAAGAAGTTTTAGGGGAAAAGATCAAATTGTTTCAAGAGAGAAGTATAGATTTCAAGTGGAGAAGTTTTTATTGTAGGTAGGGAAAAATATTCAATTTTAGAAACGGGTTTGATAACTATATATAGAGATATTTTTTATAGATATATTTCAATTATTATTTTTAAAAAAAAAAGATAATGCTAAAAAATAGATTTCTAGCAAAAGAGAAAAACAATGAAGACCCTGACACTAAAATATATTTTATAGATCAATTATGATTAAATACATTCTTAAGATCTATATTGTCATTGAATATTATAAATATTTTATAATTATAATTTAGGGAAACATTGATTTGCACATCTTACTTTAACCAAAAAGTAAGACATCCCTCTGTATATAACTGAACAAACATAATATATGTTTCCATTATTTCATAGTCTAACAAGAGCTCTATGCTCTGAGCTTGAGTCCATGCCTATGCAATTTGTGGAACTTTTTGTTTTATCAAATTTTTAATAAATAATTTTTATATGTTATAAATATATTAATTTAAAAATTAAGAATTATTGTATTTGTCATTAATTAAATGTTAACATTCCATTTTAATCCATCTTTTTTAAAAATTATACGCAATTTTTTAAACTTATCTATTAAATTTTTTTGAACAAATTTATAATATAAAATTATAAATATAAAACAATAACAAAAGCAGATTCAACTATCAATTGTGCCCCCTCCTCAAAATGTTATGAATTTACTATCACACAGAAAATAGAATTTAGTATTAATATTAATTTGAAAGACTCAATTAATGGAAAAAGTTAGCCTATTTGTAAATTGAAAAAAATTACAAATTAAAGTGGTGCATCAATACACTGACATCTGCACAAGACTCTTTCATTTTTATAGTATTAAAAAAATTGTACCTACTGAATGCTTGTAGTTGAGGTTCTGGAAACATCTACCGAAAAATGAACATTCTAATTATTCCAACTCTTATTTTGTCTTAATTTTTCTTGCCATTTTTCTTCGCAGAGACATCAATGATTGTAGATTTAAGATGCAACCTTTTTTCATTATTGAGTTCGTTTGAAAATCTTAAAATGAATCTTTTTTTCAATGTGTTAAAATTGTGATTGTCTCACAATGAAATTTAAACATTTTCTTATCTGGAATTTCCTTTTTATGCGATTTCAAATTTATATCTATTGTTTTGCTTTTTCTGATCATGCCCAGGAAACTGTTGTGATTTGTACTTGTTATTGACACACATGTACAGGATGTAGATTTAAACAATTACTATTTTTTTCAGTTTTTTTATCAGGAATATAAGAGGAGGAGAGAGCTCTACGATAATACTATGGAAAGAAGCCAAAGGAAAAGGTGAAATGGCTTGATCGAGGAGGGAGTTGGAAATGACAGGTGCGTGTATAGATTTATGGGCGGAAGAAAAGCAAATGAAACCCATATGTGGCACTAGAACTTTGAGCACTTGTACACGACTTTGATTGATGATATTCCAACACAATTTCCTCTATCCACACTGTAACAATTTGAATTTAACTCCATGAAGATTATTTATGTGGTTTATAAGCAGTGCAACTAGAGATGGGCAGGGCTGTTGATCTTATATAATATTATCTTTGGAGTAATGAAAATGAAAATTCTAGACCTCTTTAAGAAAATATGAAAAAAGTTAAAAATTCTAGAGTTCTTCCAAAAAAATTTGAAAGAAGTTTGAAACTATTTTTCCTAATTTTTAGTATCAAAAATTTGATTAAACACTTACTATAATTTTCCCAAGCGAATCATAAAATAGAAAATTCTAAGACAAAATTAGTTAAAAAATAAACAACCTTTTTAATTTTATACATTCATTGACTTTGGCTGTAAAAATGAATTATATCCATCACCATTGAAAACATTAGTACCTTGCCTTGTACAAGGTAGGGAGTAAAAATACATTTCTCATTCAACATGATTTCCAATATGCATAGATAAAACATTAAAAATGCACTTGTTTCATTATCATATGCATCATACACAAATAATTTATAATAATTAGATTTCCAAATCAAATGTAAAAGTATTTTTATTCTCAATTTTTCATTAAAAATAGCCCAATATCATGTCACATAAAGACAAGAGGTTAAGTGTGGTATTTGAATAGTAATAAATTTTGAAAGCTCTACTTTCAAGTTTTTAATTCTTCCAATACTATAATTTGTTCAAATTTTTATTACCCATAAGGTAGAACACCGAGTTCTCATTTCACTATTGGTATTACTCTTGCATCTTCATTTCATTATTTGTATTACTCTTGCATATTACTCTTGCCGGATTTTTGTGGATTTGCATATGTCATGACATATATCATCAATCGGATATCTTCATTGTGGTTTGTTACTTTCTGCTATCCTCTTTGCCCTATTCAATTCATAGTACTGAGGATGATGATCCATTTACTCAGATGATTTATTGCATTTCCAAATTCAATGCCCTAGATGACATCATTATCTTAGCTAACTTCAACACATAGACTAGGGAATGGCATATCCCTATACACGACTAAGGCATGAACTAGACCTATATTATAGAAATTGATCATGTCAATTTGGGGATCCAACATATTTCCAAGGATTGTCATGGACCTTTATCTATCTATGGTTGTCACCTCCTCTAGCAAAGTGAGTCTTCTGATCTGGCTATTTTGAATGACCTTTATTTTCCTAGATTTGAGCCTTTTACTTATTGGCTACACTATGGGGGTTCCAATGTGGTTGACTACAATATCGATGGTGCTTCTTTCATCTCTTACATCTGTAGCTTCACAATCACTCATCTTTGACTTGCTGACCATGCTCTTTTGTGCCTTGTGCTTCACTTCTCCCCCCTCCCCCTCTAGCCAATAGTAACATCCCTATATGGGGAAGTCCACTCGACACCTTTGGCCACAACCCCACCCTGACTGCTTTGGATCACACCCATAGCTATTTCCACTTCTGCTTTGCTAAGGGTAATGGGGACCTATTCATTTTTTGCCTACGTCAACTTCTCTCACCTATGTGTTTCTCTGAGTGTAACCATGCTTCCTCCATGTTTAATCTCTTGATGATAATCATCTAGGAGTAGGATTTCTTTCTCATCCCCCACCACACTATCCTTAGATCAAAGTGCTAAAACACATGCCCTATGGATTTTTGGTTTGATGCTGACTATAAAGCCTTTCATCGCCCTTTGACTTTAACCTTTGAGACCTCCCCTTTACCTATCACCAATTTTTGACATTTCTATCACCAGTTTCTCCATGCAAAGAAACATGCTTACATTACTTCATAGTGAAGATCCTTATATAATACACTTATCTAGGACCCAAAGCTCTTTTGGCGCACCTTGTTCCCACAGTATCTTCTCCTACCTTCCCCCATTGACATGTTCTCCCTCATCTCCCACACCACCACC
Source organism: Cupressus sempervirens (assembly GCA_028749045.1). Taxonomy (NCBI): domain Eukaryota; kingdom Viridiplantae; phylum Streptophyta; class Pinopsida; order Cupressales; family Cupressaceae; genus Cupressus; species Cupressus sempervirens. The sequence continues at coordinate 310,229,014 of CM053792.1, read as the reverse complement.
CTCTACGACATCCTAGGTTAGTTGCCTCTCCACCTCATCTCACCCCCTCACTTATGTATCTTTACTACTTCCATCATCTATGAGGCTATTAGAACTATGAGATGTTGTAGAGCCACTGATGAGTATAGCTTCCAGGAGGAACTACTCAAGCTTGGTTGCCTAGTGATTGGCTCCTATCTCACCAAAATATTTAATAGAGTGGTTTTTATTGTCTTTTTGGAGGCTTGTTCAAGAAACATGATCCATTTGATTCATAAGATAGGATTGATTTATGACCCCAAAATTTATTGTACCATCATGATTGGGCATGCCTTTGCAACACTTTATGCCACAACACTAAATTCTATTCTTTCAAGGGAACTAGACAAGATGAACTAAAGGGTAGAGGTCAAGCTAGTTTTAGAGTAGATTACTAGAATATGGAACATATGTTGACCTCATGGGTAGTCATTGAGGAGGCTAGTCATCACTCTACAAAATTCTACTATTGTTTTGTGGAATTTTGTAAGGTATTTGATTATGTACCTAGAGTAGTTCTTCTTTATAGGCTTAGAGACATTGGAATAATAGAGATTCTTTTGATGACTATTGTGAGACTCTATGAGTAGGTCAAGGGGGGGATTCAGGACTCAGACAGGGCTCTTTGATCCTATTCAGAGCACTATTGGGGTAAAGCAGTAATGCCTCCTACCCTCCACTCTTTTTGGCATGTACATCGATGAGCATGAGTGATTTATCAAAGAATCATCCCTTCTAGGTGATGGTTGTTACTTACATCAAGTTTTAGTCTCCATCCTTTTTTGTGGGTGATGTGATTCATCTTTCCTCATCGCTTGAGAGTTTCTAGAGAACTCTTTAAAACCTAGCCTCCTTTGTTGACTCAAGACATCTTGTGGTTAACTTGGGAAAGACTTAGGTCTTCATGCTTAATTGCTTGAAGAACTCACACTTACATTTCTACTTCTAGGCTCAAGTTATTGAGACCACATCCTCATACAATTATCTCAAGGTAAAGTTCTCAGGTGCTTGCTTTAGTTTGAGACCCACCATTTAGCCCAAGATGAGCAAAGGGAGGGGTTCCCTTTCCATGATTGAGAGGCAGTGCTTTAGGTACCATTTCCAAGATGCCTTGTCCAAGATGTCCCTTCTAGACTCTCTGGTTAGACATACTATTCTATATGGCTTGGGTCCTTTGGGCTCCATCATTGCTTGATTCAGATTGGGTCTCCATTGAGTGTATTTAGAATCTCTTCCTTTGGTGGATTATTAGATGTCATCACTCCATCTCCCACAATATCATTCTATTTGAGTTTGAAGCTCATTTCTTTAAGTTTGGGGTTATTTTTGACCTGATATGGTTTCTCTATTATCTTCATTGCTTTGCAGATTCCACTGATGGTTAGGACAAATACTATGACCTTGCATATTGCTCCTTAGTAGTTCTTTCCAGATCTAACACCTCTTTGAGAGGCCACTAGTAGCATGCCTAGGTCATATTCCTTCTGAGCTCCATTGGGATAGACATTGATCACTTGACCCCATTTTGGTTCTTGTTAGGTGCTCCTACTCATCTTCTCCTTTCTAGATAGGAATTGAATGAACATGTCAAACTTGACATCTATAGACAATAACTCATTACGACTTGGACTAACCCACCTGGGGGGTTAATTCTTGGATGGCTTTCTATGCTGAGCACTTTCTAGACACACAGGATGGGATTATTGCTCAACCCAGATATTTATCTCAAAGTTGGTGTCATGCTCTTTAATTCATGTTAGGATCTTTTAGGGTGGGTTCCCATCATCTATAGGACCAAGTAGAGAACCACATTGTTAGAAAGGATAGTATTTGTAGGCTTTGCACATTGGCCCAGAGCAAGACTAAGTTTCACTTCATGTTGTTTATTTAGAGAGTGTAACTCATTGACCTCCTTCTTTAGCTACAAATATTAGAGATATTTGGTCCTTTTTCTCTGGTAGGTGATGTAGCTTCATGATCACACCCTACAACTTCTATTCCCCATGAGGTAGGCCACAAAGTAGCTCATTAGAAAGTTCTTCTCGCCCCTTCCCTTTGGGCAAGGTGTAAAGAAACCCTCGAATATCTCCACCACTATTCACTCTAGGTTTGTGTTACCATGCAAGTTTTATCTTCATCCTCATCTTCATCAGTATTGACCCACCATAAAATCTCAAAGACAACTACATTCTCCCCCTCACTTGGGTCTATATCCTTCAATGTTGGACTTCTTCTAGCCTAGGAAGAACCCTTAGTCTACATGTTGTATCTACTTTTCTTTTTTCTTTTTTTTTTCTTTCCTGACCACTATTTGGTGGTATGTTGGCTCTTTTCTTGTTGTTCCATACATTTTCATTCCCATAGACCCTTGTTGGTCTCCCATTCGACATCAATAAACTTATGTTATCTTATCTTATCTTTGTAGGATGGTGTGGCAAAAAAATTCTCCATATTTTGTAAAGTCTCTAAACATTTAAAATGATTATCTTCTTTTATTCTATTTCCTATTGTTTTAAAGTGATTTTTTATATACCTGGATAGAACATTTTTAATATAGATTTTATGAAATATTTTGTAAAGTTTCTAAACACTTGAAACCATTATCTATTTTTTATGAGTTCTAATGTTTTGAATTTTTTTTTTATATTCTTAATGGATAGCACAATTACAATAGATATTTTTATGAAATGTTGTTATCTTCTCTTTGTTAGTGATTGTCATTAGAATTTTTCTCTATGCTTCTCATATTTTTTTTCTTTGATTTATGCTGTCATTTAATACACATCACTTGTTTATGCTTCCACATAAATTAGGGGAATATGACCTCTTTAAAAAGGTTTTGAATTTTTCTTCCTTTCTTTAGTATTTTTTTAAGTCTAAAATTTAGATTTATTATTATTGTTATGTATTAAGTTCGAGAAGATTCAAGTAGAAGACCTCTTATATGAGAGGCTCCAAATTATCATGGTGTTATAGAATTTTATCTTTTTTAAATTAATATTTTGGTATTATTCAATATTTAATACAGTTCTTATAGCCAGTTGTCAAATACAACTATAAGATTAATTCATAGAACATTAACTTTGATGAAAGTAGTGAATTAGATAGATCCATTTGAAAATGGTTGTTTTCTTGTTTGTTTTTGAAATAATAAGTAGCCAAAACAAGGGGCCTAGCCCTTACAAAAAAACTAGTAGACTAACAATGGTGTCTTGTTTGCTTGTCTATTGTTAGGTTGAAGGTTTTGTGTGTGTGTGCATGTGTGTGTGTGTGTGTGTGTGTGTGTGTGTGTGTGTGTGTGTGTGTGTGTGTGTGTATGTGTGTGTGTGTGTGTGTGTGTGTGTGTGTGTGTGTGTAAATATAATGCTAATATTAATTTTCTTTATACAATTATAATATCTATAAATGAGAGGTAACTACCAATTCTTGTTATGTAACTTAGTTTAGTGATTGCATTAGATGTTATTGGTTATATATACTAACTTATTTGAATTAATTTGTCCATGTGTATATAGGTAATGCCCATTACTAGAATAAACACATCAACCACTACACTTAAATAAGAACCAAGTGAAGTGATAAAAAATCCAAGTACATGATGAAGAAATTACAAGAAGAAACTAATTCTATAGTAAAACAAAATGATAAATTACTTGATACCAACAAAAACAAGATTTGCTATTTAGGTTATCGGTAGTGATCCAAGACTATGGAAGGATCCACTATAATTCATGTCCAAGAGGTTTTTATAAGTAGAAATCTTGACATAATGAATGATGTAGATTTAAGCATGATTTCTTTTTTTTTGGGAAAGGAGAAGTTGTCTAGGTGCTTCAATAGGCATTGTTATTTTTGAGGTTGCATTATCACATCTCTTTCACCACATTGAGTTGATAAGTGGGGATGATGTAAATATGAATGAATCTTTTGGAATAACCATAAATAGGAAAGAACATCTTTTTGCTATTGCAAGCTAGATGTTAAGTTTCTAAATGCACCATCTACCATCAAAATATTATTAATGTAAGGGAAAAAATTAGTACCCTTTTCTTCAAATTATGTATACCACATATTTCATAAATAATTAATCATGTCATATTGTGATACAAATAAAAATATGTATTATAATGTATTACAACATGTTATGAATTAAGTTTGATGTTTCCTCAAAGTTCTAATGGTGGTTTAATTTTCATCTCTTTGGTTTGTCCTTCTAATGCTTTAAAATTATTTTGGAAGTTCATTAAAACAATTTATTATTTTTGAGCGAGTGTTGGTTGACAATTTTTTTTTTTTAAATTTTGTGTTTTATCTTATATTAATACTCTATAAGAAGATTTGATATCTTAACATATACATGTGTGTGTGTGTGTGTGTGTCCATACATACATACATACATACATACATACATACATATATACATATATATATGTATGTATGTATGTATGTATGTATGTATATGTATGTATATATGTATGTATATATATGTATGTATGTATGTATATATATATATATATATATATATATACATACATACATACATATATATACATACATATATACATACATATACATACATACATACATACATATATATACATACATATATACATACATATACATACATACATACATACATACATACATATATATACATACATATATACATACATATACATACATACATACATACATATATACATATATACATATATATACATATATATATACATATATATATATACATATATGTATACATACATATATATATACATATATACATATATGTATATATATATATATATATATATCTTTTTTATTCCAATACATAATAAATTATCTCTTGTGAATTTTCATTAACGGAAGATATTTATAATATAGAGTTTTTATGGTTTACAATATTTTTTATTTATTAAATAAATAAATTGACTCTAAAAATTAGTAAGATTTCATGTTTTTCTTACATAGTTCATTTATGATAAATATATCAAAATTATTCAATATATTCAAAAATATATTCAAAAACATATTTTAATTTAATCAAAATATTAATATGTTTCTCCTCTTTTTAAAAATTCCACCTAAAATTTATAATGACATGATTTATCATAAATTATTTAAATATATATTAGAATTAATATATTTATTAGATTTTATTAATGTAGATATGGGTGCCACATGAAATATATATGCTCAAATATGTGTAAAGATATAATTAAAATTATTACATGTGGTAAAGTGATGTCATTCTAGCATTTTAATCATGAATTTACTGCATTTTTTTTTAAAATAGACCAATTAAAAGGCATGAAAGTAAATAAATTGTTATAAATGCAAGTCAAAGGAGGCATCATTTAACAACGTGTTTTCAATTAAAAGATTCAAAGAAAAAACATTATTTTCATATAAGTGGCCATAGTAAGATGACAAAGTGTCTATTTTCATAACTATTAATCTCCATTATATATTTTTAAAATTTCAATGATCACATGGGAAATATGTCACATCCTATGTGGAGATAATTTTCATTGAAAGATACAATGAAGAAAATTGGCTTTACATAATCATTTCGCATTATTAGAAGGTACATGACCATTATGTGGCTATCACTTGTGGAAATCCTAACATTCATAGTATTTATAATCTTCTTACCTTTGATCAAGGAAACCTTTGTTTTCAACATATTACCAAGAAATGGTGTGGACATCTAGGATAATCTATGATCACTAAGTGATGACAGCTAATTACATGATAGTGTGTGGATAGTAAAAAAAATTCAAGGAAAAATTACATTGAATAATGTAAATCCAATATTGGAAATTGATTTTATTATTTTAAAAGGAATTAAGTACTTTTTTTTATTGGATGAATAATTCTATCCCTAATTTTGTAAGTGGGAAAAATCTTATATAAAATGGGTTAGGGTTAGGGATTTCATGTGGTATGATTAGATTGTAGATTCTTGCAGTAGTATTGAATTATAAGTGATTACATATTGTAATTAGGTTGTAATCATTGGATAATATGAATATCAAGAACTCACTATTTGGTGAATGCACCCTAGGGATTGGGTGAACCATGTTAAATCTTTGTATCTCATGTTCTCTTCTATGTGCTTTATTCTTTTTTGTTATTGGATATATTTGCAAGATAATTATTATTTGTGTCTCATTAATCCTTACAAGTGGTATCAAAAAATTTGAAGATTATTTTTTTGCTAATGAGATTCATAGACATAAAAGTGTTCCAATGACTCTGTAACAAAATGGAGTGGTTGAATGCATAAACAAGACAATAGTGGAGTGTGCAAGAAGGACGAGGTTGGATGTTGAGCTTTCCTTAAACATGTGTTAAAATACTATCAATACTAATATATATTTGATCAATAGAGGTCCCTCTACTCCTTTGGGTTGTTGTAATCTAGATGAAGCATGGATTGGGATGAAGGTGAGTCACTCTTTTATCAGAACCTTCATTTGTGAAATATTTTCACATATACAACCTAAAAGGAGAACCAAGATGGAAGCTAAGTCAAAGAAATGTGTATTTGTTGGATATGGTATTGATAAATTTACTATAGGCTTTACGATTTTGAAAATCATAAAATTGTAAGAAGCAAGGATATCATGCTCAATGAGAAAGTGTTGTACAAAGATCTATTGTAGTAGCATGAGAAGAAACAAAATGACTATGTAGTGCTAGATGATACTCAAAATGATGATGTTCTAGTAGTTTTTTATTCTTCACAATAATAACAACAACAATAAATATCATAAACCCTAGTGAATGTTAGACAGTCCACAAGGCTAAGTAGACCTTGAGAAAGATTGTCTACCCCTTTGTATTATAAATATTAATAGATGCTAGTGAACCTAAGTGTTATGATGAAACCATGCAAGTGGATACAAATCTTCAGTGCGAGTCCATGATCACAAATAAAATGAACACCTTGCTAAAAAATTAGACTTGGAATTTATGTAAGTTGTCTCTAGGTAAAAGGGCTTTATATAACAAATGGTTTATAGGATAAAAGAAGAGGACGAAGGAAACAAAATATTTAAATAAAATGTTAGTTGTAAAAGGATTGATACATAAAAAGGGAATTAATTTTGATGAAATAATCTCTTTAGTTATTAAAATGACTTCTATTTGTACTATTTTAAGTATTGTATCTATTGAAGATTTATATTTGGAGAAGCTTGATGTTAAAAAATCCTTTTTAATGGTGATTTGGATGAAGAAATATATATGGAACAACCAAAGGGATTTGAGATAAAATGTAAGAAGAACTCAGTCTACAAATTGAAGAAAAGTTTGCATCACTTGAAGCAAGCACCCTTTGAATGGTATCTTAACTTTGATAGTTTTATGCATAAGCATGGATACACTAGGTCTCATTCAGACCATTGTATTTATTTTAAGAGGTTGCATAGTGACAATTATAATATTTTATGTTTATATGTTGATGATATGCTTGTAGATGCATCTAACATGGATCACATCAAGTAGTTAAAATAATAATTAGCGCATTGATTTTATATTAAGAATTTTGATGAAGAAAAACAAATCCTTAGTATTAATAATTGTAGAGATAGGAAAAATAGGAAATTGACTTTATCTCAGGCTTATTATATTGAGAAAGTGTTGTAGTGTTTCTATATGGAGAATGTAAAAGATCCCAACACACCTTTTCCTAGTCATTATAAATTGACTTATGAGATATTTCCAAAGACACAAGAAGATCATTCTATAATGGTCAAGGTACCTTATGGTTCAGCTATATGAAGTTTAATGTATGTTATGCTATACACTAGGCCAGATATTGCACATGTAGTCTGAATTATTACAAGGTATATGATTACTTCTTTGATTGAGCATTCAAATGTATTCAAATCGAATCTCAAATATATAAGAGGAACATCTAGTAAATGTTTATATTTTGGGGGCTTTACTACTAATTTAGATGGCTATGTTAACTTATATTTGGCAAGGGATCTAGATACTAGATGGAGTACTATAGGATATGTATTTATTGTTGGTGAGACAATAGTGAATTGGGTTTCTTAGTTGTATAACATTAATGCTTTATCCACTATAAAGGAAACATATGTTTCTTCTATAGAGACATTCAAGGAGATGATATGGATTCAGTTCTTTATGAAAGAATTTGGCCATCCATAGAGGGACACTTTTTTTTTTATAGAGAGGTACAATTTAATTCATCTTACAAAGAATTCCACTTTACATTCAATGACAAAACACATATAGTTGTGGTACCATTTCATTTAGTCAATTTGGATGGTGGGAAGTTAAAGCTAGAAAAGATTCATATAAATGATAATCGAACAAATATGTTTGAAAAGTTAGTGACAAGGGAGAATTTGAAATCCTCTTTAGCTTATATTGGTCTACTATATTGAATAGGATAAAAGAGCTATAGAGTTCAACATGGTTTTACATCCCAATGGGAGCTAAAATTTTATTAGTGCTATGATAAATCTCCAAGTGGGAGGTTATTGTTGGGTATATGCAGGATCATTGTCAACCAAACTATGCCCTTAAGTGGTCATGAAAGATTAGAAAATCAGGGTTATGTCAACTTAACATGCAATTTTCAATTTGTTATGAACATTTTATCAAAACATTGAGAACAAAGAATATCTAGGAAATTAAATTTGGTTTCTAAAATACTAAGCCTTATCCAAGAAAAAAAAAAAAAGGATTTGTCAAATTTTTTAATTTTAATGAAATAGTAGGGTAAAAGTAAAAAGTTGTGTCACATTTCAGGCTAACTTATTAGAATGACTAAATTTGAGTGTTTCTATCTTAAAAATCAATTTTTTTAAAACATATGATCTATATAAATTTATTCGAGCTAATTTATATATGGTCTCACACTCTTGCAATTAGAAATGGCTATTAAATGGATGTTTTGTTCTAGTTTGTATCCAATTAGTAAAGAAATAAAATTATTTTAGAAAAGTGGCATTTCAATAACTCTTAATATTTTTTATGATATTTTTTTAATAACAAATAAACATAATTTTGTAGGGCTCAGATCCAAGAATATTCTCATGTAGAGTTTGTAGTGTTTTAATTAGATATAGTATATTGTAATTTAAAAATTCTACAAGCATGTATTTTAACACTTGAAAAGATGTTAGTTTTGAGAAAGAAAAAAATATTAAATCATATCAAAAAAATCTAAATATTATATGACATTCTAGAGGAGAGAGTCCTCTTCTAGAATGTGTAATTTTTTCTTGGTTACAATAGATTTGTTTTGAAAAATGTGGTGGAGATGAAAATTATCGATTGCGAGCAAGTTGAAATTTAAATCATTATAAAAGAGAAAATATAGGTCTAAAGCTGATTTTTATTTTTTATTCTTCTAGCTATATATGTTAGTATAACATAGTTTGCGATCAAAGGGAAATAAATTTATTTCCCTATAGTTTTGTGATGGGAACTAGACCCCCAATTTTTAGTGTCTTTTAGCAACTAAAAAATTATCTTTAAAAATTAAGAAAATATATCAATTTTTATTTCAAATAATTATTAAAAATTATTATCCTAAACTTCATCCATTTTTATACATTTCATTAGTTTAGTTCATTTTCAAATTCAAAATAATAATACCAATTTTATGTCACTAAAGGTGAAAAATTATACTTTAGTTAGCTTTTTTCTTTACAAAAGGGTGACACAAGTTTTGTCTTTCACCCAGTACAAATATTTTAGGATAAAAATAAGTAGATGTATCTCTGACCACCTTAATAAAAATTAGATGATTATATTTCCTAATAAGATTATAGATATAAGAATTAGACTCATGACTATATGTGATGCACATTATTGTGTATTTGTATTCTAAATAAATAAATAATTATGAATTTTCTACTATAGTATTTTTAGAATTAAAAAATCTCATGTCTGACCACCTTAACAAATTCAAAAGTCTATAAAATTTTCTTTTTTCTTTTTCCCCCCCTTATAGTAGAAGAACATAGAATGTGATGCATCTTTTTTATTTTAAAAATGTTGTATCATTTGAAAGTTGTAGTGATTTTTCCAATGCATCAATCAATAGTTTATATGTAATTTCATTATAAAATAAGTAATAATTACTTACTAAACTCATAATTTGATAGACATCAAATGTGGGTGAAAAAAAAGTTATTAGATACATGTTTGAAGTGAAAAACACATAAGAACTGGCTGAACACACATTTTTGGGACTTTTTTAAAGCTAACCATGTCTGGTTGGTATCAAAAGATATACTAGGCCTTATAAAGCTATTAATTTTTTGGTTTTGTATCAAGATGGGTGAGAAAAAAGTTTAAATAGATTTCGAAATGCTTTGAGGTATTTCAGAACTACATATTTTCTAGATTGCTAATTTTTGGCACACCATGATGCTACACATACCCTATTGGTATCTCAAACTATTTTTGTATATTAGTGTAAATACTTAGTCATTTACAAGGCAAAGCTAGAAAGTCATCTCCATGACTAAGCTACTCCATATAGGTTGAGTCGTGTACATAAGTATGTATATACCAAGCTGTGTAGGAGCCGAGTAAGTGTATGATTAGTGAGTATTTTCTATACAACCGAAGCTCAACCTACCAATAAATTCAAGGATAAAAGTCATAAGTTACATATTACATGATGGAAGCACAATATAGATCGAGAAACAACAATGCCAACTATCAAAAAATAGTAACTCTTGACAATGCGAACTATACATAAAAGTCAAGAATGATACATATTTTGAGGCAAATCATTTTCAAGATGACATGAAAGGAACATTTAATTTATGTAGATTTTTTTCATAGAGTTTTACGTGTTAATGTCATGGATCATAGATCCCTATGTTCTGTGATTAACAATTCAGATGCAGAGGAAAAATATGCAACCATCTAGAAAACTCATTATAAAATACTTTAAATAGAAAATATTTTAACCTAAATTTGAGTGAAGATGAGAGGAGAAGAATGTGTATATGAACAAGGAGTGATATGAAAATAGAGAAGTGAGAGATCCAAATTAGATTAGAAGTCACTCAAAGTAGTTTATTATCTCTTAACAAAGTAATTGACCAAATCAAAGAAGTGAGGGGGAAGAAAAGTATCATCAGACTAGAAGAGAGGATTAGTTAGAAAGGAGAAGAATTGAAATCATCTTATATAGAATACCAAGAGTTGGGTACTAAACTAGTTCTAAACAACTTGAATTATAGTAAATCTCTAAACATAGTGGTCTTAACATATCTTTGCAAGTTTCTTAATAGAGTCCTTACTTTATTGTAAGTTTTAAATCCTCTAACAAGTTAAGAGATGGAAGTATTGAACTATTTGAACATGGAAGAACCCTCATAGGGTATATCATTTATGATGATCAAACATTGTAACGCTAATAGGTTAACTTTGTTAATGTAGTAATAAATATTTGTGGGTGTCATCCCCACCATAGTTTTACCTTTACCTTGGAGGCTTTCTAGGTAACAAATATTGTGTTATGTATTTATTTTCATGCATGTGATGGATCTTATTTACATTTTATAATATGTTTAATATTACAACTTTAACATGCACAAGTTAACTGGTCAATGTGTGCATGAATTGTTGAAAAGAAAAAGTGCTTAAGATTGTGATTTATCCCACCCCCAAGTATCTTGTTATCCTATTTATATATCCATCAATCAATACTTGGTGTCAGAGTATTGGCTCTATAAGAGAAGCTTAATTGCATGGAGATTAGATCTTGGAGATGGATGCTTTTAAATTGGACAAGATTATTTAAAATTAGGTGATTGACATCCAAATCATACTATAGAAACTTTTGCAAGAAAGACAAGATCTAAAGAAAAAAAATGAAAAGAAGAAAGGAATTGGCTATCTAGGAGAAACAATTTTTCTATAAAGAAGTTAAGATTGGAGGGCTAGTTAAATCAATCAAACCGAATGATAATGCCTCTAAAAATCTACTTAAAGAGAACAAACTCCTAAATTAAGAAATAAGAGAACTAAAAAGAGAACATGAAATCCAATTAGTAAGATTATGTGAAGTGATTGAACAAAAGAAGAATTTTAAAGAACACAGGACTATGGCTAAGGAAGACAAAAAAGTAATGGCTACTAGACTTGAAGAAATAAATTGAGATGTATAGAAGCTCATAAACATGCAAATAGACATGATGAACTAGCTAATTCTTAAGAATCAAGAATTGAATCATAAGGATGTGGAAATTGAAAATCTCAAATCATAGAAGGACATACCAAAGAATGAACTAAAGACTAAGAAAGAATCTATTAAGAGATTCAGCAAACCAAAATATACAATGAAATACTTTGAAGAACTTATTAAGTCATCTAGTAGTACTAATGGCTTAGGAAATTCATACACTAAGAAAGGATAATCATCAAGGAATGGAGAGTTAAGGAATACAAAATAAAGGGACAAAAAAACATTCTGTCACTATGGAAAACTTGGTCATACTACAAATATTTGTCAAAGTAAACATGCTATGTAAAATTCTAAACCTAAGTTTTTTGGATATTGTTTTTATTGCAAGAAACAATGACATCGAATACATGAATGTAGGTCAAGAATGAAGAATGCATCTACTACACCTAGATTTGAAGGATATTGCTATTATTGTTAGAAGTATGGGCATAGAGCATATGAATGAAGATCTTAGACAAAACCTTATTTAAATCAAAGCTAGAATCATGTATCTAACAATGCATGTTCCAAATGTCACAAGTTTGGATATCTAAACAAGAATTGCAGGACTTAAGTACATTCAACAAATTAAAGAAGAGACGTGGGTAACAAAAAGTGTACATGGAAAAAATTAAGAAGGAAATGAATCAAAACTAGAAAGATAAAGAAAAAGATGGAAATATTGGAGCAAATGGAGTTGAGATCATCCAATTCAATGAAGTAGGTTATCATGCGATCTCAAACTAAGAAAAGAAAGGTATGTATGGAATTGTATATTTAATTAATATATCATACATTGGTTCCTTACATGGAATGTGCCAAAGTTCATATTTTCATATATAAAGATGTGTACATATTTATGAAGGGTTGATGAACATTAGTAAGTTGTCTATTTCAACGAGTGATGCAACATGGAATAATAATTTTAGAAGTTAGATAGTAGAGATTGAGTGATATTGAAGAGACTAAGCTATAAAGAAAAGGCCTAGTTCAAAGGCACCGATATAAACTAAGATAGTTGGATTCCACCTAATTGAGTGCACAACATTAATAGAGACCCTAAATCAATAAAAAGAAGGTATATATCAAACTTTGAAGACATTATCTCATACCTTGAGCATAAAGAAATTTGGCAATTTGAGTGACTAGTAAAATATTTCAATAGTGACATGGATGAGAAGCTTGAACAACTAAAGATTAGAACTATGTCATGTAAGTTAGAGGAGAAAGTAAATAATCCAAATATAGAGAAAATGATATCTTTATCTACCATTGGAATGAGCTAAGAGGTTAGAAAAATCCAACTAGTGAAGATTAATGCTTTTCCTCCACCAAAGTTTTGTGCTATTACATAAATTGCAATCAAAGGGGATTCAATGGGTGCACTATCCTTGATACTACTCAAAGTTATTATGATTCATGATGATAGGGGTCATTAGATGTTTAAGATTAGAGAAGTAGGAGATTAGGAGATCAAAGAAGCATATGAGAAGTTATTTAATGGAGGAATATTGAAGGATGAATTTAAAGTTGTTGAAAGGAAAGGGTTAACTTGTGCCCTAGAATTTCCAAAGAATTTGAAGATTTAATGGATTAAATATGTTTTGAGTAGAATCCATGATATGAAGTTTTGGTTATAGAATGGACCCATGGATATCATGAAGAAATATAGTTACATGCTATCCAAACCTATATAACAAGAAAACCACGCAATGGCTGAGTTGAGAGGTAATTAAGGTAAACATAGATGCTGAGTGGAATGAATGGGGTTTGTCCATTACAAACATTTCTGATCTACTAATCAAATTTTCTCTAAGGCTTATAGCTCAAAATTTTTACCACTCAAGCAAATTAAATAGTCTATTTTGTATGGAAGTGGATCAAGCATAGAAGAAAATGATGAAAGATCATGTATATAATCTTCTTGAGCTACAAAGAATACAAGTAGTAGAGAATCTATCATCTATCAAAAAAGAAAAGAATTCAATATGTATGTTTGAATCCCTCATTATATGTATTTTATTCTATATCTAGAAATAGTTTCTTGATATTGGTGATGTTCTTTGAGAATAGAAAAAATAAGTGACTAGACAAATAAACAAATACATTACTCAATTAGGAGCAAATTCTGGGAATGTCATGGATGCTTACTTTGAGGAATTTAGGGAAAGAATGAAGATGAGGATGAGGATACCTAAAGATTAGTAATTAGCTATTACAATAAAATATATTTTCTTGTAGATATAGATAATAAATTTGTGTAGGCAATAAATTGAGGAAGGCTTGGTTAAAAAAAATTGATTATGAAATTGATAGTGATTTGGTGGGTGCAAACATTGTTACACTACTAAAAGAAGAAATTGACACTAAGGTTGAATATTTTGGAATATGAAAGGAAGATAAATCTATAATAAATAAAAACATAAAGATAGCTTCTAAGGAGAAGGAAAGGAAAAGAATGATTGAAGACCTCGAAGCAAAACTAGGCACCCTAGGCAAGGGAAAGGAACCATTGCAGATAACACAAGGTAATGAAAATGATGAAGAAAAAGATAGTGGTGATGAGGAAGAGGAAGAAGGAGACAAAAGTAAATCCCTCTTTTTTGTCACTCCACTAAGTAAGAAAGCTAAAAGAACTATAAAGAAGCCAGTAGTGACACCCCTCTCTCCTCCATCAATAATAAGCCAAGAACCGAGGCAGCTTCTAGTACTGAGAAGTTGCAAGAAAGAGAGTAATACAGAATGCTAATCCCAATACATGAAAACCTAAGAGAAGGATATTGGTTATAGGACCACCTAAAAAAAAAAATCTATTGAAGAGGTATGTGTATATTTGAGAAGATCTCTAGGATTATCTAGCTTTAGATTTGTAAAATATGATACATTGGATAATACTGATAGAACCAAAATTGAGAAGGCTACGATAGATATAATTTCTAACCATAAGCTATCTCCTAGTGAAATTGAGAAAAAAGATACCCCATGACTTATATGAGATATTGAAAAGAAGATGGAAACTAGTAGAAGAAGAAGAGAAAAATATGAGGATTGACGCATTAGTCAGAGTCATGCCTGATCTATCCCAAGATTGATAGGAAATATTTTAGGTGAAGTATAGGAACAAATTTTTTCCTATATATAGATTGTTTTCAATTTCATAGAATAAGATTAAAGCTGTGACACACTAAAATGAATTGCTTTGGAAAATAATTTTTGGGCTATGAACCATGGGAGTAGATAGATAGAAAGAAATTGAAACTATGATGATCAGAGATTATCACAATAGTGGATGAAGTTTGTGTGTGTTGAGTCCACATGGAAGCATGTCACTAGTATGTGTTGAAACCATTGACACTCTAGAGGCCAATAAATCAAGGCTCATAGGTAGAGAGACATGAACCAAGGTAAAAAAATACGCGTACAAATAGTCAAACTATTCCAAAACCTCACATTGAGGAAAATAAAGAGATAAGTAGAACTAAATGGAGTATCACCATTGTTGTCTTGAGCATCAATGCACCAACATGACTGAGTGGTGAAAATATCTCATCAATTCCCCAAGAAGTGCTGAGAAACATTATTTCTTTGAAAAGTAATAGACAAGAAATAAAGGAAACTTCACTAGATATTGAAGCCAGTCTAGATGAAATAATTGAGATGCCACACTTAGATTTGGTAAATGCCACCTTGGAACAAACAATTTTTTTGCAAGATATTTTGGAAAAAAAGAAATGTTCCAAGAAGAGTTAAGGAGAGAGGATAAAAAAAAGCATGTACTTTATGATGTGATTAATTTTTTTTTGATGCTTTTGATATTCAAAATTTTGATGAGGAAGTCCCATTTATTACCCAGCTTGTAAATATTGTTGAACAAGTAAATGTTAGTAATATGGAATCCAATGAAAATATGATGGATTGGTCTGGAAGAATATTTAAGAATAAAGTTGTGGATAAAGTTTCCATAACCACTTCCTATCAAAAAGTTCAATTGAAAGAGCATGTATAGGTTAAAATGGAAGTTATATAGAAAGTACAACATTTGTACAATATTTTTTCAATTGTGCCAAGATTCAAAAATCTTATTTAGACACAAGTGCACAAGATTCAAGATGAGATAAAGAGATCCAACAACATTATTTCACATTTAGAACGATGTAACATTGAACACTACAATAATTTACTGAATACCCAAGGTACATTGGCTGAGCTCTAGACAACTGACAACAAGATGAGATCTAGATTGATCTTTGTTCAAACAATGTTGATACCTCATTTATAGGTTATGCAAAGGGACTAACAATCAAACTAAGATCTTATCAAAGAAGGTTACACTCTTTCAATGGTTGACAACTTAATTGATTTAGCTGCAAGATTACAATTGCAGAATCACATTTTGGAAACAAATTTTTTACATGGGATCATGCAATATCCATGATCACCCATGTTCATTAGACATTCATTGATAAATATGGTTTTCTTCTGCCCATTCAACCCTAGCAGCTATGACATAAGTTTTTAAAAATAAGGAGGGCAATAGATTTGTTGAAAGGGAAATGGATTTGTTGTCATATTCTGATGCAGGAGCATCCAGAGGTATAAGGGCAATCCTGTGTCACCAAAAAAAAATGTACTTAGACTTAGTTTCTATTTTATGTCTTTACATTTTTGGATACCCATTTGGCTCAAATAAAGGTTCCAACTCTCATAGTTCAACTATCAGTGCATTTGAAAATCTCGAAAAAATAGGAGCATGCAATTTGACCATCATTTTGGTTACCTAGAAGGTGCGACTTGGCCAGATGAATGTAATTGAGATTTAGAGCATTCCAGAAAAAGAATCAGGTCAAAAGGCCCCACGGTTTGAAAGTTATTGTAGTTTTTTGGGTTTTGGAGACCTCCTAAGAATGCTTCGAAGTCAAGTTTGGGGCATTAAATGACCTCAAAAAGGGTCAAAAAAATGGGGGACAAGCAAAGCTGTCCATGCGGCTATAGAGCACTTCGAGAGCTTTCCGAAAATGTAAACGGTTCGTCAATCGGAGCTACGGTTCAAAAGTTATGCCTCCCGGAAGTTCGGCTACCATTTCTAGATTCTTCTAGATTTGCACTGACTTCTAACGCAGCTTCTGGAACCTTCTGTTTTGTCGGTGGATGCCTACTAGCACTTCCTAGAATGTACTCCTAGTCCTTAACCCTCCGGGGTCTATTTAAGGAGATTTTTGGCATTGTAAAAGGCAGTTCGGATTGGAGCTTGAGAGGAGGTGCTAAAAGGAGAAATATTCTCCAGATTTATGCTATTGTAAGCCCGTAGGGCATGTTTTGAAGTTTATTTTCCCTGCACTGTTTGTACTAGCTTGTTTTCTCAGTTAATATAAAATTCCTCTTTCTATTGTGTCTATTCTATTGTTGGGTTGTGTCCCCATCAAGTGGTATCAGAGCAAGTTTTCCTGAGTGTGCAGACAGAGCGCCGACTGTGAGGCAGTTTGCACCAGGACTGTGTGGTTGTGGGTTCGAGTTAGAAGATGCCTCCACAAAGAGAGCATGGTGGAAGGGCCAGAGCTATAGATCCTGAGGAGGTTAGAGCCCTCAAGAGACAGGTACAAGGAGCTTTGTAGAGGAGCAAATATTGCCGCGGATGACAATAGTGAGGATGACAATGAAGAGGAAGTAATGGAAGTTGACGAGGAAGTTCTGAATCCTGTAGAGGAAAGGCTTTTTAGGGCCATTACTAGGTTTGGGAAAAGACCTACAATTGAAGTGGGTATATTTTTGGGAAATTTGAAACCAGATGAGTTGATCGACTGGATCAATGAACTAGATGAATACTTTGAGTATGAGGATATAAGGGACCCAGATAGGGTTAAGTTTGCAAAGGCCAAACTAAAAGGCCATGCCAAAATCTGGTGGCAAGAGGTTCAACTGGAAAGACTTAGAAGAGGGAAGGAGAAGATCACAAGAGGGATCGCATGGTGGATAAATTGAAGAAGCAGTTCATTCCTGTAGACTATGAGCTTGATCTGTTTAAGAAGATGCATGGGTTAAAGCAAGCAAGAAGATCAGTCCAAGAATATACAGAGGAGTTTTACCGACTCCTGATTAGAGCGGGGCATGCAGAAGCAAATACGGAGAAGGTTGCTCATTATATCAGTGGGTTACAACCTAGCATCCAGGAGGAATTAAGTCTGGTAAGAATGACCAGCGTTGAAGAAGCATACCAGTTTGCCCTACGAGTTGAAGAGAAGCTGAGTAAAAGGTTTGAGGGAAGACAAAGAGGGCACGGTCAAGGAGGAAGGGGAAGCGGTAGATCAACTGGAGGTCGCAATGAAACTCAAAAGAAAAATGTAGATGAGGGTACTAGCAGGAACCAGAGGAATGAGAGTTTCAACCGCTCCCGTGATCAAGATTTTGGAAATCAAAGAGGAAGAGGTAGAGGACGTGGACAAGGAAGAGGAGGCTTCTGTGGTACCTGTTTCCATTGGAATGAAGAAGGTCATCGTGCCTTTGAATGCCCTCAACGACAAGGAAGGAAAGATAGGAGAGCTGAGGGCCAAGCTAGGGTTGCTCATGTGGATGAGGATGCACAATCATCACATTCAGAGGATGCAGAAAGAGGAGAGACCTTGGTAAATGAAAGAGTCCTGCTAAGTGGTGAAAATGAACCAGGACAACAGAGGAGTTTGTTCCGTACCAGATGCAAGTGTGAGGATAAATGTTGTGATGTGATCATTGATGGTGGTAGCACTGATAACTTGGTATCCGAAGAGATGGTCTCTAAGCTGAAGCTCAAGAGGGAGAAACATCCCCAGCCCTATCGGATTTCTTGGGTAAAAGATGATCATAAGGTCCTGGTAAGTGAACAATGTTTAGTAAAATTCAAAATTGGAAGTTACCATGATGAAGTTCTCTGTGATGTTATTTCGATGGATGTTTGCCATCTATTATTGGGTAGACCATGGCAGTTAGATAGACATGCAATACATGATGGACATGCAAACACATACTCTCTGACAAAGGATGGAGTTCGCCACAAATTGAAGCCCATGAAAAAGGAAGGTGAAAAGGTATGTAGCAGTGCTAGGATTTGTCTTGTTGATGGAAGGAAGTTTTTAGATGGCATGAAACATCAGCGTATGTGCTATGCTTTGATTCCTAGGAAAGATAAAGAAGGTAGTAGTGAAATACCATTTGAAGTTTCAGATTTACTAGGAGAATTTGGAGATATTATCTCTGATAATGTTCCAGATGGATTGCCACCAGTAAGGCAAATCAGTCATCAGATAGATCTGATTCCAGGAGCTAGTTTGCCTAACAAGGCTGCTCACAGGATGACTCCTACTAAAACAGAGGAGCTAAATAGATAGGTTCAGGAGCTGTTGAGGAAGGGCTTGATTCGAGAGAGCTTGAGTCCATGTGCAGTACCTGCAATACTTGCACCAAAGAAGGATGGAGAGTGGAGTATGTGTACAGATTCTCGAGCTATAAATAGGATAACCATCAAGTACCAGTTTCCTTTACCAAGGATGGATGATCTTATGGACTGCTTGAGTGGAGCTCAGTACTTCACAAAGATAGATCTGAAGAGTGGGTATCATCAGATACAGATTTGAGAAGGAGATGAGTGGAAAATAGCCTTCAAGACCAAGGAGGGTCTTTATGAGTGGTTAGTCATGCCCTTTGGATTGACAAATGCCCCAAGCACCTTCATGCGGCTCATGAATGAGGTACTTAAGAAGTTCTTGGGAAAATTTGTTATTGTCTATTTGGATGATATTTTAATTTTCAGCAAGACTTTGGAAGAACATTTACTACATATTCGTAGTGTCCTTGAAAGGCTAAGGGAAGAGAAACTGTTAATTAATCTAAAGAAGTGTGTCTTTGCAAAAAGGGAGTTAGTCTATTTGGGATTTGTTATATCACCTAAAGGTCTCAAAATGGATCCAGAGAAGGTAAAAGCCATCTTGGAATGGCCTACTCCAAGGTCTGCTACTGAGGTAAGATCATTTCATGGTCTAGTTAGTTTTTTACAGGAAGTTTATTAAGAATTTCAGTGGCATATGTGCACCTCTAACTGATACAATAAGAGGGGATAGAAAAGAGTTCAAATGGACTGCAGCAGCTGCGAGAAGTTTTGAATTGCTGAAGAAGAAGGTGACTGAACAGCCTGTGTTGGCACTTCCAGATTTCCGAAAAGTATTCCAGGTGGATTTTGATGCTAGTGGTAGCACTATTGGGGCTGTATTAAGCCAAGAAGGTAAGCCTATTGCATATTTTAGTGAAAAATTGAATGATGCAAAGAAGAAGTATTCTGTTTATGATCAAGAGTTCTATGCAATAGTTCAGGCCTTAAAGAAATGGAGGCATTATTTATTGCCAAAGGAATTTGTTTTGTATACTGATCATCAGGCATTACAGTACCTAAATAGCCAAGGTAAGTTGAATCAGAGACATATGAAGTGGGTAGAATTCTTACAGAGTTATACATTTATGTTAAAGCATAGAAGTGGAAAATCTAACAGGGTTGCAGATGCATTAAGTAGGAGACAGTTGTTGCTTACAAAAATGCAGGTTGAAGTAGTTGGGTTTGATGAACTCAAGAATTTGTACCCTGAGGATCCTGATTTTGCAGAAGCATGGAAAGCTTGTAAAGAACCTGTTGCTATAGATAGAACCAAGTGGTTAGACTATTTGATTCAGGATGGCATGTTGTTCAAAGGTAGTCAATTGTGCATTCCAAGGAGTTCCATGAGGGAAAATTTGATTAAGGAGAAACACAGTGGAGGGATGGCAGGACATTTTGGTCGGGATAAGACCATTGCCATTCTTAGAGAACATTATTTTTGGCCTCAAATTACACAGGATGTGAAGAAGTTTGTACAGAGTTGCCAGGTTTGTCAAGTTGCCAAGGGGTTTAGTCAAAATACTGGCCTATATCAGCCATTGCCTGTTCCATCAAGGCCATGGGAGGACATAAGTATGGATTTTGTTCTTGGATTGCCAAGGACACAAAGGGGGAATGACTCAGTATTTGGGGTGGTTGATAGGTTCTCCAAAATGGCACATTTCATTCCATGCCACAAAACTCATGATGCTGTCCATATTGCAGACTTGTTTTTCAAAGAGGTGGTAAGACTACATGGTCTTCCAAGGAGTATAGTTTCTGACCGAGATACTAAATTTGTGGGGTATTTCTGGAGGACATTGTGGAAGAAGTTGAGAACAAACTTGAAATTCAGTTCCGCACATCACCCACAGACTGATGGCCAAACAGAAGTGGTAAATAGAAGTTTGGGCAATTTGCTGAGATGTTTAGTTGGGGATAAGCCCAAGGGATGGGATTTGATTCTACCACAGGTAGAGTTTTCTTATAATAACTCTGTAAATAGGAGTACTGGAAAATCACCATTTCAAATTGTATATGGGAATAGCCCAAGGACTGCACCAGAATTGAGGAAGATAGAACAAGGGGAGAGAACAAGTGCTGAAGCTGAGGAATTTTCTGAACACATCAAGCATCTACATGAGGAGGTTCAAGCACACATTATCAAGATGAATCAAGAGTATAAAGCTAGGGCTGATGCAAGGAGAAGACATAAGGAATTCCAAGTAGGGGATCTTGTCATGGTGCACTTACGAAAAGAAAGATTTCCAGTTGGTACCTACAACAAGCTGAAAATGAAGAAATTTGGCCCCTGCAAAATTTTGAAGAAACATAACTCAGGAAATGCATATGAGGTGGAGCTACCAGATGGTATTCACATTTCTCCCATTTTCAACATTGCAGATTTGACAGAGTATCATGATGATGGTGCAGATGAGGAGCTGGTTTTAGAGCCGTGTCCAATTCCTGCTTCTAAGAAGGAGGAGATAGAAGACATTCTAGATCATCGTGTGGGTAGGAGTACCAGAAACAGGCAGTATGAAGAGTATTTGGTCAAATGGAAAGGACGGCCAATCGAGGACTCGACTTGGATTTCAACAGCTGAGGTTTCCCATTTGGGATTTCCTCTACCATCCATAAAGTGACAGGGTCACTTTTCAATCTACCCTGGGTGTCTGATGCAGGAGCATCCAGAGGTATAAGGGCAATCCTGTGTCACCAAAAAAAAAATGTACTTAGACTTAGTTTCTATTTTATGTCTTTACATTTTTGGATACCCATTTGGCTCAAATAAAGGTTCCAACTCTCATAGTTCAACTATCAGTGCATTTGAAAATCCTAAAAAAATAGGAGCATGCAATTTGACCATCATTTTGGTGACCTAGAAGGTGCAACTTGGCCAGATGAATGTAATTGAGGTTTAGAGCATTCCAGAAAAAGAATCAGGTCAAAAGGCCCCACGGTTTGAAAGTTATTGCAGTTTTTTGGGTTTTGGAGACCTCCTAAGAATGCTTTGAAGTCAAGTTTAGGGCATTAAATGACCTCGAAAAGGGTCAAAAAAAGGGGACGAGAAAATCTGTCCATAGGGCTATAGAGCGCTTTGAGAGCTTTCCGAAAATGTAAACGGTTCGTCAATCGGAGCTACGGTTCAAAAGTTATGCCTCCCGGAAGTTCGGCTACTGTTTCTAGATTCTTCTAGATTTGCACCGACTTCTAACGCAGCTTTTGGAACCTTCTGTTTTGTTGGTGGATGCCTACTAGCACTTTCTAGAATGTACTCCTAGTCCTTAACCCTCCGGGGTCTATTTAAGGAGATTTTTGGCATTGTAAAAGGCAGTTCGGATTGGAGCTTGAGAGGAGGTGCTAAAAGGAGAAATATTCTCCAGATTTATGCTATTGTAAGCCCGTAGGGCATGTTTTGAAGTTTATTTTCCCTACACTATTTTTACTAGCTTGTTTTCTCAGTTAATATAAAATTCCTCTTTCTATTGTGTCTATTCTGTTGTTGGGTTGTGTGCCCATCATATTCATTTCGCATTGTCTACTTATTATACATTTTCTGCATAAGTCATAAGACTTAGGGGAGATCTATTGGAAATGTAAGAGGAGTAATTGAGGGGGGAGGGTGAATCAGTTACTACTAAAATGAATCCTTGACCCCTTAGATGTTAGTACAAAAATGTAAACTGAATACTGAATACTGGTGAAGCTTGGTAAACACATACAAAATTTTGTAACTCGAAAAGTACTTAGTAAATGCCTATCATATAAACTTTAGATGTTATCTATTACTACCATTATTTTAACTTAGTTTCAAACACATAAAAGAAAATAGCATGAACACATTTGACACTAGGATTTAATGTGCAAACCTAGTTTGGGAAAACCCACCAATTGTAACTAGTTCCTATTTTCACGCTTTTGAAGTGAGCTTGGTTAGGACCAAACCTTGTTAAAGGTTACAAAACAAATTTTTAGGTGTGACCTTGTTAGAGGATTTAATCACCTTGCTAGGAGTGGTCATTTTAGAGGTCTTTAGACAATTCAATAGAACTACCACCTTGTTAGAGCATTTGCAAATAGCTATTAAGAAAACTCTATTAAGAGATTTAGATCACTGCTACAATGGTTAGAGAGTAACAATGAGATGACCTCATTTGAATGCAATTGAATTATTGATTATAGATCTTTTTTATGGCTTGTACTTGATCATTCCTAATTAAATATAGCTTTTCTACTCCATAAGGATATTTTTCTTATCCTTCAAATTTGCCTCCTCTTCTCACCATTAAATCTTCAATAACAGCTTCATACCTTGTACGTCCACTAACACTTTGAAATCATAACTTGACCTTATACTTATATGTTTCACTTTTTCAAGTCGGCTCAAATACAACCTAAAATAGTTAATATTCACAACTTTAGATGAATGGAATTAATAGATAAATCAATTAAGCTTAATATGCCAAAATAATAAAATCCATTGTTAGCCAACCCAGTTTGGTAGAAACTAACTCATATTTGATTTCTTTTGTTAACCAACTGAAGCTCGGTTACCAATACAAACTTGCAAAAATCCTTTGACAACTAAGTGAGATTAGTTAGCACTACTTCCATCCAAGTTTCCTTCATTAACCAAGTGATCTTGGTTAACACTCATTTTCTACATACTTTCCTTTGATGCCCAAGTGAACTCAATAGACACTACCTTCTAAACTAGGCAATCATAAGAATGGTTGGTAGACATAGAAAACTATCTTCACTACCTTACTAAGCTCAACATTTACTAACTGATAATGATATGACACTAATGTAACATCAAGGACAATGCACAATTAATCAATTATATCTGACAATCTCCCTCTTTGGCATTGATGAAAACATAACATGTCATAGCATAATGAAATTTTGGATTCAAACTTTGATAACTCCCTCTGTCAGTATGAGCTCTTCCTTTCACTGGATTCTTTCTCTATTTGCAACAAATTCTACTAAGTTCATTAAAAACTTTCTCCCTCTTAAAAAAAACTTCACCTTCTTTGGAAAAATTCTCCCTCTTTGGTTCCTTACTTTATTTTGATTCAAAAATATTCTCAAAGATATGACATTAAAACACTCCCTCTTTGATAACACATGCCATAAATTTTTTTTTTGTTAATACTAATGTACCTTAAGTATTGATTCATTTGCAATGTGACCTTGCTAATTCTACACCAATTGATTGATCTTCAATAGGTTTTAGTTGATGCATTACTAAACTTCATTTAGTGAGCTTCAAATAGGGGAATGATCCCTAGCTTACCTCTTAGATAGGAAAATGCATCCTTAGGTAATGGCTTGGTGAATATGTCTACAATCTATTTGTTTGTATTAAGATATTCCAATCTGACCTGTTTCTCTTGTACTAACTCTCTTAAGAAGTGATATTTTATTGCAATGTGCTTTGTTTTAGTATGCATCAATAGATTCTTTAATATACTAATTGCACTAGTGTTATCATAGTATATGGCAATTGGATCCTTGATCTCTATCTTCGTTCCTTCCAAGAATTGTTTGAACTAGACAATGTTAGAACAATTGACTACTTCTGCCACATATTTTGCCTCTATTGTGGATTAAGATGTACATTTTTTCTTGTTGTTTGACCAAGACACTCATCTTTTACCAAGAAAGAATGCTTGACCACTAGTGTTGTTTCTATCATCAATACTTCTTGTCCAATCAACATCAATAAATACCAACAAATTTTTCTACCACTATGCCAACTCTTAGAGCTATATCTAGCCTTGTATGTGCTACACACTACAATTTTCCAATCATTGATCTATATGTTGTTTGATCTACATCTTTGGAATCATCATTGTTGGAGAGCTTATGTGTAATAGACATAGGGGTTCCAACCGGTCTTGAATCTTCCATTTCAAACTTTTTTAGCATCTCCTTGATATACTAAGATTGAGTGATGTAGATACCATTTTTTCTATTGTATCTACAATCCAACAAAGAATTTTATCTAACCAAACATGGACATGTCAAATTCTTTACCCATTCCTTCTAAAAATGCACTGCATAAGTCATCATTTCCTATAATATAGTATCATCAACAAATAGTTCTACCAATACAATCTTCTTGGTTGGTCCTTCCTTGATATAAATACTACTATTATCACTTTTCCTTTGAAAGCTAATCTATACCAAGTAATTATGAAGTATTTTATACCAAGCTCTGGGAGCTTGCTTGAGACCATATAATGATTTGTGTAACTTGCAAACCATGTCTCTTTTGTTAGGACCTACAAAACCTTTTGGTTATTCAATGTAGACTTCTTCATCAAGAATTCTATTCAAGAAAGTAGATTTGACATCCATTTGATACACTTTAAATCCTTTATGTGTTGCATATGATAGTAATGTTCTAAAACCTTCTAGTCTTTCCACAGGAGGAAAAGTCTCACCATAATCAATACCTTCTTCTTGAGAAAAACCTTTGCACAATAGTCTCACTTTATTTCTTGAAACTTTTCCATCTCCATTCAGCTTATTTTTAAATACCTACTTTGTACCAATTACATTCTTATCCTTGGGTCTAGGAACAAGAGTCCAAGCATTTTTCCTTTATATCTATTCTATTTGTTCATTCATTGCTTCAATTCAATTTTCATTTTCTAGAGCATCTTTAACATCTCTAGGTTCAAATTTAGAAAGTAAACATGTATCCTTGAATTTTCTTCTTGTCATTGTTCCATCAAATTTTTCTCCAATGATATAATTAGGTGCATTATGCCTTCTGACATATATTTCCAACATAGGTTCCTTAGAATTTGAATGAGTTTCACCTAATGTGGTGTACCAAGAGCTAATACTTGTCTTTTGATTCCTTTTTCATTGAAAAAATTATTGATGTCATTGGAGATGAATTCACCATCTCAATCTAATCTTAAGCATTTCAACCTTTTTATAATTTATTTTTCTACTCTTGTCATATACCACTTGAATTCTTGGAAGGCTTCTAATTTTTCTTTTAAATACATTAAAATCATGATTCTAGAATAGTCATCAACAAAAATAATGAAAACCTTTTCTCCACTATAATTCTCTATTCCAATAGGTTCACATAAGTCTATATGAACAATTTCCAATACTTCTTTTGACTAATAGTTTTTTCTTTTGAAACTAGTCTTTCCCATATTACCAATTTGGCAATTCTTGCATATGAATATTAGGATTTAACTTTGTGATTTTGAGTCAAACTCGATGACTCATGTTTCATGAGTAGTGATTCAACATGAATCCATCTCTCATGAGAATAAATGGAACACTTAGCACTCATTGGATCTAGGTGATGCTCATAGGGGTGAAGCACCAAGACTTCCCGGGAGGTCACCCATCCCAGTACTACTCTAGCCTGAGCGCGCTTAACTACAAATTTTCCTCCATAGTTAAACCCAAAGCTTGCAACCCCATTCAGAAAACCTTCACCAAGTGTTGTGCCTTATGAACCATTCATTAGAAAGCCCCTTAAGCTCATCAATTGATAAGTAGGAGATAGTTTCCACACCTATGAACATCACATAGATCTAATGAGTGCTAAGTGTTCCATTTATTCTCATTAGATATGGATTCATGTTGAATCACTACTCATGAAACATGAGTCATCGAGTTTGACTCAAAATCACACAGTTAAATCCTGATATTCATATCACAATTTGACTAGCTATGGAAATTATCTCCTACTTATCAATTGATGAGCTTAAGGGGCTTTCTAATGAATGGTTCATAAGGCACAACACTTGGTGAAGGTTTTTCAAATGGGGTTGCAAGCTTTGGGTTTAACTATGGAGGAAACTCTATAGTTAAGTGGGCTCAGGCTGGAGTAGTACTGGGATGGGTGACCTCTTGGGAAGTCTCGGTGCTTCACCCCTATGAGCATCACCTAGATCCAATGAGTGCTAAGTGTTCCATTTATTCTCATGAGAGATGGATTCATGTTGAATCACTACTCATTAAACATGAGTCATCGAGTTTGACTCAAAATCACACAGTTAAATCCTGATATTCATATCACAAATTGACTAGCTGTGGAAATTATCTCCTACTTATCAATTGATGAGCTTAAGGGGCTTTCTAATGAATGGTTCATAAGGCACAACACTTGGTGAAGGTTTTTCAAATAGGGTTGCAAGCTTTGGGTTTAACTATGGAGGAAACTCTAAAGTTAAGCGCACTCAGGCTGGAGTAGTACTGGGATGGGTGACCTCTTGGGAAGTCCTGGTGCTTCACCCCTGTGAGCATCACCAAGATCCAATGAGTGCTAAGTGTTCCATTTATTATCATGAGAGATGGATTCATGTTGAATCACTACTCATGAAACATGAGTCATCGAGTTTGACTCAAAATCACACAGTTAAATCCTGATATTCATATCACAATTTGACTAGCTGAGGAAATTATCTCCTACTTATCAATTCTTGCATAGTCCCATATCAGGTTTCTTCAAACTAGGAATAACTCTTACCCTTTTATGTTTTCTTATTTTAACTAGATTATTAAATTTTAAATGACTATCATTTTGTGCCATAACTAGATTTCTTCTACTTGAGTAATAAAACACGAGCTATCACTAAGATTATGATAAAATAGATTACCTTTTGTTTGCTTGCTAGATCCAATCAAATATCTCTTTCCATCCAATAGTTTGGGCTGTCCATTCATGAATTCTATCTTCAATCCAATGTTATTTAATTGTGCCACACTCAGTATATTATTCTTTAGTCCTTCAACCCAATAAGCATTGTCACATACAAGTTGTTTAATCAATGAAATACATGCTTTTCCTTTTATGTTACAAGGTTCATTGTTTCCAAATCTCACACTACCACCATCATAATATTCCATGTGCTCAAACATTATTTTCTCTCTAGTCATATGATGTGAATAGCCACTATCAATAATCCATTTATCATTTTTGCTAACATGAGAGATAAGTGCCATCTTATCTACTTCAGCATCAAATTCATCTTTTACAAAAATATATACCATTTCATCTTCACTATTATCAAAATCTTTAGCTATAAAACAACATTTCTTACCTTTGTCCTTATAGTTTTGGTAGTTCTTGGAATCCTTCTTTCCTTTAGGCCTATTGCTTTTCTTTTCATCTATGATTTCCTTATTTGGAGGCCTAGCAACAATGTAGACCAGCTTCATTATAGGAAAAATAGATCAGAGGAACTTTACTTTTGTGATTTTCTCTTCCTCTTGAATACTTCCTTGCAAGTAGGGATTCAACAATTTCAAGATCACTGTCTAATTTTTTTAATTTTTATGTTCCTTCTTTTTCACTTCTTGATTGATTGGACTTTGATTTCTTACATTTTACTTTGAGTGAGAGTTTACCTTTAAAAGTAGATTCAATAATCTCTGAACTAGGAACATAGTTATCAAAGTTATCTAAAGTTGTCAATCTTCCAACTAGAGCATCCAAAGATATTTTATTATTTAGATCACATCTCATTTCTTGAATATCAAATACTCTAATTGCATAAATAGGAAGAAGTTATCTAAGTACCTTTCTTACGAAAGTTTTCTCTTTAATGTCTCCTCTAGATACTTTAATTGTACTTACACTTGCTTTGATCCTTTCCACATATTTTGCAATTTTTTCATCTTCTCTCATTTTTATCTTATCAAAATAACATCTAAGACTTTCAACGTTAGCCCTTCTTACATTTTCAAATCCTCCATATATATCTTTTAGCTTGATCCACATTCCATGAGCTGACTTGGAGTCTTTGACTTCATTAAATTCAGCATAACTAACAGCAGATTCAATATCAAACATCATGATGTTATGATTCTTCTCTTTAGCAATATCTTCAATTGATAATGTTCCAATGGGTGTCTTGCATTTAGTATCGAGATACTTGCATCTTGAGTCACTAATGGTAGCCAAGTGTAACCTCATAAGTCCTTTCCATGCTCCAAAATTCTCTCTATTCAGCTTGGGAATCTCTCTTCTGTAAGACATCCTGATCTTGAGCTTAGGTCCTTAAAACCTTCTCTACAAGCACCAAAAGCTCTGATACCAATTGTTGGAAATATACGGATAGGGGAGGGCTGAATTAGTTACTACTAAAATGAATCCTTGATCCCTTAGATGTTAGTACAAAAATGCAAACTAAAAAATGAATACTACTAAAGCTTGGTAAACACATACATAATATTGTAACATATTAAGTACTTGATAAATGCTTATCCTTTATACTTTAGATGTTATTTCTGACTACCATTAATTTAACTTAGTTACAAACACATAAAAGAGAATAGCATGAACACATTTGACACCATGATTCAAAGTGAAAACCCAATATGAGAAAAACCACCAATTGCAACTAGTTACTATTTTTACTCTTCTAAAGTGAGGTAAGTTAGGAGCCAACCCTGTTAAAGGTTACAAAACAAATTTCTAGGTATGACCCTATTAGAGGATTCAATTTCCATATTACAAGTAACCTTGTTAGAGGTCTTTAGATAATTCAATAGAACTACCACCTTGTTAGAGGATTTGCAAATACCCGTTAAGCCAACTCTATTAGGAGAAATAGTTCACTACTACAATGGTAGAGTCTAACAATGAGATGAACTAATTTTAATGCAACTTAATTTTTTATTACAAATCTCTATTCTTTCTTGTGCTTGATCCTTTCTGATCAAGCACAGCTTTCCTACTCCACAAGGATATTTTGCTTATCCTTCAAATTTTCTTCCTCTTCTCATCATTAAATCTTCAATAACATCTTCATACTTTGTACATCCACTCACACTTTGAAATCATAAGTTGAACTTATACTTATATATTTTACTTTTTCAAGTTAGCTCAAATACAACTTAGAATAACTAATATTCATCACATCAGTTAGCTATAATTAATACATAAATAAATTAAGATTAATATGCCAAAATAAGAAAATGCTTTGTGAGCCAACCTAGCTTAGTAGAAACTAACTCAGAAATGATTTCCTTTGTTAAAAAATAGAAGCTTAGTTAATCCTACAAACTTGCAAAAATCCTTTCGTAATCAAGTGAGCTCAATTAGCACTAGTTCCATCCAACTTTCCTTCATTAACCAAGTGAGCTTAGTTAACACTTATTTTCTGCATACTTTCCTTTGATGTCCATGTAAAATTGGTAGACATTGCCTTCTAGACTAAGAAATTATAGGAATGCTTGGTAGACATAGAAAACTATCTTCACTACCTAAGTGAGCTCAACATATATTGACTGATAATGATATGCCATTTGTGTAACATCAAGGGCAATACACAATTAGTCAATTCTATCCAATAAGATCTTATATTAGATTGTTTTTGTAGCGATGTAAATATGACAAATAATTTTTCCACCAATGTCAAAGGGGTATATTGTTGGTATCTCTAACTATTATTTCCTATTAGTGTAAAACACTTAGTCATTTACAAGGAAGAGTCAGAAGGTCATCACTATGGCCAAGTTACTTTATATAGGATGAGTCATGTACATAAGTATGTATATACTAATCTCTATAAGAACCAACTAAGTGCATGGTTGCTAAGTATTTTATATACAATATGAGCTCAAAAACTACTGAGAAGTTCAACCATATAAATTTTTAGTTACATAGTACATTTTGAGCACAATACAGACTGAGCAATAATAATGTTGAGTATCAAAACTCATCAAGTGTCAAGAAATGCGTATTATACATATAAGTCAGCAATGATATAGATTCTCCGGTAAATTTTTTTCAAGACGATATGAACAAAATATTTAATATTATAGATGTTACTATAGAGAGTTTTAGACGCTAATGACATTGATCACAAGTCCCTATGTTTTGTAATCAATGATTTAGATGAAGAGGATAATTATGGAAGCATATATAAACCTCTTTAAAAAATTCTTCCAATAGAGAATATCTTAACCTAGATTAGATTGGAGATGAGAGGAGAAAAGTGTGTATGCAAACAAGAAGTAATATATAAATAGTGTAGTGAGAGATCTAGATTAGATTAGAAGTCAATGAAAGTGTTTTGTTATCTCTTAATAGAGGAAGTGACCTAATTAGAGAAGTGAGGGGGAAGAAAAGTATTATTAGATCCAAAGAGAGGATTAGTTAGCAAGGATAAGAATCAAAATCAACTTATAGAGCATAGCAAGAGTGAGGTACTAAATTAATTCTAACCATCTTGAATTAGGGTAAATCTGTTAACGTTGTAGTCTTAATAGATCTTTTTAAAACTCCTAACAAATTCAAAACTTTATTGTAATTGTTAAATCCTCTAACAAGGTGAGACCTAGTAGTCTTAAACACTTTCAATAAGATAGAACCCTCATAGGGTAGGTCATATATTATGATCAAATATATTAACCCTAAATGGTTGATTTTATCATTGTGGTAGTGAAGATTTGTTATTATTAGTCCCACCCCAATTTTACCTTCACCTTGGAGGATTTCTGGGTAACAAATGTTGTGGTATGTGTTTCTTTTCATACATGTGATAGATTAGATTACAAGTTACAATAAGTTTATTATTACAAGTTTTATATGCACAAGTTAATTGGTAAATGTGTGAATAAATTTTTGAAAAGTAAAAATGCTTAATATTTTGATTCCCCCCTGCCCCCTATCAATATCTTTTTATCTTTTTTGTGCTTCCATCAATCAACAATTATTTTTTTGGAGTTCGACTAGTGTCCAACTGAGAAATTGTTGCTATGTAGAGTCTAAACATCTTTGGAGGTTCAATTTTCCCACTTTATTTAGTGAATTTCCCCAAGATTATTTATATGGAGTTTTTGGAGAAGCACCACTTGTATGGTCTTTGGGTAGAGCCCTAGGCATGGTGAAGTCAAGGGGAAATACCCGTATAGTGGTTTTTAGTGGTAGCACCCCTAAAAGCTCAACTAACTTTATTATTGTAAAAGGGATTGACTATTATTTTCACTATGATGACTTATTCTAGACCTAATTTAATAAGCACAAAAAATCATGTACAAAATATCTTAAGGTTGGTAGTTTTCTGAGGTATGATTAGTTTGTATCTTCTTGCAATATTATTTAGCTATGAGGGATTATAGGTTCTAATTAGGTTTTAATCAGTAGACATTATGAATATTGGACTCACTATTTGGTTGTAGTCTAGGGATTGGTTGAACCTAGTTCAAACTTTTTAAATTATGTTATCTTCTATGTGCTATATTATTTTCTAATATTGGAAATATTCCCCTATAATTATTATATATGTCTTGTTAATCCTAATAGAGTTAGGATTAAGAGGCAGAAATATCACAAAAGAATATAAAGGATCTATAGTTGGAAAATTGTTTATTGTATTGAGAGGACACATAGAAATTAATAAAGGAAGGTGACAAATGAAAGGGTAGTAGAAAAAATGAAATAGTGATTATCATCAAGATAAACTAAAGAGAAGTGCACAATGAAGTAACAAGAGATAAGAGATCATAATGGATCTAATAGATAAATAGTATCATTTGTACACATTAGAGATTTAATTATTTCCCCATGATTACAAATGATAAATGACTTTATTAGGTGGACACTAAAAGGTTCAAAGTTGTAAATCCCCTAATGGAGTGGACTCTTAGGAGAGTTTTAAAAATAAATTTGCAAGGTAGAGCTTAGCTGATCTATTTGTACTTCTAATAAGATAAAAAAATACTTGTATTAGGGCGAACCCCCAAAAAGGGTAATTTTATTCTCTTAGCTAAGGAAACTAATATACTATATAAGAGAAAATTTGTGCCTACCATCACCTGTTAGCATGAATGCTAATGGTACTACATTGGGGGAGTTTCTAGAGCATTAAAGAGTGTTTATATGTTGCATTCATGAATTTTTTTGTCATTGATGTCAACATAGCATTATTTCTATAGAGATTGGTTGAGTAGCAGATGTAAATCTTGATGGTACATACAATAGTTTGATTGTTTGGTGATATGTAGTTATGCACATGTACAACACAGTGTCCTGATGATGTGGTTAAGTACATAGAGTCTAAGCCAATGGTATATGAAAGTTGTACCTAATTTATGTGGAGCAGTTCAGAGACAAAGTATTGGGAAATAGGTTCCTGATGTTTATTGGATATCTTACATCCTAGTTGTAATGAAGAGATATGGAGTTAGGCAATGATAAATGATAGTCAGATGATGAAATCAGCGAGTGCACAAGCCTTAGTATCATACATGTGAAGTTTTATATAGATTGTGATCTGATAGTGCTATTGTAATTGTATTTAATTAATTATATTATTTTAATTAATTGGTAAAGCCCCAAAGCCAACTCAAGCAATTATTATGAAGATATTGTACAAAGGAAATATATTCTCCTTTTTTGTAAAGTGTGTTCAAGTAGTGTGATCATTGTTCAAGTGAAAATTATGAAAAGGAGTAGAGTGCTTATTGAATGTGTGTAAGTGATCCAAGGGATTATTAGATGCAAGATTTGAGATCTGGTTTCAAGATTAGAAGGAGAAGAATTTTTCTTGATAAGAAAAAGACAAAGGAATGAAGTATATTTCAATTATATTACTTTGTAATGAATAATAAAGAGATCATTTGGATAGTGAGTTCATTGGTCTTCCCCTTGAATTTATTTGGGTAGTGGGTCCATCTATCTTCTACAACTTCCAACAAGGTTGGAGTATCCTAACAAGGATTCAAAGTCTCCTAACAAGGACTTATATGTATTGAATGTTATAATAGACTCCTAACAGGGTCAATCCTTTCACAAAAAATATTTATATTAGTACATCATCTTGGGAATACCATCCCCATCAGGGTTTTCCCTCTAATCAAGGGTTTTCATAGTTAACATGTGTTATTGTGTTTGAGTATCTTATTCTAGTTTTAGTTTAAATTACTTATATGGTTAAGATTGTTTAAGATTTTTAATTGTGATATTAGTTGAATAGCTGATTCACCTCCCACCTCTCAATTATATCAGTGGAATATATATTCTAACATCATCACCATTATTTTTACCTTCTAAGTTATGGTCTCTAGAAAAAATAATGTTAGAATGATAGAATAACTAAGTTGGGGGTCATAAATTAATTATCCTCAGGTCTAGATGTACCAATTCAACAATAAATAACTTCAAACAACTTATTCAAACTCATGAAACCAGATAGCCAATATAGAAACTCATCAACTTAACTTATTCATTCATCACTTAACTCTTTATTGAGAATAAGTCGACTAACAGAGACAAAGCAACAACAAGAAATGTACATCAAACATATATTATCCACACATATATGACACCGATATTTAACATACAAACTTAATTTGGGAATAAGCACCAAGTAACATGCTACAACTTTTCACTCTTCTAAAGTGAGGTGGGTAAAGAGGCAACCCTATTAAGAGTTTAAATAAAAACACACTGTTAGTTATGGCCTTTTAAAGTGATTTAATCACCTTATTAGGAGTCATCTAGTTAGAGATATTTAGATGATTCCATTAGAATATCAACTTTATTAAAGGATTTAAAAATGGTTGTTAGATCAATGTTAATTAAAGGATTTGTACTACCACAATGGTCAGAAAGTAATAGTTAGGTTTGATTTGTTTAGATACAAATCACTTTACAATTTTAGATCTCCACTTGCCTCTTTTTTTTGTCATTGACTAGACTTCATTATGATCTCCATATCTAATATTCTTACAAACCCTTCAAGGAATCACACTTCACCAATGTTCTAACTTTTGCTCTATTAATTTGTTATTTAGATGTTCTCCGCGAAAATTTTCAATCAACAAAAAAAATATCCCTTATGCCTCCTTTTATATTTTTCCACTTAAAAATCACCATTGATCTTAGGGTTTGATTGGATTCATCAATTCTATCCATTATTTTGTCCATTGACTCCTTTCCTAAAACATCTAGAA
The DNA here is from genome assembly GCA_028749045.1 of Cupressus sempervirens. Taxonomy (NCBI): domain Eukaryota; kingdom Viridiplantae; phylum Streptophyta; class Pinopsida; order Cupressales; family Cupressaceae; genus Cupressus; species Cupressus sempervirens. The sequence continues at coordinate 310,193,441 of CM053792.1, read as the reverse complement.
AACTATTTTTAAATCCTTGTCTTTGATCACATAAGAAAATCAATTCATACATTAAAAATTCATTATCATCAATTATCATCCACACATTTTGACCAATCCTAAAATTCAACTATGTGAGCCTTAAACTCAATTCTTTCATTGACTTTTATTTTGTTGACACTTGGTCATTAGTGTGTTCTTCTTCTCAATCAACACTATGTAGCTTGGTCTTTATTTTTCTATCTTACCCAATTTTAACTAGATTTCTTGGTCTTCAATAGGATTGGTTGCTACAATATTTTATTTCTCCAAATTTCTTAATCATAACTATCACTTGGAGAATACTTTTTTCTTAACTAACTCTTAAGTTCCTTAATCTTCGATTTTATTGATCTAGTAAAATTGTCACCCAATCAAGGTTAGTGTTTTACTAAACATCTTGTCTTCTCTTCTGTACATCAAACCAATTGTCTTATTCACTTCATGTAATTATTAAACAACGTGTTATTTTTTCAAAAACTAACTAATATGGAGCCCATTTTAATTCAAACATACTTCATCCTCTTTACTCAATAGCTTTACTAGTTTATCTAGTTATCTCTCTTTTCAAATCATTTTCATCAATCAACTAATATGACACCATACACTACTAGTAAATATATTAAAAATAAGCTTCAACTACAATGAAAAGATAATAATTATTCCAATTGTGGTTTCCAACAATTTCCTTCTTTCACATTGTTTGCAACATCTCTAGTTACTATACAAATGCAAAAGTCTTTCTCAAGATTTATCACTAATAACTCACTTTCTCATTTGTAACAAATATCCATTAATATGCTTAGTTTCAAACTAATTCTTATCTTTAGTTTCTTTTTTATTCTCATCCATCCACTCTCTTACATTTCTCCCTCTAGGATACCAATTACACATTCTTCAATTCCAACACCAATTTCAATACAAACAATATTGGCTCCCTCTTTGACATCTCTTTTTGTAATTCAACTTCTCCCTCTTTTACTAGATGGTGATTATCATACTAACACACTCCCCCTCACATTTCTATATATATCTAAATGGTAAATTCATACATATCCCCCTATTTGAAAAAAATACCAAAGAAATCCTCTATTATCCTTTTTTGTTTCATCATACATAACATATTATTTTTGTCACTATCTAACCAATTTTGAAATATCACTTCTTTTATCATCTTTATTTGACTCCATGTAGTATCATCTACTCATGCTTCTATCCATGTTTTCACATATTTAGGCAGTTCCTAAATTGTGTTCTCTTGTGTCAATGTGTAAAATATTCTAATTGTGACCTTTGTTGAAATGTTGCATTTCTTCTCAATTTTCGTCAACTGGGGACTGACCCATAACTTTCCTCTTAGATACACATATGCATCCTTGGGTAATGTCATAGTGAATATATCAACTATCTACTCATTCATGTTCACATACTCTAGTCTCAATTCTTTATCTTGTATTAACTCTCTCAACAAATGATACTTGATAGAATTGTATTTGGTCCTTGTGTGCATCATATGATTCTTGGATAATTGTGTTATAAAATTAAATCACAATATGTTCAATAATCTCTTCCTTTATAAGTTTCAATAATCACACAATGTTAGAACAATTAACTATTGTAGAAACATACTTAGCTTCTATTATGCATTGAGAAATACAATTTTCCTTTTTTCTTGTCAATACAATCAATTTCCTACCTAGAAAGAAAGAACTTCCACTTGTACTCTTTCTCTCATCAATTTTTCCTACAAAATCAACATCTGTGTAAAGCTTTAGTTGACACTTGTCACTTTTTTGGTACCATAATCCATAGGCTTCTATTTCGTTTGGACATCATAGTATCCTTTTTGCAACTATCATGTGATTTTATTTACAATTAGTTGAAAATATAGCAATAATACCAATTGCTAATTTAATGTTAGTTATACTATGTACAACATATTGTAATTTTCCAATCATTAACTTATAAAACATTTGATTCGCTTCATAAAAATCATCATTCTTTGAAATTTTGTGACCAATAAACATAGGTGTTGCAACTAGTCTTGATTCTTCCATTCCAAAAGTCTTCAATATCTACATGATATACTTTGATAGTGTAATTCATATACCTCTCTTTACCTGATAAACTTGCAAACCAACAAATAGCTTAATCTCTCCAAAGATTGACATCTCAAATTCTTTCTTCATCTCATTATAAAAGAATTTACCAAAAAATATTGTGTCCTCAAAATATGATATCATCAACACATTTTTTAGCTAGCAATATCTTGTTCTTAGATTCACTATTCAAGTATAAATTGATATTGTCATTAGTTCTTGAAAATCTAGTTTTCACCAAATAAGTATGTAAACTTTCATACCATGTTCTAGGGGCTTTTTTCAAACCATATAATTTTTTGTGCAACTTACGTACCATATTCTTCCTTCTAGCAAAAAATCCTTCAGCTTGTTTGATATAAACTTCTTCTAAGATTCCATTTAGAAATGCATAATTAACATCCATCTGGTATACCTTGAAACCTTTGTAAGTAGCATATGCAAGAAAAGTTTTCACTCCTTCCAACCATGCAACTATGGAAAATTTCTCTCCATAGAAGGGTAAAATTTAAGAAAACCCCTCAAGAAAAATTTATAAGATATTGGAAAAGACTTCATTATTTTGAAAAAAGAATATTATTATTGGTCAATCCCTCAATTTTTCTATTTTAAATATTTTTTTTTACATTGAAAAGAAGATTGTTAAATTATAGAAATGAGGAAGATTGTAAAGGTTGAAGTTATATGGTGTATAAAAAGAGCACTAAGACCATGTAAGACCTTGATGATATGTTGTATTATTTATTTACTTAAGGCTACAATGAAAAGATACTTAAGCAAAGACATGAAGGATACTAAGAAAAGAAATGTGTCTGCCAAGCCTAACTGAGAAAATAGTAGAAGCTAGGAAAGTTAATTTGAGCTAAGAAAAAAAATAGTTATGACTAGGAATTTGGTATATTATGACTATCAATAAAATATAGTATGTGTTAAGTGTCAGAATATTGCAATAGAGACTAAGTGAAAATCAATGTATGCCAAGCAACCCAATGTCATTAGAGCATCAAAGGTAGCATTTATCAAGGAAAAAACATGTTATTTATGAGTGATAGGAAAAAGAGTTTAGTTAAAGATTTGATAAATTTGAGTGGACAAAGTTGATTTATTGAGTTATGTGAAACATCTTGAAGATAATTTTGATGAGCTTCTAGAATAGAATTCAACATAAACTATTTTGAGATAAATTCAAAGAGGATTGTAATAGAAGTTTCTAGAAGTAACAAAATGAAAAAGTGGGAAGATTCAATGAATCTAACCTAACCCTAAAATGGATGATTGTGGTAAGCAGAAAAGTATCAAAAGTCCCCATATAAGGAGATCATACGCCAGAAGCAAGTATGTCAAAATGTGTCAACCTGAGAAAGACAACAAGTCTAGGGTGTTGGTTGATATAGTGGTTGAATGGAAGAGTCTACAGTTGACATACTAAGAAAGAAGGATTCAAAAGATGAAGGCTTGAAGGGTGAACAAGCCATTAGAGACAAAGATGATGAATGCCAAGTAGAATGGAGGATCAAATGTGAGATCTATAATCTACAAGTGAGTTTTTTTATTATTAGATCAAGTCCTTCAATTACATTCTAATAACTATACCAATTTGGATAAATGTTGACAATAATAGTCATGAGTAAGTGCTTTATTAGGGTGACATTCTAGTGGATTTTACTAGAAGGTCCTCTAAAAATGCTCACTCCTAATAGTGTGATTGAAATCCTTTAATCAAGGTCACATTTAATACTGTGAATTGCAACCTTTAACAAGGTTGGCTCCTCATAGGGATACACATCAAAAGAGTGAAAATTGGTGGCATATTACTGGTGATTTTTTCCAAATTTCATTTCTATGTAAAATCCTTGTGTCAAAATGTGTGAATGATTTTGTGGTGTTTCATGTTTACATTTCTACAATGTTATTTTGATCTTGGGCAACAATATGCAAATTTCTAAGATATTGGATGATCAATGCATGCATAAGTATATGTTGAAGTAATAATAAAAAATTATTAGCTTGTATAATTGATTATAACCACCCCCCCCCCCCCCCCCCTCCCCCTTCTTAGTTATTGTATATATTCTAACAATTGGTAATAAAGCATTGGTTCTTGCGAAGAAATAGTTTGAAGGTTCTAGAAGCCAAATGTTAAGATATACAAAAAGGAGGTGCTCAAGATGAACAAGGACAACTTTCCTACATGAAAAAGTTTGATGAAGCTACATCTAGAAGGACTTGGATATTATGCATAGTCAACTATCACCATTGAACTTGTTGATGCATTTGGAGCCCCTGTTATTGAACATTTAAGAAAAAGAAAGACCATGATCAAGTAATGTTGGAGATTGCATGTGCCCTACAATGTTCAAAGTTTGATCACACCAAAGTATTTAATTCTACTAAGAAGACATGAGATGCACTAAAAAAGATGTATGGAGGAGACAAGAATGTGTTGAGAACCAAACCTGAAAGTCTAAGAGGAAAATTTGATGACATAAGAATAAAAGAAGGTGAAACTATAATCCACTATTGTGCAAGAATCAAAGATGTTGTGAATGTAATTAGACCAAAAAATAGAATTATTGAAGATGACATTGTGACTACCATAGTATTGAGTACCATGTTTCCTATCTATTATATTGGACTATATTTCATACAAGAACTGAGGTGTACACTTGGTAGTGATCTAAACCTTCAAGGACTAGTTGGTAGATTCACTTCTTTTGAACTTCCAAATTTTGATAATTTCAAAACTAAAAATGTTGAGTTTTCTTTTAGAGATAAGATGACCATAAGAGAACTTAAAGATAAGAAAAATAAAAATGTCAAACATGCTAGTAGTGATAATGAGATAAATGATGAATATTTTGAAGAACTTGAAGTATTGCTAGCTAGGAAATTTCATAGAGGAAAAGGAAAAAATAAAGGTAAGCTACCTATCATATGTTTTAAGTGTAATTAATTTGGTCATATTGTAGCAAAATGTGTAGAGAAGACAAACAATAAAAATGGAGACAAATATAGAAGAAGAAGAGATGAGAGTAACAAAGATTATAATGACAAAGGAAAGAAAGCCTACTATATTGTTGAAGAAGAATAAAATGATAGATTAAATGATCATGATGATGAAGTTGTCTATGTTTCTATGAAGGATGATTTTGATGAAGATGAGGTACATGCATTAATATCTTATGAGAACAAAAGTGACAGATGGATCATTGATAGTGGATTTTCTCATCACATGATTGGAGAAAAAAGTAAGCTTAGTATCCTTCTGAATTACAATGGAAAGAGTGTTAGATTTAGTAATGATGCACCCTGCATGACAAAAGGCAAAGGATCAATAAAATTGATAGAAAAGATCATCTGCGACAATATTTACTATGTGGAAGGATTTAACTATAATCTATTAAGTGTGACACAATTAAGTAGTTTAGGATGCAAATTTGAATTTGATTTCAAGAAGGCTAATATCTATGACATTGATGGAAAACTTGGAAGTGGAGATCAAACTAGAGTTAATCTATTCAATCTTGGTATGAATGACGTTACTTGTCTTGTTGTACAATTTGATGATTTATGGCTATGGAACAAAAGGTTATGTTATGTAATTTTTGACAATTTTGCCAATATAAGTAAACATGAAAAGAGTCAAAAGTTTGCCAAAATTGAAGAAACTTGATAATGTGATTTCCAAACAATGTCAGTTAAGCTAGATGAAAAAGTCTAGTTTTAAAAGTAAGACACATACCTGAAAAGAAATTCTAGAATTAGTTCATACTAATTTATGTGGACTAATTAATGTGCAAAGCTACAAAGCTAAAAAATATATTATCTTATTTGTTGATGACTACTCTAGACTGATGACAATATATTTTTCAAACAATAATTTGATGATTTTCAAATGTTTAAGTAGTATGTGGAAAGAGTAGAAAATAAAAATGGTAAAAGATTAAAATTTTAGAGTTTTGACAGAAGTGGAGAGATTACATCAAATGAGTTAAAAAATTTCTATAATGAAAGAGGAATTAAAAGACAAAATTATGCACCTAGGACCCCTCCACAAAATGGGATTGTTGAAAGGAGGAATAGATCTGTAATGGATTATGCTAGAACATTGATGATGGAGAACAATGTTATTTTGAAATACTCTAGAGAAGCTATCACTATATTCTTCTATACCTATTGGAATTATGATATATTTGTATTAGTGCAAACACTTATTCTATCCTGAATGCTTATCTTGCTCATCACCTAGTCTTAAGTATATACCGAGCATTCAGTGGTTACCTTATAAGTTCAATAGGTAAATAGTTCTCACCGAGCATTCCAAAAGATACTGAGTGAAAAAGGTAATCAAAGTTTAGCAGTGTTTACTGAATGAAAAAGGTAATCAACGTTCAATAGTGTTTACCGAGTGAAAAAGGCAATCGAAGATCAGTAGAGTTTACCAAGTGAAAAAGGTAAACAAAGGATTTAGCATTTACCAAGCTAAGCAAGGTAAATGAAGAAGATAGTTTCTATCGAGTAACACTACATCTACCAAGTCACCAATGGCTATCGAGTTCCAAGCAATGTTCTGTGACTGGTATGAACCAAGTCTCTACTTCTACTAAGTGCATGATGATGTCAAGTAACATAGTGGATGCCAAGTATTAGAAGGTCATCGAGTCAGTTTAGTGAACCCATGTTTACTAATTGGCCGACTCAGTAATGTTTTGTTCACTTGTGTTTTGGTCAACCTTATAACTGTAAAATAGCAGAATGGTATATATGTAATGTATGATATCATTTTTGATATATGAATAGGGATTTGAATATATTTTGGCATAAAAAGAAGAAAGTATTCTTCACATGTGAAGAAGGTATTGCTATCAGCAGCAGAGCCAAAGGGATACAACAAGGTCAGCATAAGGAGAAAAAAGTTATATCTATCACATCAAGTGATCAATACAAAAGGATCTTATCAGCAAACAAGTTGTAAGTAGATCCACTATTTCATCCTAGAAGGTGAATCAATAGTTTTTTTTAAAATCCTTTAACAAGGTAGACTTAACAGTCTTTTGTAAATCTCCTAACAGAGTGCATACTTCACTCCATGTTTGTAAAACCCTCTAAAAAGGTGGATCTAGCAGTCCTACTTGCTCCTAACAGGGAAGATCACCATAAGTGATCATTTTAAGCCTTAACCTGCCAACTTCATATTGCAGTAACGAAGTTTTGTGGGCATCATCCCCACCCCAGTTTTACTTGCTAATTGGAAGGTTTCTGGGTCACCAATTCACTATGTTCATGTGTTATGAATGATTGATCTTTCATTTATGTAGTAGATTAAATGAATGAATGATGAATGGTTAAAATGCATAAAATCTTTAATGTAACTGATTCAACCCTTCCCTCTTAGTAACACATTTCATCCTAAATATTTCCAAAAATTGGTATTAGAGCATTTTGTTCTCAGGAGAAAGTTTGACAACTTGAGCAAAGATCAAGAGCAATGGAGATATTCAAACTTGACAAAGCTATTGAAAATGCAAAGTTAGATTTGGAAATGATCATGGCTCAACTCAAAGAAGCTAAGGAGCATCTTTCTCAATCCCTGAAAAGAAGGAAGGAACTTGCAAGAAAAATGAATGATCATCAGTATGTTGAAGAAAGGATTGAAGACCTTTTACCTTCAAGTAGTTCAAATGAAACTAATGAGGAAATCAAGGAACTCCTGGCAAAGAATGGTTTTGATGGGGACACAACCCAAGCACAGAATAGACACAATAGGAATGGGAAATTTTTATTGAGTTTGTAAATAAGCTAATACATCCAGTATAGAGAAAATAGACTTGAAAACATGCCCTATGGGCTTACAATATCATAAATTTGGAGATAATTTCTCCTTTCAGTACCTCCTCTCAAACTCCACTCTGAACTACCTTTTACAATGCCAGAAATGTCCTTAAATAGACCCTGAAAGGTTAAGGACTAGGAATACATTTTAGAAAGGCTAGTTGGCATCCATCGACCAAATAAAAGGCTCTAGAAGCTGCATTAGATGTCAACATAAATCTAGAAGAATCCAAAAATGGTAACCAAACTTTCAAGAGGCATAACTTTTGAACCGTAGCTCCAATTGATGAATTTTTTACATTTCTAGAAAGCTCTCCAAGCACTCTATAGCCCTATGGAGGATCTTTTCTTGTTCCCCATTTTTTGGCCCTTTTCAAGGTCATTTAATGCCCCTAACTTGACTTTGAAGCACTCTTAGAAGGTCTCCAAAACCTGAAAAATGCAATAACTTTCAAACCATGGGACCTTTTGACTTGATTCTTTTTGTGGAATGTTCTAAATTAAAATTACATTCATCTGGCCAATTTACACCTTCTAGTTCACCAAAATGATGGCCCAATTACATACTCCTATTTTTTCAACATTTACACGTATCCCAAGGTGTTCAAATACTCTATCCTAGAACACTGATAGTGGAACTGTGAGAGTTGGAACCTTTATTTGACCCAAATGGGTATCCAGAATTGAAAACACATGAAACAGAAACTGAGTCTTGGTACATTTTTTTGGTTGACACAGGATTGCCCTTATACCTTTGGATGCTCCTGCATCAAATATATTCTCATCCACTTGATGACCTTGTTTTTTACAATTGGAAAAATAATGATTAAATTGGGGTTTAGGATTCACATTCCTTTTCTCTATTTTCTTTGATGACTATCCTTGTTTGGTAGCTGATAAGAACTTGATATATCCTAGTCTATAAGTATCATGACATCTCCTTGGTGCATTCATATGCTCATTAAAAAATTTATAGCCTCTTTATGTTTGTTAAACATTTCAATGATTTCCCTTTCATTTGTCAAGCCATTCTTTGATTTTAGATTTGAAATCTCTAGCTCCTTCCTAGATATCTCATGATTTTCACTAACTGACTGATCATATCAAACTCATTGTAATTTAGCTCCTTTACTCCATTGATCCTTTTATCAAGTCTTGTAGCCATATATCTTCTTTCTCCATGTGTCATTGCTTTGTCTTCTTCATCATTCTCTTTATCTTCCTCATCCCTTTTCTTTTCTTTAGTCACTTCACATAGTATCACTGCTTGTATCTCATGTTATTATTTTAATGCTTTGACTTCTTCATTTAGTATATTAATACTCTCCAATAAATCTTCTATTTTTGCATTAGATTCACTAGAATTATTTTCGTCAAATAGTTATTCAAAACTATCTTCTTTGTATTGGGTATCATTTTGTTAAATTGTCATCTCTTTCCTTCTCTTTAAGGATTGTCTCAATATTTCGTGTGCAACCTTGACTTGTTCAAATTTAAGTTCAACATCAACCTTCTCATTCTCAATGATCTTTCCTTATTTTTAGGCTTCCATCTTCAAGAAATTTAACTCCCAAGTGATTATACTTGAACTAAAAGTACATTCGTCTCACACCAATTATTGGAAATCTAATAGGGAAACCAAGATACTTAGGTGGGTGGAGGGGGTTGAATCAAGATCTATAAAATATTTAACACTTCAAACATGAAACATATTTGATGTCTTCATAGGAACCCTCATTTAAATATTAACCTCATATCAATGTGATCATTTACTTCATCCTAACATCATATCTAACTTTTAATTGCATGAGTGAAAACTCACATCCACATAATAAATTAACACAAATATTTGATAATGTAGAAACTCTCCAAAGTGAAGGTAAAACTATGGTGGGGATGACATTGACAAAATTTGCACTACTGTAGCAATAAATTTTTCCTCTTACAATTACAAATTTGATCACTTTTGATGATATACCCCATGAGGGGTCTTTCCTATTAAGATATTATAAGATTGTTAAGTCCTACCTTGATTAAAGGATTTAAGCATGATAACTAAAAATGTACTCTTTTAGGAGATTTATAAAAGGTTTGCAAGGAACACTCTATTAAAAGATTTAAACCTTGAAACACTTTTTAGAATGTTAAATACATGATCTTTAAGTATGCACTTAAATTATTATAATAGATCTTCTCTATCCAATTCACTGATCACCTCTCTCGTTTGCAATGCCACTAACTTTACAATTCACTGCTTGCTCGTCTCTTCCATTAAAACTCTAATTCAACTCCAAACTTTTCATTCAAATTCCTCTTGATTACACACTTCACACACATGAACTATGTCTAAAACCAACATTTTATAGGTTTTTGACAAAGCTTCTAGTTCATGATAAACTCTAGATTCATCCCTTTTATGTCTTGAAACTTATAATTTTTTGAGCTAAACAAATTACATAGGGATTAATGATCTCCATTATCATGTATACTTAGGTCCTTGATTACCTCCTCAATTTGTAAAATGTTTCTAGCTAGATAAAAATGGTTTGCCTTAAAGTTTGTGCAATTTCAAACAGTTATGAAAAATTGTGTTACTTAGCTTAAGTGGTTTCCTGATGCTTGGTCATAATTATTCTTCGTTTTTGATCCTCAACTTGTACTACATTGAACATGAACTAAATTTCTGGTGTATTTTCTATTATCTTATGTTTGACTCGACTTCTATATAACTTGGCATATACTTTTTATTTTGGTGACAGTTGTGTGTCGTTTGTACCAACATTGAAATATAATAAGTACAAGTCAAAAATGTTAAAATTTTGTATCGTTTTTCAATTTTACATTTTTTTGTATTTTTAAATGAGTATTTTTTGAAAACTAAATATAAATATATTAAAGAAAATTTTGTGAAAACTTGAAATAATAGATCAATACTTTTTTAAATGTATCATATTTTGTATTATTATTATTTCTACTATATATGTTTCTATAAGATGAAAAAAATCAATTTGAACATTTTTAAAATAATTTATGTTTTAGAGAAGCTTCTAATATATCAAATTATATAGTACCTTATGAAGATTTTCTTGAAAAATTAATTCTAAAATTGAAATATTACACGCACTAATCCCTCACAATGAATTTATGCAAAACATAAATTACATATTTTTATCTAATCACCACCACTTTAGAGCTTACAATTATATAAAGATTAAAAATAGGTTTGTTATCACAATGGTGCTAAGGTAGGGGTCACACGAGGGGGGCTTAAAATCTATTTTTTAGGAAGTAGGTGGTCTCATGAGAATTTTTTTTATTTTTCTATGGGATTATTTGGAATCTTCTCCTAAAAATTAGAAGCTCCTAATTTGTACCAAGCAAGTGAATAAGGGGTGGGGGTGGAAATAGCTTCACCATCTTAGTGATGTTTTTTCACAACTTGTTAAACAGTTGAATTTTAAATTTTTTGTTTTAAAATATTTATAGAGGGAAATTAATCTCTTACTTTATTTATAATGCCACCATCCTTAAGTTTGGGAGATAAAAATTTCAACTTGAGTTTACTATATAATTCGGGGGAGCTTTAGCATTAAATTTTTCCCAATAAAATAGCAAGTGGCTTATGCTCTATGTTTTATAGGAATCCACCTTCCATTGGATCCCAACCTTACTTACCATATTCCCTTGTGTTTTGTTTTCCAATAAACAAAATTAGATTGCAAACTTCTGGTGGGAAAAATTAGAAGTGTGTAAGAAACACGGAGGTGTTTTAGCTAGGACACATATCACAACTCTACAACCAATTCCCTATGAATTCCACATGGAGATTATATTAGTATGTTGGTAGAAATAGCACTAGATTATTGGGCTTCTTAGTAACTATAGAGGCAACTAAAATACTACTTTTTCCTCTCATCTTTCACCTAACATTTCATTTCTTTTTGGCTAGCTTTATATATTCAAATGTGTATATTAAGGATATAATACTTATTAGAGAGAGAAAGACATCATAGATATGTTTTTAATCTCATTTTACAACATATCTCTACAATAATAGGAAGGAAAAAAGGCCACAAATAGAAGTACTCCCCCTTTATAACATCCTCTAATAGATAATAATTTCCACTTGAATGACATTCAAGATAATTCTAGTCATATTAAAAAAGATTGAGTTTGAAAAGAAATGACCAATTCAATTTTTAGTTTCATATTAATAAATATTGGAGATTAGATAATGTGGGTGAGCCATGGATGATGATGTTCAGCCAATTCCTTTACTTTTGTTGTTGTGATTGAAGATATTTGTAATTGGAATAATTATAAATATTAAGAGAAGATTTGGAGAAGACTTTATGACTAAGCACACTGGAAGTGGAGTAATATTGAGATGGGTGGCCTAGGAAGTTATTTTTCTTCACGTCTATGAGCATTATGTAGATGCTATAAGTGCTAAGCATTCCATTCATTCTCATGAGAGCTTGGTTATTTTGAAACATAACTAATGAAATATGGGTTAATGAGGTTGATATAAAAAGTACATTGTTTGATCCCAATAGTTATATCACAATTTGAATTGTGGAAAATATCTCCTATTAAGTTATCATTTTTTTATTATGGAAAAATTTATTATTAAATACATCTAAATTTATTACTAATCATAAATTTACTCCATGTCTAGTGTATTTTTTCACTCACATAATATATGGGGTACATTGTCATGAATGACCATCTAGTTAACATCATTCCAAGAAAATTTGATAGAGAAATAAAAGAAAGGTTTTACATACAAAGATACACATTCTATATGTCATGTTAAAAAAAAAGGGTTCTCTTTTGGTAAAATTATTGAGAATTCTTGTTGGATAACAAATACAAGATCCATTTACAATAGTTCATTATTCCATATTGTACACTTTTCTTTTTAATATGATAAATATCATAATCTGTGAGTTTTGTATACCTCAAACATTTTGAGAAGATTTTTATATCAAAGAATTTTGTGTCCTTTAGGTAAAATCTATTTTTATACTTATATCAATGGTATATACTTTTGTATGTGATCAAAACCAATTCTAGTCAATTAGTGTGTGGTTTATTAATATATATTAATTTAATAATTTAAAAAATAAGTATTAAATAATTTTAAAACTATATATTTTATGGTTGGTTCCCATTTGTCAAGTTTATGAAGACTACAAAAACTAGGTTTGAAACTAAGTCAAAAATCACCATGCCATGTCCAAGGAATTTTTTAATTGCATAATATTTTTGCCCACTCCTTACAGGAAGGGTTATTTTCACTTTATATATTTGATCACTTCTTGAAAAAATCCATGCTTAGCCAATTTCTCTATTGGGTAGAATATCTCATTGGAATTTTCAAGTCAAAATTGAAATATCTAGACCATAATTAACTTCATAGCCACATATTTCTTGTTCTTCTCTCTAAACTTGATTCATTTCACTCAATGCTCCAATATTCTCTTTGAAATCTAGCCATTATCTCCTCAAGAGTTAGTTATGGGTTTCAGGGCAGAAGGATTTGAACCTATGACCTCCACCATCCCCAAGTGGTAGGCTACCAAACTATTTCATACTCTGTTATAATGACTAACAACATCAAACATGGGATATCGAATAAGAATAAATACACTATTTTTATATTAGTAGTCTCACAAAAAAAGATAGAGGAATATAGGTCAAATAGAATATATTAGATATATGAGAAAAAATCTGCCATGGTGAAATTGGTAGACACATTGTTCTTAGGTAGTAACACTAGAGCATCTCAAATCAAATCTGAGTGGCATCATTATTGTTAATAAGATTCTATAGGTTAGTATCCCTTCTATATCTAATATTTATAGATATCTATTATATATGGAGTACCTAAATAATAAATGACTATCATTGTTCGATCTATATCAATATGATTTATTACATATCAATCAATTTTATCTTTTTCTTATGAAACAAATCCTATATTAAAAAATAAATGGGTTTATTACAATATTTATAACTCTATAACATTTATCAACTCATGTCTCTTTTTATCTTACTTTTGTGATTAATCTTATTTATTGGGGAGCTTTAATTTATAAAAGTGAAAAACTAAGTAATTTAGGAGGAAAGGCCATAATAGTGATGTGCATTTGTATAACGAGAGTATTATTTTTCCATTCACTCTATTTGTGGCATTTACTATTACGATGGTCTATCATCGCAATTGCAACAACAACAATGTTGTGACAAAAAAACTGCAACGACACTGCTATTGCAATTTGGTACCAAATGTATTAGTGATAGTTATACAACTACAGGGCCAGTATGCTTGTGGTTAGGTGTAATAACCATGCCAAGTGATATGTTAACTCATGGTTTTGTTACTTTAGGTCTTCTAGATAAAATGCAATAATCTACAATGTTAGTACCTACTTTACAATCTCATTGGTTAATGATGCATGTAAGTATGATATTGCTCAGTTATGAAACTCTTTTATGTTGATCCCTGTCATCCATATCTTTATTGGTCATTGCATCCCAAATAAAATAAAAGATTTTTCTTAATGTGAAAAAAAAAATTTCTTCAAAAAAAATTGGTATTCACATGACCAAGAAAATAAAAAATTGAAACAAACTTTTTACCTTTCACCTAGAAATTATCATCAATGGGTCTTTACTAAAAAGTTAGATCAATTAAGTTATTGTACTATTTGTCTAGGATTTTCTCTTTTAACTATATGTATACTTTCCAGGGAATTATGGGCCAATGAAGCATGGGGATCTTATTGGAGCTGGGATCCAAAAGAAACTTGGGAATTAATAACTTGGATTCTATTTGCAATATATTTACATACTAGAATAAATAGGGATTGAAAAGGACAAAAAATGGCAATTGTTGCTTCTCTAGGATTTATTCTAGTTTGGACATGTTATTCAAGTGTTGATTTATTGGAAATAGGCTTCACAAGTATGGCTGGTTTCTTTAGTAACTTCCTATAGCAACCAGCCATATAAATGATTTTTACCTTCTTGAAGACTTCCAATATTCAACTAAATAATGGCAAATATCATAAATTGTATATGCCTCTAAAAACTTTTGAATAAAAAAATTAACTTCAAGTTTTCAATTTTCTTCCAATGACTTATCTAGTGACTAAAACATCTAGGTTTTTCTAGCTTAACTAATAGTCCATCTATTATGTCTCTTAGGAAACTTAGAAAATTGATGAGTTTCACTCTAATTCATTTATAAGGTTTCTTAGAAACCTTATAGAGTATACATTGAGTTATCAACTTATTTATGAGTGGATCTATCAATTTTCTCAATTTTTTTAAAGTGGATTTAGAAATCTTGTAAATTGATGTTTAAGTTTAGGAAAAAATTCTCTCATCAATTTGATAATAAAATCTTTAAAAAAACTTATTTTTTTGATAAGAAAATCTCTAAGCTTAGACAAAAGTGAGCCTATCCATTCCCAGACAAAGCAAATTTTCTTTTTTTCTAAGTATCATAAGAAGCTCACTATACAGACAGGGGTTAAAAGGAAGGGATGAACTTAAGCTACAAAAAGAGTCTTCCTTTAAATGCTTTACTTCATTTGGAGCTTCATTTTTTCCAGCAACCAGTGACTGTTTCGTACCAAATAAACTTTTTGCATGATTTCCAAATTTTTGAACAATCTCTTTTATCAAAATAAAACTATGCTTTAGCCTTAGAACATATAAATTATTTTGAATATGTTCCCAATCATCTATTTTAGGATACATGTGTACCCTCAACATAATAGATTGATTACCATTGTTGGTATTCCACCAAAATCTATTCATCCAAATTAGACCTTCTAATCGATAATGAGGCCAAAGTAAATGTCTTGTCTTTTGCCTTCTATCTACGATCAAATGTTCATTTTGTTTCAATTAGATGTTGCTCATTTGGTATCTCTTGACTACTAAATCTTACACTTTCATCCAAATGGTTTTCTAGATTCAAAAGATTCAAAATTCAAAATTCTCTACAATGTCTTGGAAGATTTAAAGAAATCTTCAAAAATAAAAGAACTTGAAATTTTTTCATTTACATCTTGTATTTTTCTTTGTCATTGAGATCTATCAAAAAGATTGACATTAATCTTTTTCTTCTTTAGTTTGAACAAAAGATTTGCAATTTTATATACAAATAGTTGGTCATTAAAGTACCCTGGTACAAGTGGCATAGATCTTTGGGATGCCTTGTCATGACTGGCCTCTACTTTGGGTTTTTTTGCAAATTAGGACCTTGCTATTATAAGTTCCTTTCAGATGTTATGTTTGTATTTCTGAAGAACTTGGTTATTTTCCTTTCCTTTGAACATGAGAGTTGTGTTGAACATATTTTATATTTTGAACTATGTTGTTAGCAGTGATGGTGATTTAGGATTTTAAGATTTGAAACTAACATATTAATGATTGCATGTTGATTGGGTAACGATTATGTTTATTATGCTTTTAACTCATTGTTAACTGCATTTTGTGTTTGTATACTTTGGAAAGAAAATAAATATATATTGTATGATTAATTTGAATGTTAATATGATATGTGTGTGTGTGTGTGTGTGTGTGTGTGTGTGTGTGTGTAGAACTTGTCATTGTATTTTCGTATGTGTGACTATGATGGGATTGAATTATTTCATCGGATTTGTTTTCAATTTAGCATATAGGCATATGCTATAATGGGGATTAAATACCTTATATTGCATATAACCTTGAGATGGTTTTCATTACATAACTTGTATTCATCTTGTTTTAAAAGGGTTTAATAAAGCATTGTTTGCATCGCATATATATGTACTTGTTTTAAAAGGGGCTAAATACCCTAAGTTGTGATTGGCATAAAATTTTTTTTTATTTTTTTAAAGGGTTTAATTACCTCTTAAGAACCATGTAACCCTAAAAGGGTATTGAATGCCATGAAAGAGGAAACATATTTGTTGTGTTAAAAGCCAAATTCATGGAGGTGGTTTTTACACTGCCGAATACATGGCTCTGTGATTCTTAATGGGTATTGAATGCTTGTATTTGAGGAATAATGGCACTTAAGGTTTGGTTGGCCATTTCTTGTTGTGAGTCAGGTTTTTTTTAGAATATGCGCCAAAAATTGGGTCGCATTGCACTACTTGGCTTAACATCTATAATCTTGTTGTTGAGGTATCAACATAATGTTGGTTATTGTTGGGATTCTTCAGCTACATTCCATTGCAAATTTATTTGTGAATTATTTTGTGTAAGCTGTGTGGAGATTGTTACCAATTTGATTTGGCTTTTGGGGCTTTGGCATCGAGTTAGATTGCTGAGCATTTTCCATCTTCAATTTTCATGTAGGGGTAATTTCTTACCCTACTCTCTCTCTCTGTTGGCAATTACAATGTTATTTTTATTAGCATGATGTATATGGTTAACAGTTTTACTTATTGTGTATTGACACTTAAGGATGGATATGTGCAGAGCATGGCATTGTGTGCAATGCTCAGCTCTGTATATATTCATCTTTGAATGTGGAGTATGGAGATATCGGTTTGGAGGTTGCAATATGTATAAATTTGGGCTTGCCCTAAACATATATTTCTTCTCCGAGTTAAACCCGGTTGGAGCCTCATGCTCACGATAGTTAGTTGTATAAGATTATGTTTTATTTGGGTATTTGGCTTGAAAGGGCCAAGCTCTGAGGAACCCATATCTTAGAATACATAGATATGTGTGGTTCGGCCATAGACACGAGCTCGCATTAGGTTGCAAGACTCGTCACTGATTAAGGGCATAGTTACTCTATTTCTTAAGATATAAATGATTTAAAATAAGGGTTATGTCATTGTTAATAAAAAAATATTATGTTTGAATTTTATAGCCTGGTTATTGTGTATTAATACAGTAAGATAGTGAATAGTATGGGATAGCTGAAGGTAATGACATTGTGTCAAATAGTTAATAGGAAACTCGACTTAATTAGAAAAAGTTTCTCTACGACAGCATAATTTACAATGGAAATTGAGTTTTTAAATAACTACCATTTCGTGGTTTTGTTTGCAACTGAATAAGGCATTATTTCATAACAAAGACATCGATAGATACTGTTGTATCACCAGGGTCATTATGTGAACAACTAGTGAACATCTTATAGTTTAGGGATTTTACATCTTAATCACTTTTGGTCATTGACGTGATGTAAGTTACATTGCATATTTTTGAGTCATATTTTAAATTGATTTCAAATATTGTAGTATTTATTTCTATTGTTAAAATAACCTAAGCTTACATTCAAATTTGACAATAAAAGATGAGATTTTCAAAAGATGAGAATGTAATATCATGAGAAAATTGATTTGTTATTCCTTGCATGTGCATTCTAAGGATAGCTGTAATGAACCTATATCAAGGTGGCTGAATATCAATTTAACCTATTAAATTAATTAATTCACTGATAATTTGAAAGATGAATTGGGTGGGTTAATTACATACAAAAGATAATTAGCCTTACCTATGACTTAAACCAGTAAGGTTAAGTACGGAGAACAAGGTAAGTCTCTATTACGTCATTTCATGAGTACTATAAAGAATCCCACTATGTATTGTTTCTGGGCTTACCATATACGGATGTAATATCTTAGTACCATAGTGATGACACCCCAGAATATATATGGTTCATTAACTAGTTATTCTTAGTGCGAGTTCAATTTTGCATTGTTAGAAGATGGTTACTTCTTGCATATTAATTTTAGAATTGCACTATGTTATGAGGTTCATTTATCTACATTATGGTTTTGAATATGTTTATTTTAACATATATGTAGGTGGACTACACTTTTTAACTTAGTATGTACTGAGCCCCTTTTTGTGTTGTGTTGAATTTTTGTGTGTTTTTAGGTGTTTCAGGTTGGTTAACTAATAGCTAAGGATGACTGTTGAAGTTACTTCTTGAAATAGAATTTGTTACTTGTAGAGTCGATATGTTGGACCTAGGTGTCTAAGAATGATATTGTACTTCATTATTCTACTGAACTCTTTATGTATTAATATCATTATGGAAATTTATTTTGACGATATCTTCTTCTATTATAAGGTTTAAAAATTGAGAATGGCTCAATCATTGTTCATATTCATGTAAAAGATAATTTTTAAAAAAAAATTCTATGGTCCTTTATGCTTGCTCTTGGTTTCCAAGTTTTTGTCTCTGTTTAGTGTAGCATTACATTTGGTATCAGCGCGCGATTAGAATAACCAAGAAGATATACCACCATAACCAAATTAGGAATCCAAGCTAATGAACATCAAGAATGTACTTGTTTATTCAATTATGTCATGTCAAAATCCATAGAACTATGATCACATCCATAAATTGAGCATCTAACTCTCAATATGTCCAACCCGTTAGCATAAAATAGTCAACCACAATCCTGTACCATGACTATACCTAGTAACAACATCTCATCTTTTCTGCATGAAGAAAAATAAATCATGTGACTTAGGGTATAGACAAACCTAATCCAAGTCACCAATCTAAAGATGCATCAATAATGAAAGATCAATGGGAAAATACAACTCATATCCAAGCCATAAATGTAACCTATAAGTATAGACTACTTACAACATTGCAAAATTTACAAACCCAACAAGTCATCATACATATCTAAACCAAACACTGATAACCATATCATCATGAGACCAATCTAAAATATGAATTGAGTATACAATGACATCAAATCTTAACAAACATACAATCTCATAAACTCACAATGTTACTATAGTTAATATATACCTTAAACTATTGAGATTAATATATCACCAAATTAACCATGCAAAACCTACATCAAATCTGAACCAATGCGTAGAGCTCTCCTAGAGATTTCTGTTGACTACTTGAATTCAAAAATTTGACTTAGTATACACAATTTATGCCCTAATTTGTGCTAAAAATTAAAAAAAATCTAACTCTTAGGCTCTTTAAACTTGACAAAATATCAAAATCTTAGAACCAAACCTACACCAACTTGTAGTACTCTAAATTAGCTTTCCAATGCCTATAAGAAATTTGATATCTAATTTCTTGAGAGAAAGTTATAGTCAGTTTGCTAAGACAATCTTTTTACCAATTTCACTATGACTTTTTTTTTTGTGACAAAAATTATGGCAAGATTAAATTTGATAGCCATTACGAGTTGAAACTAGAAAACTCTTTTGTTTCCTCTGAACATGGTCAAACTATGGCATATTAAATATCAAAATTTATGGAAACATTGACCCAGATCCAATGGCGAGGTATGTTTTTATTCAGGAGGTCATTTATGTAAGCTACCCCCTAAAACCCTCATTTAAATGAAACATCCAAAAAATCCTTTTATCTAACAATTTCACATGTCCAAAATCTACCAATATCCCATCATAACAACAAATTCAAAATCTTCAAATCTTCAATAAACAAACTCATATATCTTTTCCTTTCTTTTATTCTCTAACACATTCCCATACGTTCAATCTAGGGTTACAACAACACAACCATAGCTCTGATACCACTTGTAAGGAAACTTGCAAGCAAGAATATGACCATTTCCACATAACTCGTAATAGATCTAAAAAAATATGAAATTGAAATCCACCTACAAGAGAATAGACAACATGCCCACAAAAATGTGACACAAGATATACCTTGGGAAACCCTCATTGAGGGAAAAATCTAGCCTCCAAAAATATCCATCACCATGTATTATTCAGCAAAAACAACATTGCAATACAACCATGGAAGCCTTCAAAGCCATAGCCACTACCAAAAAATCTATGTGAATAAGCATGAATCCACACATCACATGCCATGCTTCCAAACTTCACAAATGCTCGTTTGGATAACCTATCAAGTCATGTCCTACTCAATTCTTACCTTTTTGTCTTTTTCTTCTCACATTAACAACTACCCTTATGGCTACTTATATAGTAGCAAGTCCCACAAAATCACTAAGTGGTATTATATAAACCATGTGCTACCTAACCCATTGACCCCACATTTAATAGTGGAAATTTAATTCTTTTCTCTAATATTAAATAATTACATAAAATATTATCACAATGTTACAATACAACTCATGAAGTATATCCTATGGGAATCTTCACATGTTGCACATCCATCTAGGTGCAGAATTACATAATAAAAAAAAATACAATATAACAATATTATGCAATGTGTACAACACCCATGATTTCAACATGAATGACCAAAGAAATGGATGATTTTGGAGTTGTGGTTGCTACCAAGGACAAGAATAAGTTCTTCGAGTTAAATGAGAGATTTGAGAAGGTTTTAGATGCATACAAAAAAAGAGGGATGAAGATATACCAACTAGAAAGTATGATTTTTCAAATGGACAAATAGTCTGGGAAAACAATGGTAGGTACACACTCTGGCTAGCTTAGAATTGCTTATCCTACTCCTTCACTACCACCTTTCAATATTGTCCCAATTAGAGAGATTCCCAATGCTCCTCAAGAGCCTAAAATGTATACAAAAGAAGATCTTGATGAGAAGAAGGAAAAAATATGGTCATTGCATGTAGAATTGGGCATTAAGCATGAAGATAGAACAAGAGATACAATTTTGTATCTAGTGGACAAAGTAAGTTGGCCCTCATTCCATATATAATTGTCAAAATTAGTAGAAATATGGAATGAGTTAATAAATAATGAGGCAACCTTAAGGATAATTTTGGATAAATAGATTAGTATTGATGATGTCATGACAACGCTTTGTTGTCATGTGATTGATTTTTATAATGGACAACTTGAAACAACTTTCGACTAGGCTACTGATCTCTTGCAATTTTATCACAAGAAAAATTTGTTACAAAGAAAAATATATAATTATTTCCTAAAATGCCTTAGTAAAAAATTTGATCTCTTTCCACATGTACTTAAAGGCATAGGTTAGATAAGAGAAAAGAAGGAATGGGCTAAAGAATTGAATGGATTGATGAGCATCAAGCTTAATACAGTTGTAAATGATAAAAGGTATATCTAGTTTTCTAGAACTACAGAGTAAGTGTTACAAGTACAATTATTTTTTGATTCTTTTAATCAAGATTTTGAAGAAACAAGGAAAACTAGAAGAAGTTTCTTAAGAAAAGAACAAGAAATATTGAATTTCAATTGGCCTGATGATGCACTTTCTCACAACTGGGCAACTAATTATGTTCTAGCAACATAGTTATTTCAAGAGGTATTTGAATGGGAAAACATGGACAAATTTGTTTCTATAGAAAGGGTACAATTAGTTGATGTATTAATCCAAACAAAGAGAAAATATGAAGAACAACTAATTGCAACTATGTACATGGTAGTTCAAAATGATTAAATAATAGGGGAGAAACCAATTATGATAAAGATCTATATCATTGAACCTGATACATCAAGTGTAAGCCAAGTGCTCCCATAGTTGGAAGAGCAATAGATGCAGTGGATCAACAAGTAATTATTACAATAGAACTAATTCCACTATGAGAAAATCAATGATAAAGACATTATGTTTCAAAGATACTAGTAAGTACCAAATTTTGTCTTTTAGTGATAGTGACAACTTTTCCCCTTTTGTAAACTTTTGTTCTAAGGATGGCTGCCATTTTCCTTCTATGCCCATATCTTGTTGCATCTCACACTATATAAGTGAGTTCCCAAGGCTACTAGAGGGTCCAAAGTTTGTATAATTTTAAGTCTTATGCTATTTTAAAGTCATTCTAGTTAGTCTTTGTGTAAATTTTATGTGTTGTCTCAATTTTGCATATAGAGAATATAATTGATTTATGAATGAAATTTTTTCATGTCTTGAAGTATACTTGAGTTTACATCAATAATGTATTAGTTTTAAAGGAATATTAATACAAAGGAAACTGCTTCAATATCTATGTCTTTGATTTTTGTCTCCATTTTCTTATATTTTTAATTTTTTAATTGAATGAACAAGGCTCTTTCATTTTAATGAAGCTTGGATGGGTTGTATATCTTTCTATTGATTTCTTTTAATTCAATGAGTTAAGTAAATTATTTCATGAATTGATAGGGTTTCTAAATGTATGGGAGGGATATTCATAAGAATTAAGTTCATGGTTAACTCTTGATAGATTTAATTGTAATTTAATTAAGTAGGTCCAATCTTGCTTGTTAGACTCTGTATACCAAAGGATAGTGCATTAATCATTAATTCAGATGCAAATTGATTGTTCATGTGGTTACACAAAGCACAAATAAAAATACAATCAATGTTTACTTTTTTGTACTAAAGAATTTCATTCCTGGTCTTTACTTATTTGAAGTAATTTTTGTTTGAATTTTAGTTAGTTGTTGTAATCAATAATTACTTGAAAATCTAAAAAAGAATTTTGACCAATTAGCTTCTAGAAGGGGTATATCTAATAAGAAGAATATCAGTGAACACATGTCTGAAGAGAAAATCATAAACTAGTCACATTTCCATCCCTAAGGTGCACTAGCCTAGGCCCTATAGAGTTTGAAGTGTAGAAAATCCTTATGATTCTATTAACGTTGGTCCAAATCTAAAGAGGGCTTAGTTGAAAATATTAAATAGCTAACCCTTAGTATGATTTTTTTCCTTTGCATCCTTGTATTGGGTTTTAGATCTTCTTGGTAGTTTTCAAACACCAACACTTCCATTTCTCTCTCCTTATTTCCCCATAAAAAAATCAATTTGTATTGACAAGGTCCCATAATACCTTACTTTCTCCCTCTCCTCATCACATGAGAAGAGACTCTACTCTGATCGGGAGTCCAACTATATCCCTTCCCCCATACATGGCTACTTCTTTGTTATCCGAGGGTGAGTAATGCCAACACACCCTTCATAGTTTCCCCAATAAAATAAGGAAAGGAAACATGAAAGGAAAAAAATAAAATTGCAATTACTCATCCATAACATGATACAAATAGACACACACACACATACTACAAAATACAAGAACTTAACACATGCAAGGAATGGACAAGAACATAACCATAGTAATGAAGATACTATCTTCACAAAGGTTATGGGAAATGAAAATTTGAGATAAGCTAATTTCCTTCCTTCTTGTAAGTCCAAACTTGACTTCTCTAAATGTAGAGGATGGGTGAACACCTTCCAACTCTTCAACAAAAATTTTAATAGCCTCTAAACTAATCCATGTAGAATATAAATAATTCCAAACTTAAAACTCCTCTAGTCTTCCCACTTGGCCTTATCATAAAGACAACCTTTTAGAGGAGTGAAGACTTGGATAACCTTATGGAGATGGTCCATTTTAGCACAAAAGGAAAAATGAGATATATTATGGTTCATAAATGTTGCTAGGAAGTTCTAAAAGGGTGGAAAAGGTTCCTAACCCATATGCATACCGCTTGAGCACTTGGATTACATTAAATTTATCCTCTAGGATCATTTTAGGACCTATACAAGTGGCTTGAAATATTTTATCTTAAAAAACCCTAAGGATGTAACCTTTCCACTAAACCCTAATTAAGGAGAGTAATCAAGGTTACTAACTAATTAGTCTTAGATTAACGGGTTACTTTGCTAACCCTAATTTGACATGCTAGCATAAATATGTATATAATGAGTGTCAAGTGACACCATAAGATTCACTTTTACATTACATTCAACATGTCACAATTTAAATAATGATACACACACATTTAGATTATGATATAAATAAAACATGTGCCAATGAGGTTCGAATCACTTTATTTGATTCACCCTTAGTCTTATAGTTTGCACATAGGATCAATTATCGATTCTCTAATTAATTCCATGGTTAATAATCCCACACACTCAATTCAAATATCAGTAGTATGATAACACCACATTCATATATTTAAATAGAATTGCATAATCACATTGATCAAAACATTAAACTTTCATTTAAATAACTTTTCTCATTTTTGTACACATATTTAATCCTAGGTGAACCCACAATAATGGGTTCCACTTTAGTGGGACGAACAAAAATGAAAAAAATTTCAAAATGAGAAATTGAGTTTACCAAATGTTCGCGTGAACTTTTTTTTTAATCATGTTCGCGCGAACTTTTTTTTTAATCGTGTTCGCACGAACTTTTTTTTTAATCATGTTCGCGCAAACATTTTTTTTAATCGTGTTTGCGCGAACTTTTTTTTTAATCATGTTCGTGTGAACATATTTCGTATGTTCACGTGAACATATGTGATATATATGTTCACATAAACATGATTTTCATGTTCGCGCGAACATAGGTTCACGCAAACATGGTAAACGTGTTCACGCGAATGCCATGTTCGCACGAAGATGCAAAATCACAAAAATTTTAACCTTTTTTCCTTTTTTCTTTTTTTTGCTCTTTTGACTGCCATAATTGTAGGAGAATGATCTCCTATTGTAAAATAAAAAAATGTCAAAATGTGTTTCTCGGAGCAAGCTTTCTAACGACTATAATTTTATTACATAATTTAATCATTAAGACTTTCAAATATGAGTTTAACTCATTATAGGTTCATTATCGATTGAACATCAACTGACCTTGACACCTCGGGAAAATTAGTAAATTAGGTCAAAAAATTTTTGAAAAATATGGAGGCATTGGCTTATTGAGATACCTTTCTATTCAAAAAAAAAAATGGTTTATGATAGATTGACTTCAAATTATCTGTGTCAAACGGAACGTATGTCTGAATTACGGTTCATGTCACTTCAAAACTTCATAAACTATACAATATTCAACAAAAATAAATCAAACCAAATGCAAACACTGGATATTGATGCTACAAATCCAACGCATAAATAATTACTTCATTATCATTTCTAGAAAAAAAAGTTATGTGTGTCAAATGGACTGTCACTTTTTAAAATATTGAATTTTATTATGTACCACTTTTTGGAGGAGATAAAAAAAAATTGACATAAATTAAAAAAAAAATTAGATTAAAAAATATGGTTACAAAGTAGGAACAAAGTACTCAAAATCACTAGTTTATGTCATCTTGAAATTATTTATAGTTTTGGAGATATAGTCACTTGAACTTGGTGTTTGTTGCAAAAATATTGATTTCAGAGTCAAAATTGGTCAAAAAGTGGAACCCATTATTGTGGGATCACCCTTCTCACTAATAGCTTAATTAAAGTATTTAAAATATTCACAATTTTGAATTATTTACTAAAATACATCATCATTATGCAAGCCTAAACATTAAGCATCAAATAACTTGATTAAGCATTTTAAAAATAAAACGTTACATGACATAAATAATATAGATAATGTCCAGTCATTCAGATAATGTCTCAACATATTGAGTCATAATATTTTAAAATAAAATTTATCAGATGTGCTATGATGTGTCAAATAAAATTTAATTTCTTAATTTATTTGTAAAATAAACAAATAAATTAGTTGGTACCTCATGTAAAAAAAAGATGGATAAAAGGAATAGTGCCCTTTATATTATATCTAAAATTATTTAAAAATATTTTCCTCGTTTGGGTACAAGCACTAGGGGAAAAGAATAGGAAACAAAATCCTATGGCATGAGATAGTTGATTGTCATGTATACATGTAATATAGTCACCTTTGATTAAACAAAAAGACTTTTAGTGGAAATACCCTTCCTTACATAAAGGATTCTTTCCAGATTGTTGCATTCTTATTTTATAACTCAGTTACATCAAGAATTTGAAGGATCTTCCTTTAGGTTTTTAGTATTCCCCTTTATCCTATTGTTGTAACTATCATCTCCCATTGTTAATTCCATGATAGTGGATAATTTTGATTCCTTCCCTTTCTTGAGTGTTGAGTATTCTTCAAGAAACCCTTTTATCTTGATCAAGATGATTGCTAGTGACATACCATATCATGAAAATAAACATAAAATTATATAATTAGTACCAAGTCTTATCGTGAGTCATATCTTATGCCTTTACATAAATTTAATTACAATTATATTCTAATTTTAAAATAGGAATTGTAATAAATTGGCTTATTATGTAAATCTATATCTTTTGAAGATTTACATAGATTTACTTATTAGATTCATGATAAAGTAGTTATCTTATATTTTATTTTCTCATAGTAGATGTTGATGGATCCTTAATTATTGAATTAGTTGTATTTGAATTACATTTGTTAATGAATTTTAGTCTTAGATTAATTAATTGATTAGTTAATGAATTAATTATTTTGGTTTTATAATCTTTTATTAAAAATAAAGGGAGAGTAAATTATATCCAAGTTATATGTTATTTTAGATTATAAATAATTAGACTAATTTGATCTTATATAATTATTAGGATTATGACAATTAGATTGAATTTCTCATTATTAAGAGTTCTAATTTAATTTTGTTTAACTTTCACTAAGCTTTAAATGTAATAGAATTGGATTGTGGCTTTGATATAGTTAGAAGTTTTATTGTAAAAAAATATTAGTTTCTATTGGTCTCGTTCAAATATTATATGTTTAACGTGTCTAAATTCTCAAGGGAATTTTCTATTGTTATCTTGGTTAAATGTTCATTGAAGATCCTTCTTTTTCCTTTTAATTTTTATTAATTTGTTGTTGAGGTCTAACTATTCATTATCATCTAATAGCCTAATTCAATCCTTCAGAATATGTGATGATTTTCAATCTAGTTATAACAAAGGATTTCCTTTACTTTGTCCAACATTAGGTAGAATTAAGATTATAAGTTCCACTACTAGGTATCCTATATCTAATAAAAAGAGTTTTCCATTTAACATATAACCCCAAAGTGGCATTAGCTTGAATTAGCATTTGAATCTATCATTTAAAGGGCCACCGCTAGAAAATTGCTTGACAAGGAAGAAAATCATGAAAACTGTGACCGTAATGATAAAATCTATAAAGGCCTTGTAGGCCCTAGGAGGTTAAATACAATATGATCATGAACATAGATGAATTCTATTATTAACAATGAAAAAGAGAAAGAGGGCAAGTAAAAGGCTAAAAGGATAACCAACATTAAGTATAAGGATAAGGAAACCGATAAAAGATATTAAAAGAAGAAAGAGAGTTACTAGGGAAAATTAAGAAAAATATAAAAATAGAGGAAGGAAGAGACGATCAAAATTAGGCCTAGATAAAATAAAAAGGACCGAATAAAAATAAATGATCCAATTTAAAATGGTTGAAGCGACTACTATTAGGATAATGAAATTCATAATAGTAATTTTAAGTGTTGGTATCTTCATAGATCCAATGTTATTCTTACAAATATCCTATATTTTATTATTATTATAGTGAGATCTTCTCCTTCAACACCTATATTGGCCAAAGCATTTTCCTCTTCATTCCCTTCTCTATAGATTTGACCTATTCTATTTTTTTGAAAATTATCTAGGATTTTGATAACTTCTTCGAATTTGGAGTTCATGATCCAACTTCATTATTTCTTTTCCTTAAGGAATTGAATATTATTTGAGAATCCCCTTCTATGAATAAATTATGAAGACTTTCCTTTATACTTAGTTTCGAACCTTCTCTAAGAGCTTCTAATTTAGCTACATTATTAGAATTTATTTCTATAGGCTTGTCTTTCTTAACCAACCATGCTCCTATATTCTTCATTAAAATACACCATATTCCAACATTACCAAGATTATTCCATGAGGATCTATCAAAATACAATTCAAACCAAATATTAGCAGGGGATTCTCATTTATAAGAGTCTCTTGCATTCTTAATAGCCTTGAGGTAAAACATTGGGGGATTAATTAGATTTTTCCACTTCTTCCTTATATCAACATCCTAGTCAGTAAATGAACATTCCTCTTTATTGGAATTACTTAAGTGATTATGTGTGACATATATGATGCTTAATTCTACTTTATTTAACAAAGAATTCAAATGTATCTTTGAATTATTCATATCTCCAAGAATACTGAAGAAATTACATGAAGAAATTAATTCTATAGTGAAACAAGATGATAAAATAACATATTCTCACATTTTTTGAATAGAATAATTTTATTCTATTGTGAAAAAGACATTGAGATTATATCTTGTAGTTCCCTTTTTTGTACCACATGAACCTATAGAAGCTTGTATTGTGAAAGAATGCAATCAAGACTACTTTATAGTAGTAAAGGCAAGGCTTATGGCTAAAGCTTGGGCTATAGGAAGAGATGTAGAAGTATGGAAAGATCCCTTTGGAATGTAGGCATGAGAGGATCATGTACAAAAGATTGGATATAATCAAAGATAAAAGAATTAAACATGATCCCTTTTGTTGGTGGAAGGAGACATCATCCTCATTCTTTCATGTGCATATTCATTGTATATGTAGGACTAATATTAATGTACTACAACATGTTATGAATAAAGCTCATACTAGTTAGAATCTTCTAATGGTTGTTTAGTTTCCATCTCTTTCCTTTGTCCTTCAATTATTTATTAAAAGGTTCCAAGTGCCCTTAAAATCTTGTAGGTTAATTTTTGAATTGTTATTAAATGGTTGTTTGTTTCTATTTTATCTTATACTAACACTGTGATCATGTTTAAGATTTCAAGAACACAATTTAGGGTCATTTTCAAATCTAATTTACATTTCATCAAAAACATATTATGAATTAAGCTAATTCAAATAAAGTATACATTAGTATCTTCGTTTTATTTAATATTGTTATGTATGGTTTGAATAAATGATAAATTATATCTTTTAAATAATATTTACAAAAGAAAGAACTAATTTTTTTGAGTTATGACATAACACACCATTAATTTTCTTTTATAATATTTTTATAAAATAAAACTCATTTATTTACCCTTTTATATAAGAACTCATATCTCTTGTTACTCTTTGTAAGCTAACATGTGATAGAATAACAATATATGTTGAAGAACATTAATTAAATATATTAATTATTATTAAATTATTTTTAAAAATATATAGAATTCATATAATTCATATTATTTTAAAATATAAGATACTTATTAGTATATAAAAAATTGGATCTAAGAAATAAAAGATAAGCATTAACACATTGTATATATATTTCGATTGATATGGAAATATTAAAATTTATTCTACAATTAAATAATATTTTAGTGTTTAGAATATTTTGTTTTCATTATTATATTTTCTATTAATTTTGTTTGTTCATTATTTACTATTTGTAAAATTAACTTTTGAGGTATTCTTACATTACATAGAAAAAATAGGTGTCATGCCCAAAACGTATAGAGAAAAATAAAACACAACTGACAAATTTTATAAAAAAGCAAGAGATAAATCTGAAGATATGATACAAAATCTATACTTAAACTAGGAGATGTTAAGTTAGTTGATGGAACAAAGATAATTCGATTCGAAATCTGAATTTGAGTTTCTAGGATAGATTGCCTAGTTTTCTATCAATGCTTGCACTACTAAGATAACATGATATTGGTTATAAGTCCTTCACCTACTATACTCTTAATTGAGACTCTCTTCAATGCATGTGATAATGTAGTTGCAATGGTTCTAAGCATTACAAACACAGTGTTGTTTAATAATTGTCCTGAATGTTTAAATACAAGTTACTCCATCTCATACCTACCTAGCCCATTTATCTTATATTTTCATTAATTTCATATAAACCTCCCCTTAATGAACTTCTTATCTCTTATCCTTTATTTTCACTTCAACCATTTTGGTAATTTACTGACTAGACACTACTAACTAGGGCCCAAATATTAATTGACCAATGGTTTTGTTATTTTATTTTATTTTATTGTTATTATTATTATCTTTACATATACATATGTCTCTTTACTAGTACCTATATGTGAATTAGCTAAATTACTAAATTTATCTTATAATTTCAAATGGCTATTCAATATAATGTTATTACTTTAAATTTTATCAATGAATCCTAATAATCTTAGTTTATTAGAAAACATTCTCATTTATTCATTCTAAATGACATACCTTATTAGTTAGTCTAAGTCAAAATCTAAAACAAAGCTAACTTAGCCTCTTACTACCTATAAACATCTTAAATTTACATTTTACTTATTCCTAGAAACTACCTATGTTTGACTTAACACTTTATTCATTTTTATAAATTACACTAACCTGAATTAGGAACTTCATTGGTTTACTTATACTTACTACACCATAATTACATTACTTTTCTATTCATCTAACTCTCTAATCCCTATGTTTCACCATTTTCCTTAGTTTAACACCTACCTCCCCAAGCATATTCTCCTAGGTGGACATGAATCTCCATTCCCAACATGTGACATCTAGGAAAGTCCCCACTTTTGTCAACTAAGTACTTTTAACATGGGCTCTTAATTAGACTTTTTTTGAAAAGGGAAGGTAGAGCATAATTTGCCTAGATCTTCATTGTATTTTCTTTTGAACTCATAAATTTAATACTCCACCCACTTAGCACCTAGGGTGGTGAGACCCATTCAAGATGGAGGCACATTATTTTTAAAAAAATAAACACCTCCCATTCCTTTAGCATAAGGTTACAACCCTTATTCCAAGGTGGAAGGTAATATGAAATTTGGGTTGTCTAAAGTCAATGATGTCTTCCCCCCCCCCCCCCCCCCCCCAATGATTTTCTTGATACTTGTGCCCAAGTTTACAAGGACAACACAAGTGCTTGGTTGGTGGATAAATACATTTTATATTTGGAAACACTTTATTATTTAGTGGGAGCATTTAAAGGTTCTTTCTAGGTTTTTTTTTTTTTCCCTTTTTTTCCTTTTTTTTTGACATAGAATAATATTTTATTATATATGCTATTTTTAATTATTATTAATTTTGTACAAGGTCCTATTATGATCTAAGGACAACATAACTCAAGGCTGACACTTTATTAATGGGGGAAGATTTTGTAAATGATTTATTTCTAACTTATAATTTCAAGATATTATTATCTTATTTAGGGCCTATGATTTTATTGACCTGTATTGGCTTAAGACATTATTGCTTTGCTCATCCATTTTCCAGAAACTAAATATGCATCTACAGGCACTTTGTTTCTAAGTTGAGTTTATTGTCTTGTTTTCTTTACAATTTTCTCTATGGTTACTTTAACTAAGCTATCATAATTTGAACATTTCATTATGTATTTCAATGCTTATTCCATATAGTGAAATCTATACTTGATATATGACAACTACCTTATTACTATCAAACTTAAATTGCATTATTACTTTTATATGAGACACAATGCAATCATTTACATGTAATTTTATTTACTTAAAGTATTCCAGTTGTATCGTTGATGTCTCCATCATGACTACATATTCATTATCAATTAGGAACAAAATCTACACTAATATGATTCAAGATTGAACACAAATACATATACATTTTTTCATATGAGACTTGAGGAAATAGGAATAACAAAATGATAATATCCTATTCATTTTTCCAATGTATATCATGATACAAATTTTCCTTTCTTCAATACATTCCAATTAAGTAATGAAATGACAACATCAAAAAATGAAATTCTCCTTCATGTTCCTCTCAAGACTTGCACTTCTACACAATATCAAGTAGGCAAATAGGATGGTGAAATCATCATATCAACATACACAATGGAAGGGCCTTTTACAAACAAAGATAATTCACAATCTCTCTATTGGCATATGCATGAGATCAATAACAAAACTCCTACAATACAAATAAATTCACATAACAAGGTGGAGTTGTCCTCTATTGCAATACAAATAAAATAGTATTCTCTTCTTCTATGCAAAGATAAGGCATCACAATTTCCAAATGTCCTAGACCTCAAGCAAAAAGCTACAAATAAGAGACAAAATGTAGAACCATAGAGGCCCACCTCCCATCCTAGGCCTCAAGGAGGCCATTCACCAAGCTTGGGGAAACAAGGCACAAATGGTTGCACACCTTCAACTCATATATCATACAAAGTCATAATAACACATATCAACACAACACAACACAATACAACCCATCCCAAGGCCTACACAAAGATTCAACAATAGAATCAAGATATAGGGTTGAGGTGGGCTCTCTCCATGAGCAGAATTTCAAATCCATGAATCTCATAAAATCACATATTCCCATAAGTAACATGCCCTTCCAAGGCTTAACAATGTCTTCCCCCTTCATACACCTTCTTATACCTCCCACGATTGCAAGAAACCATTAAATCCATGCTCCATTGAAAGCACATCAAAATCATCTCCACACATGGGAGACTATCTCAAGTACATGGGTGAGCCCAACTAACCCCTCCACCTAGGCATCTCTTCCCTCCCAAGGGTGAATAATGCTTCACGCCCATTTTACACAACATAAACAAAACAAGATTCAAGGAATAAATCAAATGAAACTTCCCACATTCAACATACATACAACAAGAATTTTCACAAACCCACATCAACACCATAACAAATCTACAATGAAATGAAGAAACACCATATCAATTCTACAAAGCAATGAAGAAACACCATGGATCATGGATAGCAACCTCACTCCAAGAAATAATAGAAGAAAATTTTTTCAGAGTTCCTTATCCTCTTCCTTCAAAACCCTAAATGTCTCTAAAGTTAGAAAGTGGGTAAGTGGGTTTATAATTTGGCCATGTATCTATATATGATTCTCATTTTCAGATTCAATATAAAATGCAATCTTTTCAGGGTCTCCTAGGTCTTCTAGGTATCCTAGTGGTCACTATTAGCCCCCTAACCTAAAGTATTATCATGGGTAGGGTTTATTTCAATTACAAATTCACCTTAGAGCTACATTTTGGCCCTCAGAATGCTAGGTAAAGTCAAATTCAAATTCCTTATTGGTTAACCCTTATTTCTCTTACTAAATCAAGGAAATTAAATCTAATTCTTAATTAAGGAATTTAACTTGAGATAAGGTGGCTACATGATCCATCTTTAGAGAACATGTCATTTTCACATAACGAGTACAAGTGTGAGGTGACACACACAAAATTCACTATACATCACACATGACATGTTCTAAATCTACTCATGAAATACATACTACACTCATACATCTCACATTTGAAAAATAAACACATCACAATGAGGTTTATGAATCTTCTAAAGATTCACCTTGGTAGTGTCATATTAACATGTGTTTATACCTTGTTTCCCCATTATGTTTCCATGGTTCCTTTCTTGCACACTAAACTTGAGCATCAGTGATCCAATGAAAAGTCACATATAAAATATATATGAAAGTAAACATACATGATAATTCGTTATTCTACAATTCACATATAACACATTTCATAATTAATTTCCTATTCTTCATCATTTTCTTACATACATTTAATCATTAAACCTCAAAAATTTGAATATTACTGACTTTCCTAACAAGATCAATTCAAGCATTTGAATCACAACATAATTCCATTTTCTATCATAATAATGAAGTATTGATTAAACAACATTAATTTATCAACTATGCCAATTAATTCCTAATACATATCATCAATGGAAAATCACAAGGTAAGTATCATTGGATAAGTAGCAAAATTTACTATCCATCAAGTCTCAAAACTATATGTCAAGATATCCAGTCCAAAATTTAAAATTTAAAAAAATAGTATCTATGCTATGATGGGTCAGGGTGAGGCCTCACATCCTTTCCGCATAGGCATGAACTTCCTCCTAGAGTTCATAACAAGGATAGGGGTATTGTGCTCTCATTTGTGTTGCATCCTCCCATGATGCCATAACCTCATCATAATAGTCCCACTGGACTCTAACCTTGTCTAACTCTCTCCTTTGAAGTCAGAGGGTCCACTAAGCTAATATGTGAATGGGCTCTAAGGCTATTTGTTCATTTGACTCCACCTATAAGGCATCCCAATCTATGAGGTGAGACTCATCATAAATATACTTCTGCAATACAAAAATATGAAATACATCGTGGATACATGATAGGCTAGGTGGTAGGGCTAGTTGATAGGCAACTAGTGCTATCCCCTCCAAAATCTCAAAGGGTCCAAAAAAATGAGGTGCTAACTTAGAGCTCTTTCCATAATGGATCAGACTCTTATGAGGTCACACCCTTAGGAATACTCTATCACCCACTATGTAATCTCTATATATCCTCTTGGCATCTACATACTTCTTCTATCTATCATGAGCCTCTCTAAGTTGCTGCCTAATCTGTGTCACCTATTGTTCCATTTTCTTGACCAACTATGGTCTAACAGATACTCTGTCCTTGATCTTATCCCAACTCAAGGGTGTCTTGTAAGGTCTACCATACAAGGCTTGGTAGGGTGGCATATCAATAGAGGGATGATGCCCATTATTGTAGGAAAACTCAGCAAGATGCAAGTATTCCTCCCACTTAATATAGTTATCCATCACATACATCTACAACATATCCTCTAAAATCTGATTAATCCTCTATATCTACCCATTTGTCTGAGGATGATAAGTGGTGCTGAAATTGAGCCTGGTGCACAATGCTACCTGTAATTACCTCTAAAAGGATGATGTAAACAAGGAATATCAATCTAAGATGATCTTATGAGTAATTCCATTAAGTATGACAATGTCTTGCAAGAGAACCTATGTAACTACAAGGGTGGTGAAGCTAGTCTAAGCTGGTAAAAAATGGGCAACTTTGGTCAAGGTGTTAACTGTCACCATGATGGCATCTTGGTGATGAGAAGACATCAAAAGACCAACAATGAAATCCATGGAAATAGAGTCCCATTTCCACTCTGGTATCTCATGGGGCTGCAAGAGTCCACTTGGATGTCCATGGTCTACTTTAACCCTCTAACACTCAAGGCATCTAGCTACAATATTAGCAATCTATATCCTCATACTCATCCAATGATATAGCTTTCTTAAATTAGTATGGAATTTCTTAACTCCAGGATGCACTGCATAAGGTGCCTGATGAGCCTCTAGAATAATGAACTCATGCAAGTCTCCTATGGAAGGTACATAGGTGCATCCTTTATGTTGTAATAATCCCTCATAATCGAATGAATAATCTAAAAATTTTACCCTCAAGGAGTCTCTGAGGGTGGGCTATCTAGCAAAATTTTGCATAGAATTCATCCTCTAGTAGGTGGTGCATAATATACTCCCTCAAATATGTGCCTATAACCATGGAAGTAAGCTCATGACATCATCTACTCAAGGCATTCACCACTATGTTCTCCTTACCCTTAATGTAATGTACATCAAAATCATAATGCACATAGGAACTCCATCCATCTCCTTTACCTAGCATTAAGATTTGGCTACATGAAAATATACTACAAGCTCTAGTGATCTAAATGAAGTTCAAATCATTTCCCTAGAAGAAATGATGTCGTCATGCCAATGCATGAACCACTACTGCAAGCTCGAGATCATGAGTAGGGTAATTGAGCTCATGAGCCTTGAGTTTCCTAGACTCGTAAGTTATGGCTTGACCTTATTGAATAGCTCCAATTCCATCCAAAGAAGCATTCATGCATACAAAAAAGTCCAATGATGGGTTGTGTACTACTAAAAAATGGGTGCACTAGTGAGTACCCTCTTAAGCTCCTCAAAGGCCTCCTCACACTTTTTCGTCTATTCAAACTTCCTTCTCTTTTTCTGAAGGGATGTAATAGGGTGAGCTACCTTGGAGAAACCTGCCACAAACTGCCTATAGTATCCTACCAATCCCATAAAATTTTTGACCTCTATGACACTGGTAGGTGTTGGCCAATCCGTGATGGCTTAGATCTTAGATGGGTCCACTGAGATCCCATCCCCTGATATCACATGACCCAAATAATGCACTTTCCATCTTAGAAAGGAATATTTCAATAAGCTACCATAAAATTCATTCTCCCTTAACAACTACAATACCTACCATATGTGCTCTTCATGCTCCTTCTCATTATGAGAATACACCAATATATCATTTAGAAACACTACTACAAACTTATATAGGAATATGTAGAATACCCCATTCATGAGGCTCATAAATATAGCTAGGGCATTTGTGAGACCAAAAGGTATCACTATGAACTCCTAGTAACCATATCTTGTATGAAATGCGATCTTGTGAATGTCACTTTCCATGATGTACAACTAGTTATATCTTGACTTCAAATTTATTTTGGAACATACTTGAGAACCTTGTAACTAATAAAATAGATCATCAATCCTAGGTATGGCTATTGGTTCCTAATAGTTACTTTATTCAACTATTGATAATCAATGCACAATCTGAGTGACCCATCCCTCTTCTTAACAAAGATCATCGATGCTCCCCAAGTTGACATAATATGTTAGAAATGTCCCTTCTCCAAAAGTTACTCTAACTAAATTTTAAGCTTGTTGAGCACATGTGCGGTTATCTTATAAGGTGCTCTAGTTATGGGTTTAACTCTTAGCATAAGATCAATATGAAAATCAACTGCCCTTAGTGGTGGCATACCAGGAAGCTCTGATGGGAACACATCCACAAACTCCTATAATACTAGATAGTCATCAAAGGAAGGTTCCTCCCCTACATCCTCCTCTCTATTATTGATGGTAATGGCAAATAGCTGACACCCCTTCCACATGCACCACTTAATTTGTATGACATAAATCATATGGAGGGATATTGGCCTTTGAACTCCTAAAATCACTCTAGGTGTACCATGATCATCTACACACTCAATCCTCTTATGTATGCATTCTATCTTGGCATTGTGGGCACAAAGCTAATCCATGCTTAGGACTACATCATAGGATCCTAAAGGAATAATACACAGGTCTAATGTGGTGAACATGTCTCCAATCTGAATCAAACACTCATGGATCAAGGAATCAACTAAAACCCTAGCCCTTGAAGCTAACTCCACCTCCCAATCAACATCTTTTCTAGCTGCCACTAGCCTACACTACTCCAACAAAAGGGGATATAAAAGAATCTATAACCCCAAAGTCAAATAGTATAGCAACCTCATATCCTCTAGTCATACCCATTGCCTCATTCATTGTGTCTTAGTGCTCAACCTAGCAGTTATCAACCACTGCAAATACCTTGTGGGATCTGCCCATATCACCTATAATAGGCTAAGAGGTGGCTTCTCACTAATTTTTTTTTGTGGGACTACCACTGTTTGGGATTAGAGCCTTGATGACCCTAAGATGACCTCTATCTAGTGTTCTACCAACCTCTCTACTGTATTTTTGGGGTCTCTAAGGACCCCATAGAATGAATTTAATTATCCTTCCAAGAGGGTTTCTGTTGTGCTGGCTATTGGGAGGGGTACTATTTATGGGACTTATCTTGAGATTCTTATCTAGTATGAATGTCTTCGAAAACCAATGCCATCTCAACTACCTCTCTAAAAGTGGTAGGAAATGTTAGCTACACTAATCCCTGGAGAGATAAGTTAAAGCCCTTAATGAACTAATGGATGGATAGCTTCTCATCTCTCATGTACTCCACATAAGAAAATAGCTCCAAGAACTTGCTCTCATACTGAGCCACCGTGAGACCCCTTTGCTTAATATCATGGAACTCCTCAACTTGCCTCTATCTAAGTGCTCTAAAAAATATCTATCTTTGAAATGGTCCACAAAGGACTCTTATGTGAGTGCTTTTATGTGTACTCTCCCTATGGTCTCTTCCTACTACCACCAATTGGAGGCATCCTCCTATAATAGGTGTATGGCTAGTTGTGCCTTTAGATTGCTCCTATGGGTACATAATCTAAAACACCTCTGCAAACACTGTAGCCATGCCTCCACACATGTGTCATCTATGGTATAGGTTAATATTGGTGGCTTGAGTTGTAGTAACTCACTAATCTCATCCCCAATATCTCAGGGTGCTCTCACTGGTGCTCTCTCTAATGTAGGGGGTGGCTCTATCTGGTGTACTGATGCTTCCTCTTGATCCTCTATGTTAGAATATTCAAATATGGAAAGAGTACTTATGAGAGGGGGGGGGGGGAGTGAATCAGAAGTATCATACTTTAACCAATAAAACTTTTAGGTGGAAGTAAATTGCATGCATGTAAATACATCAAGTAAACATGAAGCTAAGACATGCATCAACAACACATAACACTAGAATTTGGTAACCCAGAAACCCTCCAAGAATAAGAAGGTAAAACTGGGGTGGGGATGATACCCACAAAAATTACTACAACAATATTGTTCAACCACTTATGATGGTCTGCCTTGTTAAAGGCCTACCCTATTAAAGGCTTTACATATATTAATAGTGACCTAGTTAGAGGATTTACAAACACTTTACATGAAGTGTCACCCTGTTAAAGGATTTAATCACCTATTTAAAGGATCTACAAAATAGCTGTTAAGCTAACCTATCACCATAGGATTTTCATTCTAATACAATTTCTAGAAAGTATTAGGTACAATGAACCTGATAGATTACAATCCTTGATTGCTAAATGCACGTACTTGTTCTGCTTTCTCTGATCTTGATCCTTTGTGATTTGATAACCCTTTCTCTGAAAATAGATTTCCTTATGCACCTTTGTATATCCACTCATATATTTTACAATGAAATTTTTTCTTCCTTATAAAGAAATTTGAGGATTTAGGGTTAGGTATGGATCTACGGTCCATATTCAATCTCCATTTTTTGCTTATTGTATGCACTTCTTCCATTGGTTGCATGCCTTCATCATTTTTCTTATTGGTTGGATGTAGATTGTATAGGAAATATAAAAGATTTGATCTTATCATTAAATCCTTCGAGATTTTCCTTATGTCAGCTACAAAAATTGTTTGCAACATAGTTTGTGCAATTAAAAACTCTTATGTTGATATTCTGAGTTACTCGGTACTTGCTATTTCTTGATGGTTGGTACTTATAAAAAATTGGCTTACTCGGCATCATCTGTGACTCGGCACTTAAATATCACTCGGCACTTGTTTCATGCTCAACACGTAAATTCATTCGACACTTACACTTCACTCAGCACCTGATCTTCACTCGGCATCTAAAAACTACTCAGCAGATGAAGATCACACAGCACCTAAAATCTTTCCTAACTCAGCTTTTGTCGTGGCTTGGCATTTATGGTGTACTCGGCTCCAATATAGAAAGTAGGTAAGTGTATTGGCACTCAGGTGTCAAAAACCATTATGAAGTTAAAAATCTCCCCCTTTGACATGAGTGACAAAAACACTTAACTGGCCTTATGAGTACATTTACTAATTTGTTCGGTATATACTGAGTTTAAAGAAAACTTGATCAAAATTTATAACTTACAATATATACCTCAAAAATTTTGTAACTCCCCCTGAGTTGATTGTGCCTTACCTGCATATCATGTTCCTCATTTTATCTTTTCTCCCCCATTCCATAATATCTATATCTCCCCCTATTTTATATCTTTGTTTTTTATTCTCCCCCTTTTTTGACACTTATGTCAAAGAATGCTTAAGGGTTAAGATCGTATTTAGCCAAAAATGTGCTATTTACCTCCATAATTATCCTGAGAGCTGCATCTCAATTGTTCAAAGAAATTTCTAGTGATTTATGTTGGATGGCAATCTTGGCAGTAAGATGAATAAGTCCTTCTAAAGTAGAAAGATTTGGGTCTTTCTTGAGAATAGTTTCAGCATACACTTTCTCTTTATGGAGTATTTTTAAATGTGGGATAATGGAGGACTATAACTGGATCACTTTGGCTTTGATATTAGCCTCATCTACTATTAATAGGGCTATTTCTTTGTGAGTGTGAAGCGATTGAGCAAAATGCTTCTCACTTTGTGCTGGATCTTTAGGTAGCTGCATGCTAGAGACATTTAAATTTCTTTCCAAGCTCAGTATCTTTTGACTTGTCTCTTGTGTGAAGTATGAAAAATCACACAACTTTTTGTACTTGATGAGAATATATTCTCAAGTACCTTTTTCACTTTGTCCACTAACTTTTCCAATTCAACCTGTGAAAGTGCTATTTCACTAGATAGTTTCTCATTTACTTTCCCTTGAAATTTTCTTTCAGACCATTCCATAAGTTTTGCATTTGTGTCTTGGTCTTCATTTGTCACCTGGTCAGCAATATCTGTCAATTGTTCAGTGATATGCTTTGACTCATTTGGTGATTTCAAACTAAAGGCATCCATAAAGATGTCCTTAATCTCATGTAGTGTTTGCTTTTGTTTATACTCCTTCCTGAGTATATCTTGTCTTTTTCTTCAATTTAGTGCTTCCTGCAACTCATTTATTTGATCAATGGTTATTGTTTTTGAGTCATAGCCTGGTATGACTATCTCCTCATCTAATTTAGGGTCTCCATAGTGAAGTACCCTTGCAACTTTTGTAGTACTAGATGTTGGTATAGATATTTTCAATGGCTGGTGTGAAGGAGTTCCCGAGGTAGGAAAATATATCAATTTTTGTATTGCCTCTTGCTCTTTAGGGGTTTCCACTATTTCCTCCTCCTACTATCTACCATGATCAATTATTGTAATTTGCAGAAGTGCACCTTGTGTTTGTGCTGTAGGATCAGATGTAATAGTATGTCCTATTTGTTCTGTTTGTTTTGTTTATTCTGTTTGTCGTGTTCCTTTTTCTATAGTTGCACTTGGCTTCTGTATTGTAGCATCAACTATGCTTTTTGGCATTTGAAATTGACTACTAGTAGTTGTAGAGATGATGGAAGGTGGTTTTTGTGGATTCACCTTATCTCTAACTATGCTTTCTACTAGTTTTTGCAATTCATCCATACTGACCAATACTAGATCTGCACATAACATTGCTTGTCATGTAGATTGGTCAATAATTCTTTTGAGATCTTTTGTAGTTAATGGATTGATATTCTGACCAAAAGTATAAGGAACATCAATAATAGTTACAGTGCCTACAGGTGTGATAGATGCTTGAGGAGGGCTAG
Source organism: Cupressus sempervirens (assembly GCA_028749045.1). Lineage (NCBI taxonomy): Eukaryota > Viridiplantae > Streptophyta > Pinopsida > Cupressales > Cupressaceae > Cupressus > Cupressus sempervirens. The sequence goes on along the minus strand of CM053792.1, from coordinate 310,151,636 downwards.
GGGGTGGCAATTGTGTGTCATGCACACTTTGATCTGGTTGCTGCTCTTGCTCAGCTATTTTCGTTATATCCTATTTTTGTGTCTCGTCCTCCTCTCCATCTTTCTTTTCTTCTTCCTTCTTCTCTTCTTCTACCTTGTTTTCTTCTTCTTCTTTCCTTTCTTCTTCTCTTCTCTTTTCTTCTTCTTCTTTCATTTCTTCTTCTCTTTTCTCTACTACTGTCTTCTCTTCTCTCCTTTTTCTCCTCTCTTCTATTGGAACAATAGCTTCTTCCTTGTATTCTTCTTCAAGAAAATCTTCAATCTTCTTGTACAAGTTTTTCCATGATTTCATTTTTCTTTGAACAATTTCTTCCATCCTATTTTGGAGTATGAAGAATGCCCTATATTTAGATATAAACCTACTATTATGCCTTTTGACTGCATTCTTTACTTGTTCCCTAGTCAAATCTGGCAATACATTTGCTAGGGTTAATTCCCTCATCTCCTTCTCCATCTTAAAAAAAAAATGCCATCTGTCTTCTACAATTTTTGATAGTTCTTTTTGCAATTGTCCATCTAGTTCAAGTGGAGTGTACTTGAACTATGCCATCATTTCATAGACTATTTCTTCTATCCTATTCTATTCTTCTTTGGTAAACTTATTGAAATCCACTTTATTTAAATTTCTTAAATCACCATTTCCAATCTTTTTACATAAAATATCAACTGAAGAATGGCTTACCTTTTCAGATTGATCTTCTTCATCAGTATCAGGTTGAGCCACATATCTTCTTCTTTTCCTTGGCTCTTTCTATGTTTCCTTGATTTGTTTCTTCTTTGTAACTTCCTCTTTAGCCTTTTGAGTGGAGGCCCTTGTTTCAGCTCATGTTTTTGGCTTTTGAGGTGATGGCGTGGCACCTTTCTTTGGTTTGGGTTTAGCTGGAGGTTGTACTGTTGCCTTTCTCTTCTTTGGCTCAGCTTCAGTTGGTGCTTCCTTGGCTTCTTTTTCTTCTGCACCTTCCTCCTTGTCTTCACCCAAACCCTAAGTTAATTCCATTGGGCCTTGTTCTTGCTCATCTTCATCATCATTGTCATCATCTTCTTCTTCTTCTTAAACCTCAATTTCTTCACCAAATTTCTTCTTAATCTTCTTTAATAATTTGTCTTTCTTCCTCAATGTGGAAGTAGTCTTTAATTCCATGTTTATTTTTGACCTTACTACATCATAAGTGCCAAAATGTGGAGCACTTTTATCTTTTCTTCTGCCAATAATGCAATTATTGATGTTGATGCCTCATCAACATTAATTTCATATCCAAATGGCCTTAGCCATCTCACTCTTGGAATTGCTGCTTGGATGTATGTGAAATCAATATCAACCAAGAAACATATATCATTAACGTGTTCTTCTACCAAAGAAACTAGTATTCTCACCCTTTGTTTCATGGATTTCTTGAAATCTTCAAAATAACTTGTCATTAGGGTATCAAAATTTTCTCCCATTTATTCTATATATTCATTGATTTGGGCAATGATTGTTCTGTCATTCCTCCATGTCACTTTGCCAAAAGAAGGAAACTCATTTTGAACATAGAAGAATATACAAACTAGAATTGTTCCAAATTTACATTGAGTACCCTTTGTCCTTCTTATGGTAGCTAGGTTTTCATTAATCTGTTGTAGTTGCAGTTCTGCGAGATCATAAGTATGATCCTTTTTCACCAATTTTTAGCCTACATCTATTGCAATACATGGTACACTGTTGAGTCTACTAGATTGATAGAACTTATGGGTGATGACTCTAATAGCAAACTCAACTAGAGGATCCTGTATGGTGTGAATTGTCATTCCTCTTTTGTTCCATTGGGCACCAGTGTTCTTTCTAATAACCTCCTTCAATTCACTTCTCAAGGTTTTGAACTGATCTAGGGTTGGGTACCCTATTACTCTATGTATGATTTCTTTGCTCAATTTGATGGGAGTATATTCTAACCACAGATTACCACTATGAATTCTTCTCAGCACAAGTCTAACCCATTCTATCTTGAATATGGTGGGAAAGCTCAAAACTTGGTTCAAACCCTTTCTTTCAACGATTTTGAATTCATCATTCAAGACTCCATCTATGCACAATTTCTCATAAGCTTTCCTTATTTCCATGTCTCCTAGGGCTCCTATCTTACAGTTGTAACATTTTATCACATCTTGGACCATTACAACTTTTGGGGGAATTTGGGAAAGAGCTTCGGCTGGGTCATTTTTGTATGCAACTTTAGGTATAGGACAAAAATTAGGTTGCTTGACCTCATTTGACACTAACTAAACTTCAAATGACTCTTTGTCCTTGGTTTTCTTGGAACTTGATGCCATTTATGCAATTTAGGGTTTCCTAAACAAAAATATGAAACTACGTAGCTCGACACAAATGAAAATACCTTAAGATCGATGAAAAATGTGTTGAATGAGGTTGCAATCTTCTTGAAATGCTAGATTCTTTGCTGTGAAGTTGCTCTGCTCTTTTTCTCTTCTTTGCTTCTTAATCGCGATGAGGAAAAATAATTAAAATTGTGATAATATACCTTATTTTCATTGCATTAAATGCTCAACTGCCAACTCGACTTTTGAACAATTTTAACCTAACTTGGCATTAGTTATCAACTCAGTTGCTGTTAGGAGCTTGACATGTATTGAAGTTTAACATGGCATCCAAAGATAGCTAGGCAACATCACATATTTATACTTTGCATAGCTTCCTTGTCATGGGACCGATGTGTGATATAGCTTTGTATATCAGTCTTGTATACTTCTCATGCTTAGTTTGATTAAGTGTGATCACTTGACCCATTGGATGAAGTGATCCCTTCACTTGGTGTGTTGCACTCATCTTTCTTTTTCCAAGTCTTATTCATTTTCCCCCTTATTTTTTCGATATCAATCTTTTCTTTACCCTTGTTTTCTTCAGTCTTGGGTGCCTTTGATCTTGTAGATAGTTTTTGCTGATATGACCAATTTTTAAACAACTAAAACATGTAGTTTGATTCAACCATCTTTTTTAGTTCCCTCTGAAATGTGTTCTTATGTAGTTCTGTGGTATATGTCCATATTCTTGACAATAATGACAACTATACCTGGTATTGTAATCCCAATGATAATGACTTTCATTCCCTTTTGATTTTGTTGGTTGATTTGATGTCCATATTGGCTTTGATCTACATTCAAATGCTCTATTTCCATACTTTTTGCAATTATAACAATGTCCATCAAATCTCTGAGTTCTTGTGATATTGGATTTGCAATCTTGTGTCATATGTCCTTGCATGTTGCATTTGTGACAGAAACTCTTACTCTTGATTGTGTTTGATTGATTGAACTTCTACTCCTGCAAACATTAGTTATATGCCCCTTCTTATTATAGTAATGACAAGTGGGTTTTGAATCCTTACCTTTATCATTTCTTTGTTTAGCACTCTTTGATGATTCCCCAACTTCAGCATTGTTGTATCCTAGTCCTGATGTATCATGGGCAGATTTTGGGGATTTCATTAACTATTCAAAATACTTGATGGCTTCACTTGACTTATTGAGATTCTCTTGTACCTCTTTTTCTCTTTTTAATTCATTCTATAGTTGTTCATTCTACATCTTCAAAGTAGAGATCTCAATATCTTTCATATTGAGTTCATGATGAAGGTTCATCATTTGGGTAAGTGTATTCATCTACATGTTTGAGATCCTTGTCAATTTAGTAAATTTTTCTTCAAGTCTGTTTGCAAGATTTCTTTTGTCATTTTCCATCATGAATTTATCCTCAACTGCTCTTTTCTTTTGTTTAGTGATTTCACATATCATTATGGCCTGTGATTCATGTTCCATCTTGAGAGATCTTATCTCCTCTTCTTGAACTTTGTTTTTCTCCATCAGTTTTGCTATTGTTGCATCAAACTCTTTAGTGTCTCCATTGGAAAACACTTGTGTGGTATCAACCTCCTTGTAGTGTATATCATTTTCAGCTATGGCTATCTCCTTTCTTCTCTTTAAAGATTTTCTTAATTCCACTCTTGCTTCATCTAACTTTTGTAGAGCGAGATGCACATCAATCACCTAGTTTTCAATGATCATTCCAAGTTTGAAAACTTCCATCTCTAGATCTTTTTCTTCAAGCTGTCAAACTTTTCCTTGTGATAACCTGCATGCTCTGATACCAATTTTTGGAATATTCAAATATGGAAAGAGCACTTATGAGGGGGGTGGGGGGGGTGGGTTGCTGAATCAAAAGTATCATACTTTAACCAATAAAACTTTTAGGTGGAAGTAAATTGCATGCATGTAAATACATCAAGTAAACATGAAGCTAAGGCATGCATCAACAACACATAACACTGGAATTTGGTAACCCAGAAACCCTCCAGGAATAAGAAAGTAAAACTGGAGTGGGGATGATACCCACAAAAATTATTGCAGCAATATTGTTCAACCACTTCTGATGGTCTGCCCTATTAAAGGCTTGCCCTGTTAAAGGCTTTACACTATATTAATAGTGACCTAGTTAGAGGATTTACAAACACTTTATATGAAGTGTCACCCTGCTAAAGGATTTAATCACCTATTTAAAGGATCTATGAAATAGCTGTTAAGGTAACCTATCACCATAGGATTTTCATTCTAATACAATTGCTAGAAAGTATTAGGTACAATGAACCTGATAGATTACAATCCTTGATTGTTGAATGCAGGTACTTGTTCTACTTTCTTTGATCTTGATCCTTTGTGATCTGATAACCCTTGCTCTGAAAATATATTTCCTTATGCACCCTTGTATATCCACTCATATATTTTACAATGAAATTTTGTCTTCCTTATAAAGAAATTTGAGGATTTAGGGTTAGGTATGGATCTATGAACCATATTCAATCTCCATTTTTTTCTTATTGTATGTACTTCTTCCATTGGTTGCATGCCTTCATCATTTTTCTTATTGGCTACATGTAGATTGCATATGAAAGATAAAAGATATGACCTTATCATTAAATCCTTCAAGATTTACCTTATGTCAGCTAAAAAAACTATTTGCATCATAGTTTGTGCAGTTACAAACTCTTATGTTGATATTCTAAGTTACTCGGCACTTGTTGTTTCCTGATGCTCAATACTTATAACAAACTGGCTTACTCGGCATCATCTATGACTCGGCACTTAAATATCACTCAGCACTTGTTTCATTCTCGACACTTAGATTCATTTGGCACTTACACTTCACTCACCACTTGATCTTCACTCAGCATCTGAAAACTACTTGGCACATGAAGATCACTCAACACCTGAAATCTTTCCTAACTCGGCTTTTGTTGTGGCTCGACATTCATGGTGTACTCGGATCCAATATAGAAAGTAGGTAAGTGTATTGGCACTTAGGTGTCAAAAACCATTATGAAGTTAACACTCTATAAGTCTTAGTGGGGGACTCCTACTCCCTTCTATGATATCGGCCCCATGCCCCTCTCCACCTTGTTGTCCTAGCTATGGAATGATAGGTGGTAATCTCTACTATACCCCAATAAGATTATTAATAGAATTCAAAATTTGATCAAGACTTGGAGGTTTCCTTGATGGGGGTCCTCCCACATTCTACCCTGACTCCTCTTGACCTACTTGGTTTTTCCTAGGACCTCTGGCCTTCTAATGACCATTGTGGGTGATTGTAGGCATCCTACACAAAGTTGCAGCTCATAGGTTAGACATAATGGGTTAGGCTACTAGTGTTGAAACCTGGCTCTGATACCAAAATTTCATGCCCATAATTTACAAGGAAAATAAAACATAGCTAACAATTTTTACATAAGAAAACAAAAGGTAAGTCTAAAGATATGATACAAAATGTATACTTAAACTAGGAGATGTTAATTTAGTTGATGGAACAAAGATAGTTCTATTCAAAATTTGAATTTGAGTTTTCTAGGATGGGTTTCCTAGTTGTCTATCAATGCTTGGACCACTAAGATAACATGATATTGGTTATAAGTCCTTCACCTACTATACTCTTAATTGAAAATCTACAGAATGCATGTGATAATGTAGTTGCAATGGTTTCAGAGCTTATGAACATGGGGTTATTTAATAATTGTCGTGAATGTTTAAATACAAGTTACTCCATATCATACCTACCTATCCCATTTATCTTCCATTTTCATTAATTTCATATAAACATCCCCTTAATGAACTTCTTATCTTTTATCCTTTATTTTCACTTCAACCATTTTGGTAATTTATTGACTAGATGCTACTAACTAGGCCCCAAATATTAATTAACCAATGGATTTGTTATTTTATTTTATTTTATTTATTTCATTGTTATTATTATCTTTACACATACATATCTCACTTTACTTGCACCTATATGTGAATTAGTTAAATTACTAAATTTATCTTATAATTTCAAATACCTATTCACTATAACATTATTACTTAGATTTTATCAATAAATCCTAATAATCCTAATTTAATAGAAAGCATTATCATTTATTATTCTAAATGACATACCTTATTAGTTAGTCTACTTCAACATATAAAATAAAGCTATGTTAACCTTGTACTACCTATAAACATCTTAAATTTACATTTTACTTATTCCTAGAAACTGCTTATGTTTGACTTAACACTTTATTAATTTTTTTCTATTAAGATAGTTTAAACATTTACAAGTATAATTGAGAGTCTAAGAAAAATTACAAATTAGATCTCACCCCAAAATACATATACAATTACAAAAATTTTGGGGGCTGAAAACAAAAATGATCAAAGTACTGTCAGTTTTTACCATTACAAACACTGATTACAACTTTTCTTTATATATATTTATCAAAACAAAAACAAAATTCTAGCTAAAGTAACAAGGTAGCTCCAACCATCATTCTGGCTATCAAGATCTGGTTGAGTCCCTAGAACATCATTAGGGTTCTAAGTCACATCAGCAATAGCCTCCTCCTAACTAGTCACATTCATTCCTTGTAGCACATTACACACATTGTTCAACTATGCTACCTCTGAAGGAGCTCAAAAACTTTGGTATTAAGCAATACAATTTTTTGAGTGCACATTATCCTTGTTGATCAAAAAACTGCCTTCTCACATGACTAACATGAAATCACTCTTGGAGATATGTAGCACTAAAGCAACCTAAGATATAATATGAAAATGGGTGAGTTTAAAATTAAAATCAGTAAGTATGCTTCTCTCTTCTTGAAAGATTTCTTTGTTCCTATACTTCCAAAGAGTCCATAAATCCTTAGTAGAAAGAACAAACCAAAAGGTGTTAAGTTTCAAATCAAATTTCTCTACATAGCTAGCAAGAATTTCACTCTAGGAGACACTACCAACACAATTCCGCACACTAGAGGAACCAAGAAAAATAGACCACAAGTTGTAGGTATAAACACAATCAAAAAACAACTACTAAAAAAATTCAGTCACATTACACAAACTGCAAGACACTAAGGATAAACCAATAGAAGAAAGAACTTGACCCATAGCTAACTTCTTTAACAAAATTAACCATTCAAAACAAATCTTTTTAGGTTCAGCTTTACCCTTCCAAAGAAAATAAAAAAAGAAAGATCAATCAAAGAATGGATTAATTTGCCCCCAACACTGGATCACTCTAGCAATGAGAGAAGAATCATTCTTCATACACAAATATAGCCCTTTGGTAGTAGTGTCTTTCAATAGGACACCATCAACCCACTTAGTTTTATCAAGAAAGACCATTGAGTCAATAATGTTACAAGGGCTATTAAATTTGATCACTTTCTTAATCAAAGTGAAATTCTTTTTCTATGAATTAGGAATATATATATATATCCCGAATCAACGAAATCTGCTTCAAATTCTAAGCTTTGGCAGAGCAGCTCTGAGTAAGGTCCAAAGATTTTTTATTATATGTAAGCCCCCACCAAATGGATCTATCTCTCATAAGGAAATAAGGAGGTCCTCCTATAGCTTCTCTATCCTATATATACTTCCTCACCTAAATCCAAGCCTTCCAAAATGTTTGAAATTTTTTGACCCAAACAATCTCATCTTAAACTCCCCTAAAACAATGTAAATCACTAGAACAACCTTCCAATTCTTACCTTTCCTAATGAAAAATTTCAAAAGGTTATTCCATGGCTCATCTCCCCATAATACTTTCAAAAACCATTTGGATGCAAGAACCATACCTTGGGCTTTAATATCCTTTAACCCCAAACCTCCCTAACTTCTTACCTAACAACACCATTCCCACTTAACACAATGTCTCTTTTTGTTCCCTTTTCCATTTGACCAAAGAAAATCTCACAATTCTTTCTAGCATTTTCACATGAGAGTTAAGAAACATCTAGGCCAAAGCAAAAAAGATATAATGAGAGGAAAGAACTTTCTGCACCATTTGTAATCTTCTAGCAAAAGACAAGGAATGGGTCTACCATTTCAAGTGCTTTTTATTAATTTTTCCATAGACCCAATCCCACATCTTATTAATATTTGGCTCAACTAAGAAGGGGATACCCAAGCACCTAACAATTTGATTAGGTCCAAACTAGTGCCAACCTTTACTGACCAACCAATCCAGAGGATCAATAGACCAACCCAAGACATTGGATTTTGAAGGTGAAATCTTGGATCTAGAGGCCAAACAAAAGAACTTGATCCTTTTATAAGCATTCTCAAAATTCTCCTCTAAAAGCCCTAGGAAAAAAGAAGTGTCATCTACAAACTAAGCAGTAAGCAACATCTCCCCATTAGGCAAGGAGATGCCTTTCAGTTGAGGACCCAACTCCTTTTCCCTTAGAATGTAAAACAAAGAATTTTCTACAATAACAAACAACGAAGGGGCAATCAAACAACCTTGCCTAATTGACCTCTCCAACACAATAGACTCTGAAAAACACCCATTCACATCTATGACATTACTACCATCCTTATAAAGAACATTAATCCACTTGCAGTAAGATTCTAGAAAGCCAAATACTTTAAGCATACCTATTACAAATCCCCACTCAATCCTCTCATAGGCTTTCTCAAAATCTAATAGAATCATAGCTACATCTTGCCCATCATTCTTAGCCCAATTCATGGCCTCCCAACTAGTGATCAGATTCTCTAGGATATACCTTCCTTGGCTAGAACTAGTTTGTGTCTATGATACAAACTTATTTAGCAATAAAGCTATTCTTCTAGCAAGCACTTTAGGAAGAATTTTAAGACAAATTTAGTAAAGTTATGGGTCTCCAGTTATTAACTAGAGACTTATCCCCCACTTTAGGCAATAGCTTAATAACTCCTTTATTAATGGAGCCCCCTAATGTACCCCTTCTTAAAGGCTTCTTCATACACAACAAGAAGCTCAAGGAAAATCCAACTTTTTTTTTTCTTATAGAACTCAACTGAGAAGCCATCCAAACCAGGAGACTTTCTATTAGGAAAGGAATCAATAGTAGCTTCAATTTCCCCCACCAAGCTCTCCTTACTAAGATTAGTCTACTTTTCTTCTAAAATTTTAAGAGGGATGAATTTAAAGCAATCTTCCATAAATATTATACTTTCTAAAGTCATCTCTAAAGAGAATAAGTTACTATAAAAACTGCAAAAATCATGTTGAACCTCCTCAAGGTCATTTGAAATTCTATCCCCAACAAGAATATCATTAATAAGTTCTCTTTTGTGCTTAGCTTTAATAATGTTAAAAAAATACCCCAATCCTTTATCCCCTTCAACAATCCAATTCATCATAACTCTAATCCTCTGCCATTTAATCTTGTACCTCTGTATGCAACTCAAATGATGTTTAGTTCTTGCCATTTTCAATTCCAATTCCTCACTCTACCCTATTTCTTGTAACTCTTTTTCTACCCAAATCAACTTATTCTACCATAAAGATTCTCGTTGATTCCTCTCCATGGCTAAATTCTTACCAATTACTTGCAGAAGATTTTTCCAAGTCTCCACTTTTATGTTCTAGAGATCAATAGGATCAAGAAAAGGGTTACTAATACTCAGAATCTCAGTAACCATGACAATGGCCTCAACATTATCAGGATCCTCAATAAGAGAAGAGTTAAGCTTAAAAGAACTATGAGTCCTTTTAAAAAATGGAGAATTCCTCAAAGCTTCTATCCTACAGTAAGTATGTATAAGTGAATGATCAGAGAGAAGCTAGAACAACTTGGACTAGAGCATGACTATTTTGATGCAAGAAAGAAATAGAAGAACTACCCCCGTACACCCTATCCAATCTATAATACACCCTATGTTTACCCAACTAATTATTGCACTAGGTAAACCAAATGTCTTGTAACTTGCCATGCATATTTTCCATGGGATCCACCAAGTTGAACTTTCTTCTAAATTTAAACCAAAAATACATTTCATTATCTTTCCAAGAATGAGGCAAGCCTCTAGCCTTATCAATTCTATGTTCTACCATGTTAAAATTTCCCATGACTACCCATGAAATCTTTGGCAAGTGTACACAACACCATCCCATAGTTTTGTTCTTTCTCTATAATTATTTGAAGCATACACATTACAAACACCAAAAACACTTTCACCTTTCTTGATAACAATCCAAATAACCCTCTCGCATTCAGAGCATCCATGGCTAACAATATAATTTTCCCATTTTGGGTGAATAAGCATAGCCACCCCACCCTTCCCTCTCTTATGATTGGAGTGGAAGCCTATACCCTTGTCCCAAAGGAACTTTAACATAGAATAGGCTTGAAATCTAACCACCTTAATTTCTTGTAAACAAATAATATCCTTATCCTTCAACTTATTGCACCACCTTCTAACTAAATACTTCCTATTAGGCATTTCTAATCCCTAAATATTCCAACTATGAATATGCAACATCATAGTAATTTAGAGGGATTTTTGGAACCTTTGCATAACTTATTAAAACAATCAGGAAGATTCCTCCTCCCTCTATCCCCTAAAGGACTAGAACTTATTTCTATAGTCTTTCTTTTCTTTCTCCCAACCTCTGTAAAATGCCCTTCCAAACTAGAAACTACTAGAGCTAAAGATCCAAGTGAAGAAACAGGAGCTAAAGACACAAAAAACACCTCCTTATTATATTACTGAATTTTAACTACCCTTTCTTTAATGGATATGATGGCTAATTGTTGTGCATTCAAAGTAGGCTAAGCATTACTAACTACCTAGGAGGAATTAGACTTACCTCTTGATAGGGGGGCGACTATGGGTGTAGGAATAATATCCAAGACACCACCACTAGCTGACACCACATCAAACTCTTCTTCAAGAAGAGGATTTGATAACAATTAATAACTATTTCTCATAGGGATATCAATATTATTAATAGTAGGAGGCTATAAACCCTGAGCGGTAGTGAGATCCCCCATCTACACACTACCACTCTCCATAACATGGATACTAGACCCCTCATCTTTATTTGGGATTTTTTTTGCAATCTTAATACCCATGACTAGTAAACCTAAAGTTTGCTAGTTACTAACCACATTAATTTTTTCTTTACAAGAAGGCTAGAGGGCTAGGGAATCTTTTTTGGTATGCCCATTAAGTCTGCAATGAAAAATGCATTTAAACTCCCCAAGAGGGAAATCTTGGAAAAAAATCTTTCACTCTCAAAATCTAATGAAATATTATCAGGAAAATCCACATCCGAAGCTAGAGCCAAAGGAACATAGACCTACCTACATTCTAGAATCTTTTTTCCAACACTCTTTCTTGCATGCTATGGTTTTTCAAAAAAATAACAAACAAAGCCTTATGTCTCATTCTACAATATGTCACATAAATTCCAAGCTTTTTCTTCCATACTGCCACTAGCTAATCATCAAAAAACTTCCTAGCAAGCAAAGCCTCTTTATCTAAACAAATGAAGAAAATAGAAATACTTTTCAACCTAGACCTTTCATTTAAAATTGCAGACACCATGTCCTCATTAGGGGAAAGAGAAAGAATCTTAGGGCCTAGAGAAGGATAGTTACCATTCTCTCCTCCACTTCCACTAGTGGTAGCACTAGTTCCATCAAGGAATCCACCTCCATTGGCTGTAGCCCTTCTTCCTTCTCCTCCTTGCAACTCTAATTCCACATTTTTTCTATGAATAACACCCTTAAAAACTACTGCTACCAAGAAGGTTGGAGAACTTTCAACCACCACTTGTTTGTAATAAAACTTTCCTTCCCCATAACCAACATTCTCGACTGTAGATTTATGAGTGCTTTTCCTAAAAGTACTCCTACCCATATCATCCTGCAAATTGCAATCCTTCCTTTTTCCATGATTCAGCTCTCTAATCTCATGAGTGAACTAGGTTGAGGGAAAATTTCACACCACACCACAGGGGCTCGAAATAATGAAATAATGAAACCCATGCCAAATGGACAAAAAATGCAAATGAAGTAATTATTGTAACAAAGAAAAGGGTAAAAGTGACACGAGGAAAACAACATTACTCACAAAACACAAACTAAGCAAAATCCAAGATTGACATCATTCAAACATGTGGCAAGTTGTAGAGCCCATTTTCTCTCCATAAACATCATAATACTTTATTAATTTTCATAAATTACACTAATCTTAATTAGGAGCTTCATTGGTTTATTAATACTTACTAAAGCATAATTACATTGCTTTTCTATTCACCTAACCCTCTAATCCCTATGTTTCCCCTTTTTCCTTAGTCTAACACCTACCTCCCCAAGCATATTCTTGTAGGTGGACATGAATCCCCCATTCCCAACATGGGACATCTAGGAAAGTCCCTACTTTTATCAGGTGAGTACCTTTAACATGGGCTCTTAATTAGACTTCTTTGAAAAGGGAACGTAAAGCATAAGTTGCCTTGATCTTCATTGTCTTTTTTTTTTTAACTCATAAATTTAATACTCCACTCACTTAGTGCCTAGGGTGGTGAGACCCATGCAAGATGGAGGCACATTGTTTTAAAAAAAAACACATCTCCCATCCATTTAGAATAAGCGCACAACCCTTATTCCAAGGTGGAAGGTGACATGAAATTTGGGTTGTCTAAAGTCAATGATGTCTTTCCCCGCCCCATGATTTTCTTGATACTTGTACCCAAGTTTACAAGGACAAGGCAAGTGCTTGGTAGCTAGATAAATACTTTTTTATATTTGGAAACACTTTTTTATTTAGTGGGAGCATTTAAAGGTGCTTTTTAGGTTTGTTTTTTACATAGACTAATATGTTTTTATATATGTTGTTTTTAATTATCATAATTTTTGTACAAGGTCCTATTATGATCTAAGGACATCATAACTCAAGACTAAAACCTTATTAATTGGGGGAGGTTTTGGAAATGATTTATTTCTAACTTACAATTTTCAAGATATTATTATCTTATTCAGGGCCTATTATTTTATTGACTTGTATTGGCATGAGACATTATTAGGTTTTGCTCATACATTTTCCAAAAACTCAATATGCATCTACAGGCACTTTGTTTTTAAGTTGAGTTTATTGTCTTTATTTCTTCACAATTTTCTCTATGGTTACTTATAACTGAGCAGTCATAATTTGAACATTGCATTATGTATTTTAATGCTTATTCCATATAGTGAAATCTATAGTTGATATATGACAACTACCTTATTACTATCAAACTTAAATTGCAAGATTACTATTATATGAGACACAATGCAATCATTTACATGTAATTTTATGAACTTCAAAATTCCAATTGTATTGTTGATGTCTCCATCATGACTACATATTCATTATCAATTAGGAACAAAATCTACACTAATATGATTCGAGATTGAACAAAAATACATCTACATTTTTTCATATGAGGCTTGAGGAAATAAGAATAACAAAATGATAATCTACTACTATTTCTTCCAATGTATATCATGAAGCAAAATTTACTTTCTTCAATACATTTCAATCAAGTAATGAAATGACAACATCAAAACAATGAAATTATCCTTCATGTTCCTCTCAAGACTTGCATTCAACACAATATCAAGTAGGAAAATAGGATGGTGAAATCATCATATCAAGATACACAACGGAAGGAACTTTAACAAGAGAAGATGATTCACAATTTTGTAGAAGTTGTGAAAACCAACTTCATAGATCACCAAGAACCCTTGCATGCAAATAACCTATGCTGAAGAGAAATCAGAAAAGGGAAAAGTAGAGCTTAGAAAATCTCAATGGTGTGAGAGAAAAATTGTATTCCAAGTTATGAAAAAAAAAAGTACAAAATTTCAACATTAAAGGTGAGTGAAACTATAAAGTTAAAGAAAACGAGGTCTGCAAAATATAATTGATATAAAATATTAATTATATGCACCTAAGAGTAAGCTTAAGTAACTAGAGTAATAAGTGACTTAATTAACTAAATCAAGATGATCTAATTAATAAGCATAACAAATAATTACTCTAACACCCTCCCTTAAGAAAAGCTCAGGAGGAAGCTATGAAAGTAGAGAAATGGGTCTCGGCAACAAGGCCTGATCAAGTACCTAAAACAAAGAAATCTCTATAAACCAAAGACAAAGGAGAAAACCTAGTGGGAAAAACCCCTCTCCAAAAGGAGATAGAAAAAAAATGCTGAAAAAACATGACAAGGACAACTTCTAAAACCCCAAGCATAGATTGCAACTAAGGATAGTGAGGTGATGTCAGCAACCTGGGCATCATTAGGAATTTACTTTAAAAGGAAAACACCATCTTGGATTAGATGATAAATGAAATGCATATGAATATCAATGTGTTTAGTGCATTGATGCTCCACTGGGTTGTGAAAAACTAGACTTAGTCATCAACTACCAAAGCCATAGAATCTCCTAACTAGCAAGCACTGCTACTCTATCCTTAACCTCTATAGTTGAAAGTGTGTGAGCATGCTGCTTCTTGCACAACCATGTGATAGGACTAGAGCCAAAACAAAAAATAAAGCTAGAAGTAGACTTCTAGTCATCAACATCACTAGCCCAATCTGATTTAGTATAGCAAACAATGTGAGGAGTCCCTAATGTGTAATGAATTCCATACATCAATTTTCCCTAAATGTATATCAAAATACAGTTCATATCTTGCCAATGAATCTCAAGAGGCTTATGTGAAAACTGAGAGACAAGACCCACTACAAAGGAGAGATCAAGACAAGTGTGTGTTAGTTACAACAAGCTACCAACCAACTACTGGTATAATGTAGGATCCTTTGAAGGTAAAGAGAAAGAGGTAGAAAAGGTGATACACAACTGAAAAGGTGTTGGAGTAGGCTTGCAATCAAGCATGTCAAAGTGGTAAAGGATGTCAAGAGCATGCTTTTTCTGATAAAAAGAAATCCTAGAAGAGGATGGAATAATTTGGAGACCAAGAAAATAGTGTAGTAGACCAAGATTAGTCATCTCAAACTATTCCATCAATCCTCTCTAAACATTTGTAATCATAGAGGGTGAGCTACCTATGAGAAGAAGATCATCAAAATATATCACAAGGATCAAAACCTTAGCTTCAAGACACTAAATATAGATAGTAGGATCAGAATGGTAGCGTGTAAAGCCTATAGAAAGTAAAAAGAGTCAATCATCTTCTCATACCAAGCTTGAGGGGTATGTTTTAGACCATACAATGAGCATCAAAGTCAGAAAACCAAGGAGGAATCTTACAAAAATCCCTAAGGCTACTCTATGTAAATCTCCTTAGTAAGATCACCATGCAAGAATGCACTCTTTGAATCCATCTAAAAAATGGGTCATCCTTGAGAAGCTGTGAGGGATAATACAAGGCGAGTAGAGTTCATCTTGGTGATAGGGGCAAATGTCTTAGTGTAATCAATACCCTCAACCTGTGAAAATCCCTTCACAACAAGACAAGCCTTGTGCTTAACAATGGAACCATCAATAGAAAACTAGTATAATACAACCATTTGCATCATAGTAACTTTCTTCCCTTAGGATGAGAACAAATATCCCAAGTATGATTCTTCATTAAAGAAATATATTCCTCCTCCATTGCATGTATCATTCAGAATGTCCTATCGTTACTGCAAATGTCTAAGGATCATCACAAATAGCATGGCTAAGATGAATAGAACCCACAGTATGAGAACGGGTGTGATGGGAAGTGGTAGGGTCACTAGCTAGAGATCCTATAGCCTCTACTATAGCTCAAGCCTATTTAGGCATCTAGGGAGGATCCTATGGTGGAGGTAAATGGGGATCACGATGATCATCATCCTCATCATCCAAAAATGAGACTAGAAAGGATGAGGGACTATTGGTAAGTGAAGTAGACTCTAGAGATAGGGTATCTATTGTAGGAAGGCGCTCATCAAATTGGACATCTCATCAAAATAGGACCTCTTTGAAATCTGGATGAAACAAAATGTAAGCATTAACATCCTTGCAATAGCCAACAAAAATGAGGTGTTGGCTATTCAGCTCAATTTCTCTCCTCTGAGCATTTGGTATAAATGCACATGCTTCACTACCAAAAACTTGAAATGAAGATACATCAAGCTTGACATGAGACAAGCCTCCTCAAGATTCATATGGTAAAATACCTTGTGAGGCATTTGATTCTAAATATAGTTGGTACAATTGAATGCCTCTACCCAAAAACTCAAATCCATGGACCTAGAATGAATCATACAATTAGCCATCTCTCAAAGGGTTTTGTTCTTTCTCTCAACTACACCATTCTGCTGAGGGGTGTAAGGCACTAAAAATTAATGTTGAAGACCATGTTTAGAGAAAAAATCCCTAAAAGATTGGTTCACATACTCCCTCCATTATCTATGTGTATTTGCTTCATAGAAAGACCAGACTACTTCTCAATAGATGTCTTAAAGACTCAAAATTAATCAAAGATTTCAGACTTGTACTTCAAAAAGTACACCCATGTACATCTAGAGAAGTCATCAAACAAGTATGTACATATATGGAACCTTAAAAAGGAGTAGGAAATGACATGAGGTCACTATGAATCAACTCCAATGGTGCCAAATCATGAGTAGCTCATCCATGTGGAAAAGGAACTCTATGTTGTTTTCCAAGAGCACAACATTGACAAACACCATCTGTGTAAGAAATCTAGGGAAGTGCAAGAAAAAGTCCATGTGTGCTCATCTTATCTCAAGATATCTATAATTGACATGGCTAAAACACTCATGCCAAAGTTTTCTTATTGAATCTACATGTGCTACAAGATAAGAACCTATGTCAAGAGAAGACTTAAATCCATCAAATTTGTAGAGGTGAGATGCAGAGTCAACACTCCTAGTAGCCACAATCAACTCAAAATCAAGTAAGTCTTGAATAACCACATCATGTGATGAGAACTCAAATATCTTACTAGTGCCAAAGTAGAAAATCTCATAAATAGACAATAGGTTTGTCAATATGTCAGGGGAAAAAAGAACATCCTGAAGAGGACCCCCACCTAATGCAACAAAACTAGAACCCATGACTGGAAGATGTAATGAGTTTCCAATATTAATCTATGAAGTAGCACAAGGAGCAAGTGAGGTGACCAACTACTAAGTGTTTTTCATATGGTGAGAGACACCAAAATCAAGAATGCAAGTAGGCCCAGAAGTCATAGCTCATGCAGTAAGAGTGTGACCTTTCCCTATAGGAGGATGTAGACTTAGGAGCTAAAATGTGATGCTCCTACATGGCTTCCTCTAAAGCCTCCAAATATTTCCAACACCTAGAAATAGGATGTCCATCCTTTCCAAAAAAATTGTAGGTCTCAGCTAATTTCTTCTTAGTCTTTCAGCTAGACTTAGTAGAATTCGAAGTAGATTTACCCTTGGAAGGGTTAGCTAGAGGTTTGGCATTAGTTTTTGGTGTATCTTTCTTTAGTTTGGCTTTCTATTTTGGTTTCCCCTAAGAATTTCTATGAACCAATGCTTGCCTAGAAGAGCTAGAGAGATCCACCTATTAGATCTTTGCTTGTTCTCATGTCAACTGATCGCAAAATGTCTCAAAAGAAGGCATTTGATGTCTATTATCCAAGGCATCCATAGTGGAATAGAAAGTGGAAGAAAAGATCTTATACTATCCTTGCAACTTTGAGAGTATCAAAAAATACACTCATTATCTATTTTATTTTTTCCACATGTCTATAAAATTTTCCATAGAGATTTGAACTTCATCAAGAAGTTTTCAATGGTGGGGAAGCTGGTTGGTGATAAAGAAGTCAACTCTGCATCAAGCTGTAAGGCTTGGAACTCATTTGCTATGCTAATCATGTTGTAGAACTTGGTCTAAATATCCCGTAGAGTGGTCAAACCATCCAAGTGAAATAGTACACAATCTGAGATGTTCAATGCAATCAATCCCATGGCCTCATCCATTTTTTTTTGTGCTAAAGAACCTCAAAGGGGTACTACAAAATAGGTTGGTTCTCATCTAGACATGACCATAAACTTCATGACATGAGAAGCCTAGTCATTTGTGCTTTCTATGTGTGATAGTTGTGTGGCATGAGCTGTGTAATGTCTCATTTTGGATTTTCTTTAAATCATTCTTCACTTCCAATTTATAATCTTATGAATAACTTCTAGTACTCATTCTATACTTCTCCCTTATAGTGTCATACCTTTTTTATATGTTAGAAGTTGTCTTACAAATTAATTATTGATTTTTGTTTAGTCATGCACCTCCTTATTACTCTTCAGCTCCATGTTAATACAACTTGACCTACCCTAATTATCTCAAGCCATATGCATTGGAGGTAAGCAAACATAATACTATGTATGCTAAAAATTGATTTTTCCACTCACACTATAATAGTTAGATATATTATCATCTTATTGATTTATGATGTAATTATAACATCTATTTATTCTTATATCTTGATATTATTATTATGTATAATAATAATTTATATTGTTTTAAATAATATAAATAATTAAGTAAAATAAACAGGTCATAAATATTTATCTATATAGTTTATCAATATTATTTCTTTCATGAATAATTGATAATAGTATATGAATTATTATTATATTTTATCCAATTATAATTATAGGATTCTCTTTAGGAGGGGTCATGACAATCTCCCCTTCTGAAAATTACTTGTCCTCAAGCAATATCACTCATACACCAGTTCTTTCATAGATAAGAAACATATTTTCATATAAAAGGCCTAGAAGACTTTATAAAACGTACATCTTTAATGAATGAAAACAAGAAGAGACATGATGTAGACAAATGAAGACACAAAGCATACAAGATGTAGACACATCATACATCATTTATTGATTCTCTATAAAATTATTTTTCATAATGAAGTAGAGTAAAGGGAATGATTTATAGAATTTATCGTACCCCAGTATACCTTTTGATCAGGGATCCTACAAGCACAAACATGTATATAATGGCTCCAAAGAGAATTTGAATCATGATAAATTAGTTCTAAACCAATATCCTACCAAGCCCAAGAGTCAAACTTTGGCCCCCTTGGCCTTAATGGAAGACATCAGTCATCCCATGAGGTGGTCTACATGGTAGATTCTTAATCAAATTAAGTTGACATTATGTCAATTTTTTCTTAACTTGTCCAACCTAAGCCCAAGAGAAAAACTTTGGGCCTCTTGGCCTTGATGCAAATATTTTACCATTCCATCAAAGTGGCCTACTTAGGTATCCATCTTAACATTCTTTTTCCCAATCTAATCCCAAGAATGAAACTTTGGCCCTCTTGGCCTGGATAGCAGCACTTTGGCATCCATCAAGGTGATCTACCTAGATGAAAATTCTTTTCCTTCTTAAATATCCTACCTAAGAAAAAGAGAAAAACTTTGGTCCTTAGTCTTGATGGTAGCATTTGACATCCATCAAGGTGGTCTACTTAGGAGGTAATCTTATTCTCCTTAAATAACCTACCTATGCCCAAGAGAAAAACTTTAGCACTCTCGGCCTGGATGGCAGCACTTGACATCCATCAAGGTGGTCTATTTCGGAGGTATTTTGATTCACTAATTATTATAACTCATTTTATTGCATGCATATATGCATTCTACTAAAATTGCAGCTCATCTAGTTCTTGTCAGTCATTCACATCTTCATTACTCCCTTGATTATATTTAGTCTCTTGTTCATCTTTCTTTTTTCTTCATCGTCAAGTGTTGCATCCATTCTTCAAACTTGGCTTCTTTTCCTGTATATATGTCCTAGTTCCCAACTTTCCTTGTAATGAAAGCATAATTTTTTTTCTTTTTGGTTCATCATGATAGTTTTTAAGCTCTCTTCTACATTTATGGCCACGTTCCCATGGTTACTTACAATGGTAACATAACTCATCTTTTCGGAATTCCTTTGAGTGATTTTTTTTTTTTTTCATAATGTTTGGAATGTGTGCTTGGTGCCTGGTTCTTGGATCTATCCTTCATTTTGTGCATATCGAATTTTAATGCCTTTTGGATTGCATCTTCTAAGTTTTTTGGGTCATGTGCTCCCACTATGCTCTTGATTGATTCCTTCAACCCATCTATAAATAAGCAGGTGTATCTCTTTTGTGATATTTCAAGTATCATGACTGATAACCTTTCAAATTCTCTAGAAAATTTCATCACTGATTCTTCTTATCTAAGTTGGGTTAATCTTTTGAAGTACCATTCTGAGTCTATTTCATCAAATCACTTTATGAGTTTTTGGGTAAATTCATCATAACTCTTAATTTTTTTATGTCCCTAGTTGCCAAGGCCTTGTTGCCACCAATCTTGTGCTACTCCTCTCAATTGAAGGACAACAAATTGAATAGAACTTATTTCTGTCATAGGATTTAAGGAAAGATGTGCATCCAATATTTGTACCCATGAGCGTGTTGTAGTTCTTTTCGATCTATCAAAATTTGGAAGACTCACTTTATTTAATTCTTCTCTTAGTCACTTCTCTTGGTGTGTCCATCTCTTTTTATTATATAGTGAATTCATCTGGGCATCACAATAATCTTTAAATTGTATCTCCCTTCTAAGTTTAGGATCAATTTTTGAGTACTAATTTATAATTTCATTTATATTGTTTACTTCATTTAACTTGTCCTCATCTTCTTGTTCTTCCCAAGTAGAAAAGGGGGTCTTGTGGCTCTATGTTATGATTCTAGTGTATGCAGTTGATTATTATCATCTTCAGATTGGTGAGAATTTGTATCTCTCTAATTTTTATATATATTACATATGACTTTTAAGAGGAGTTGATTTGTTTCACCTTACTTGGTTATAGCTTGAGCATTTTTTTCAGTTTGTTCCATAAGTTTTTAAGCAGTTTAATTTCTTTGTTCCATGAAGCCTTTCAATTCATTACTTATTTGATTATTCATTTTGGTGGACTGTTTCCTTCCTTCCCTTCTTAATGCTCTTTTATCCCTCTAGTGTTTTTGCATTAATCATTTTCCATAGGCTAGCAAGAAAGATGCTCTGATTATTGGCATTATGTTATATTTTTCATTAGTGACAACACTTACTCAATTTTGTATGGTTACCGAGCTCATCATTTAGACTCCAGTGTTTGTCGAGCAATCTGGTGATAACCAAGTTTCATAACTCACACCAAGCATTCCAGAAGCTACCGAGTGAATATAGATAGTGTGTATTCTAGTAGTGTTCATCGAGTAGATTGTGGTTACTGAGCTTCACAGTGTCTATCGAGTCATCAGTTTGTGTGATGACAAGCCAATGTCTACCGAGTGATAGATGTGTAGTTTTTACCAAGTGAAAGTAAGGTAAACAAAGGATTCGATATCTACCGAGTGAGACTATATCTATCGAGTATCCAATGGTTACTAAGTTTGAAGCTATGTTGTATGATTAGTATGGACTAAGCCTATACTTCTACTGAGTGCATAATGATGCTGGGTAATGTAGTGGACATCGAGTATCAAAAGCTCACCAAGTCAGCTTATAGAACCTAAGTTTCTACTATTTGGCCGACTTAGTAATATTTTTTTTACTTGTGTTCTAGATGACCTTATATTTGTAAATATTAGGATGGTATATATATGTGATGTATTGTATCATACCAATGTATCAAGGAATGGATATGTAATGTTTTGAGAAGATTGAATGCATATCAATAGTAGAGCAGAGTATTCAACAAGGTCTACAAGGAGCAAAAAAGTTATATCAATCACATAAAGTGATATGTATGTCAAGGATCTAATCAGCAATTAAGTTGTAAGTTGATCTACTATTTCATTCTAATAGGTGAATTAGTATTTCTAAATCCTTTAAAAAGGTAGACTTAATATTCTTTCCCCAAATCTCTTAACAGAGTGCATACTTCATTGTATGTTTGTAAAACCTCTAACAAGGTGGATCTAGTAGTCCAAATTGCTCTTAATAGGATAGATCATAATAAGTGGTCAATGTAAGCCTTAACAGGCCAAATTTATACTATAGTAGTGAAATTTTGTGGGTATCATCCCCACCCTAGTTTTACTTTCTATTTGGAAGGTGTCTGAGTCACCAAAATTATGTGTTCATGTGTCACGAATGTTTATCTTTTAGTTTCTCAAGCATGCAGTAGAATTAATTGAATTAATGGTGAATGGATTATGATTATTAAGTGCTAAATTAGTTTAAAAGTTTTTGAGGTTATTGATTCACCCCTCCCCTCTAAGTAACCCAAATAGTCTTGATTATTTCCAACAATTGGTATCAGAGCTTTGTGGTTCTCACAAAAAAGTTTGATAGCTTGAGCAAGACCAAGGATAATGGAGATATTTAGACTTGACAAAGCCATTGACAATGAAAAGCTAGATTTGGAGATGGCCATAACTCAAGGAAGCAAAAGAGAATCTTTCCCAATCCCTAAAAAGAAGGAAGGAACTTGCAAAACAAATGAATGACCACCACTATGTTGAAGAAAATATTGAAGACTTTTTCTCCTCAAGTAGCTTAGATGAAGAAAATGAGGCAATCAAAGAACTCCTAGAAAAGAATGGCTCTCTGCAAGAAGAGGTAAGAAAATAAAAAAGAGAACATGAAATTAAGTCAATAAAATTGTGTGAAATCTTGGAACAAAAGAATAAGGCAAATGAAGACTTGGAAGCAAGGAACAATCAGTCCCTTTAGTAAGAAAGTCTTATCAATCTACTCTCTAATGCAAATGAGGAAATCTTGAATCTAAGATCAAAAATTGAAAGTCTAAGGAATCATTTAATCACTGAAAGACAAATCAATGAAAGATTGAAAGCTGATCTAATTTTTTAAAAGAAACTCAATGAAAGGATAATGAAAACTCAAGTAGACATGAATCAATTGAATTATCAAAGTGAGCAGAATCTCTATAAGAAAAAAGGTAACGTAGGAGTTAGATACAAAGAAGAAGGTGAATCTTCAGAACAAGGTGCCCAAAGGAATCAAAAGCCTACTTGCAATCACTATGGTAAGTTAGATCATACATCAAACAAATGTTGGAGCAATGGAAAGGAAAAATTCAATGGAAAATGTTACAATTTTCATCAACATGGTCATAAAGCTAATGAATGTAAGTAGAAACCAAAATTTGCAGGTAAATGTCACAAATGCAAGAAACAAAGGTCACAAGGCATCTAAACGTAGATCTAAACCATCCAATCTAGTTGAATAACTTGTAAAGGAAATATTTGGTTAGGACTATAATACTTGGTGTAGATGTCATTATTGTGGAGAATATGGACACATTGGCATAAATTTTGCAAGGCATCACTTGAGAAAGAAGGATACTACAATAAGATGTTATACATGCACTGAACTTGGTCATATAGCTAAGAACTGCATGAATATAGGTAGAGTTGAAGATGAAAAGAAAGCTAAAGCTAATAATATTAGGAAACAAATGAGACAATAGTGGATTCCCAAATCTACCAAGGAAGATAGTTCAAATGATGGCCATGTCACTCAAGAAGTGGGTGACTCCACCATTTCCAATTAGATTCTTAAAAGAAGAATTACAACTATATCTTCAAGGCATATCTCAATTAGTTCCAAATAAAAGATAGTAGAAGATCCAAATTAGTATTTTAGATACAAAGGGATCACATGAAGTTAGGTCATATTGAGCAAGGTTGGTCATAGACTCAACTGAGCTAGGTTGGCAGTAATAAAAAAAAAATTGTTCAGTCACCGAGTCACAAGCTTCTACCAAGCACAGTGAGTGGATGATAGTCTATCATGCACTATGTCATTATGGTACCAAACATTAATGGAGAATTTTCATCAAAAAGGGTAGAATTTGACTTCATTTTTTTACCATGATTTTAGAGTACACAAAGGAGAGCAATTTTCAGGTGCATCCAAGCTATCTTGAGCGAATTTGCAGAAAAGGATTTGTTTTTAAAAAATTCTCTCATTTATCGAGCAACCATGGCATCTGGAAGCAGTAGTAGTAGCAAGGAAAAAAGAGGTTATGAGATGTTTGTAAAATTTGTGGAATGGAAAGTGCCAAATTTCAAGTTAGCACTAGAAGTTGCAGAGTCACTTGACCTAAATAGAGCTCAATCACAAATTCCTCCAAAGGTACTCCTTATTAATGATATTCACACTCATTCTAAGTATTCTGTGCAAGAAATTGGAACCCTAGAGATGGATAGTACCCTATGAGAAATGTGTGTTGATGGATCTTTGAAACCCAAGCACAAGAATTTAGAGGTCAAAGGATTAACCCATATCCCACATATACCAAGGAGTTTTCAAATTAAGTGGATTAGGTATATTCTTAGTCATGTGCATAATGGTCAATTGTGGTTAGAATAGCCTGTGTTGATCACCAAAAAAATGATTCATAAGATCACAAGTCTCCCTATGCTAAGAAAAGCAAAAACTACCAAAACCCTAGGTCAGGATGAGCTTCAAAAATAAAACACTAGCTAAGTGGGATGGTAGAGGTCTAAAGATTAGCATTGTATCTGACATAGAATCAAGGTTTAGTATTCATGTCATTGCACACAAGATTTATAGCTCCAATCATTTGAACAGTGTGCCATGTGAGGTAGTTGATCTGGCATACAAGGTTGTAAAGAAGAATCTAGAATTTGACCTATCAAAGTTATTGTTGAAATAGTTGAACAAGAATATGGACAACATTAGGACATTGAAGAAAAACCCTTATAAATTTGGTTCTTTGCTAACATATCTTTTCTTTTAAGTTCAAAAATTTTTTCCCATCAAAAGGTTCAGTAGTATAGAGGAAGGATATTCCTATTTTGTATCAGATTAATAAATTCATTGCAGAATTGGGTGAAAGTTTTGATAGCATTATGGATAATTATTTTAAATATTTTAAGGAGAAGATGAACAATAGGTTCAGAATTCCTCCTAAGCTAGTTGAGGACTATAAAGGTGATGTATGTTTTATGGTTGATTGTGATAGAGTGTATATTCAGGAAGTTAGGCCTAGAATTGCATGGGTGAAAGCTCTTCCTTATGAGGTTAACATTGATGAAACAAAAGTTATTATTGAATCCCTAGTGAATGAGAGAAGTAAATCCAGAGCAACCTATTTTTGGAACTTATTAAGAAGCCAAAGCTAGAATTGAGCTTGAAATCAAGTTACCCTACACTTTAAGCAAAGGAAGAGGACGGTATCCATGTTGAAAAACTCAAGTTCTCCTCTCATGGTTACTAAGGGAAAAGGAGAGGATGAAGAAAAATTAGAAGAAGAAGAAGAGCAAGAATCTAAGAAGGATGAAGAGCCTATGAAAAAGAAGGGTAGGGTAATCATTACCAAGCCACCCAAGGCTTCCACAGCTATATTCACAAGGAGATCAAAGAATAAAAGTGGTAGTGAAGTTGTGTTCAACAAGCCTCCACTCACCTTCCAAGAAAGGTTTAAATAAATGGAAGAAGGAGTAGGCATCACAAACTTCAAAGCCTTAAAGTTTTGCACAAGAACAGATGCTAAGAAGATGCAAATTAAGGAGCTAGTACTCAATAGAATGAGAAAAAGGAAATATTCCCTTGATCAAATTTCCCCTAAGATTTCAAATGAATTATTGACAAGATTAAAGCCAAGGTGGGAATCAAGTAAATAGACAACTAAAGACATATATGTGCAATCACTAAAGCAATTGCTACCAAGTCTTACAGATGCAGAAGTTAAGGCAACAATGAAAAATACTGAAGGTAAAATGATGATTAGATTCCATACATGTTTGATTTTGATTGAAGACATTGAGCACATGTTTAGGGATCCAACAAACATGTGGAAAAAATCTATCATCTGCACAATCCTAGTGAAGATCTAGTAGAAATCAAGGATGATGATGATGATAGTGACGATGATGAAGATAACACACCTTGTGTTACCATTGATGCTAAGGAATGTCAAGAGTTGTTGAAGCATGATAAAGAAGAGAAAGAGGAATAAGTTGAAGAGGAAGACAAGGAAGGAGATGAAGAAAGTGATCCAGTAAGAATAGCAGCACAAGTTATAGCCTCCCTTCCTCATTCTCCACCAAAGACTGCTACATCATCAGTGTTGCAGACAGTTTCAAAAAATGTGATAGCAACTACAAGAGACACATCATCTATTCAATCATTATTTTCTCCCTCTTAGCTCCAGGTATCAATAATAGAATTATCTACCACTTCATCTACTGAGCTATAACCCTCCTCTTAATTAGCTCCTAAATCAGCAACATCAGTCGTATGTGAAGCATCCAATTCTACAATTTTTTCAACTTCATCAGTAGCATGTACAGTAAGTTCACTATCATGTTCTATAGTTTTGACTACTACAATTTTGTTAGCACAAATTTTTTTTCTAGTTAGTTCTTCTATTGTAAGTACTCCACTTTGTGCTCCACCTATTGTTAATTCAATTTTGGATATCACATCAATTTTTGATTCAGTTAGTACTTCCTTTAGTTTTCCTTCAGTTGGTCCTATTCAAGTAGTTTTTTGTGCAAGCCCAACTATCTCTACAATTGTTTCTATTTTCGAGTCCAAGGAAGTAAGGTTAGAAGTAGAACCAAGGAAACCCCTAAAAATTCTACTTATTGGTAATAAAATTGATGATGACATTGATTTGGACAAAGAAATTTTAATTCCCAAGTTGGATCTAGATATTACTATAGTTGATGAAATGGGACTAGTTACTCAACTTTTGGAACAAAAGGCAAGGTAGAAATAGCTAAGAGCTGAAAGAGATAGAGAGTTTAGAATAATTGAGAATGCAAAGAATATAATAACAGAGGCTATAGGTGTTGATGTGGATTCATCTCAACACATTTTTATATAGTTGAAAGAAGTAGTCAATAAGTTCAATGAGGACACATCTAGTCAAGAGAAGCTAATAGAGAAGACAGAGAAAATTTTTGATAATAAAGTGCTTGAGCACATTGCTTAACACATTTCTATAAACTAGGTAGAAATATATTCAATTTTGAGTAATCTTGAACATTCTTTTATCAATGTGACATCACTTTTTGCTAAGCTTTGTGATGTTACCAAGTTTACCAAGGAGATAAAAGAGAAACTGAATGAGATTGATGTAGATATGAAGGCTAGTGCTCAAAGGCTACAGCTTGACCCTAGTTCACGCTCAAAAAATCACATCAACGTGATATTTTTGTTAGATATGTAGGAAAAAATTCTAAGAGAAGAAGCCAGGATTAGGTGCACATTGAAAGATATCCAAAACATGATCCTTCTAGTTATGGACACAATGTAGAAACATATTACATATTCAAAGACTTTGGTCTAGGATAACAATTTTTCTATTGCAGATCACATGATTGAACTTTAAGTAGAAGTTCAAATGGCTCTCTCCACCTGCAAAGTTTTGCAAGACAACTAGGATAAGACATTAGCTCTTATTATCAAGGTACATTCTAAATTTCCCTCAGATTTTGGTGTCTCTATTTGAATATAGAATATATTGTACAACTCTTTGGCATTATTGTCAAAAAGGGGAAGTAAGAGATATGTAGAGACAAAGAGGGAGAGAATATATTGATATATGTATAGAATAGTTAGGAAGAAAGACTATGTATATATTATGACTTATGTATGGGGGAGATATGTGAAAATATATATACAATAGCTTTACAAAGATAAATTTTGAAAAATAAAAAATTAGTATGTTAGTATCAGTATGTTAGTGTATATAAGTCTTGGCTTATAAGTGTTTTTGTCACTAATAACAAAGGGGGAGATTGTTGGAATTATGTTAGATTTATCATTAGTGACAACACTTACTCAATTATGTATGGTTACCAAGCTCATCATTTAGACTCCAGTGTTTGCCAAGCAATCTAGTGATAATCAAGTTTCACAGTTCACACTGAGCATTCCAAAAGCTATCGAGTGAATATAGACAATGTGAATTCTAGTAGTGTTCACTGAGCATATAATCATTATTGAGGTTCACAGTGTCTACCAAGTCATTAGTTTTTTTTTATGAGAAGCCAGTGTTTATCAAGTGATAGATGTGTAGTGTTTACTAAGTGAAAGCAAGGTAAACAAAGGATTCAGTATCTACCAAGTGACACTATATCTACTGTGTCTCCAATGGTTATCGAGTTTAAAGCTATATTGTGTGATTAGTATGGACTGAGCCTCTATTTCTACCAAGTGCATGATGATGTCAAGTAATGCAGTGGATGCCGAGTATCAGAAGTTCACCAAGTCAGCTTAGAAAACTAGAGTTTCTACTATTTGGACAACTTAGTAATATTTTGTTTACTTGTGTTTTAGCTAACCTTGTATTTTTATATATTGGGATGGTATATATATGTGATGTGTTGTATCATACCAATGTATCAAGGAATGGATATGTAATGTTTTGAGAAGACTGAATGCATATCAGCAACAAAGCAGAGTATTCATCAAGGTCTACAAGGAGCAGTAGAGTTATATCAATCACATAAGGTGATCTGTACTTCAAGGATCTAATGAAAAATCAAGTTGTAAGTTAGATCTACTATTTCATCCTGATAGGTGAATAAATTTTTCTAAATTCTTTAACAAGGTAGATGTAACAGTCTTTCTCTAAATCTCTCAACAGAGTGCATACTTCATTGTATGTTTGTAAAACCTCTAACAAGATGGATCTAGCAGTCTGAACTGCTCTTAACAAGGAAAGTCATCAAAATTAGTCAACGTAAGCCTTAATAGGCCAACTTTATATTGTAGTAGTGAAGTTTTGTGGGTATCATCCCCACCCCAGTTTTACTTTCTATTTGGAAGGTTTCTGGGTCACCAAAATTCTATGTTCATGTGCCATGAATGTTTATCTTTCAATTTCTCATGCATGCAGTAGAATTAGTTGAATTAATGGTGAATAGATTATGATGATTAAATTTGAGGTTACTGATTCACCCTTCCGCTCTCAGTAACCTAGCTAGTTGTGATTATTTCCAACATTGATTCCACTTGTAATGTCCTATTTCGGATGACCATTAAATTATTCTTCACTTCTAATTTATGATCTTATGAATAACTTCCAATACTTGTTCTATACTTGAAAACATATAGAATTTGAATTTATCCTCAATTAATTCCAATTTCTCCTTAATTAATTCCAATTTCTTGAACTATATATAGTAATGATTTTGTAATATATATATATATATATATATATATATATGTTGCTATTATTATTATATGATATATAAAATATATTAGACTATTTAATATTATATCTATATACTCATATATCATTATTGTACCATATTTATTAATAGATATAATATTATATTGATTAATATATTTAAATTTAGTAATCAATTTATTATCATTAGTTATTAATAGTATTTATATTCAAATGCAATAATAGTTAGATATATTATCATCTTATTGATTTATAATGTAATTATAATATTTATTTATTCTTATATCTTTATATTATTATTATGAATAAAAATAATTTATATTATTCTAAATAATATAAATAATTAAGTAAAATAAATAGGTCATAAATATTTATCTATACAGTTTATCAATATTATTTCTTTCGTGAATAATCAATAATAGTATATGAATTATTATTATATTTTATCCAATTATAATTATAGGATTCTCTTTAGGAGGGGTCATGATAAGCTAGATCATAGAAGGATCTGACACTGAGAGAAGAAGATGGAAGTAGAAGGGTCTTATTCTAAAGTATATCATAGAAAATAAAATGCCACCCCACAAAAGATAAAAATGTCCCTCAAATACCAAAGAAAACAACTATAGAAAGTATAAAAACTGACAAAAGAACCTCGATTCCAAATGTAGAGAGGGGAGAAATAAAAGCCTCTACTTCAACATAAAAAATGGGAGCTTAAATAAACTCAAAATGAGATGAAACTAGCATAATTGTCCCCATCTTTGAACCATCTTTTTGATGCTTCTTTTGGATAAGAAAAATACCTATGTATGCTCAAGTTATGGCCTAAAAACCAATTGTTGCTCAAAAAGACAAGCTCACTGAAAAATTACACACAAGGGAAAAAATTGGTGATCATAAGACCGTCAAGAGGACATCATCAGAAAAAAATCCAACTACTATATTGTTGTGTATTTGATTTTTGGATTTGATTGTGTGAACATATTTTTTACATCAATGTTTTGGATCACACTCCATGATCCATCATCAGGATGCATGCAAGTTACTAGATTTTTGACATTTACAGCCAAAAAATGAAAACACCACATCAAAAAATGTTGTTAGTAGGGGGTTCGGAGGTGATGATGTCAATTGGTTAGAAGATGACACCAGCTTGTTTGAAGGTCATATGGTAACCAAGAAGTGATGACATATCAGCTAGAAAAGGTGACATCACTACCAAAAAAGTGACATAAGCCCACTAGGGATGATGTCAGATGGGAGTAGATTCAGGTAGTGGCCCTGGTGGCTAAGGTGGTATCTCAGAGGAGAACCCTAGTGGCACCATGATGGCGAGCGGGGAGTCAGTGATGTAGTAGTGGCCACAAAGTGCCAATCACTAGTAGGTGGCACCATAGTGGCATGGCTGGGTTTAATGTCACAAGTGCGGTGTCACTATGGTGTGGCAGTGGTGCCTCAATAGCACTACTGTGGCCCACTTTTTCATTTTTTATTTTTTGCATCTGTATAGTCCATACGACCTACTTAGAGGGGAAAATTTTTCATGAAGCTACAATCACGGAAAATAATTT
Source organism: Cupressus sempervirens (assembly GCA_028749045.1). Classification (NCBI taxonomy): domain Eukaryota; kingdom Viridiplantae; phylum Streptophyta; class Pinopsida; order Cupressales; family Cupressaceae; genus Cupressus; species Cupressus sempervirens. The sequence continues at coordinate 310,120,540 of CM053792.1, read as the reverse complement.
TTTTTATATGAATGTTGACTATAATAGGCCTTTTGAACTTAATGGCAGCATCCCTTTAGGCCCAAAGTGCCCCAAAAAATTTCCCTTCTCCCTATCGAAGAAAAAAACCTTTATAAAGTTGGGGTTTTTGTCTCCAAATTATGGCTTCAAGAATCTTCAAACTAGGAAGTAGTAGGGACACAATGATACCATGTAGAAGTTGTGAAAATGAACTTCAAAGATTGCTAAGAACATCTACATGCAAATAACATGTACTAAAGAAAAATCAGAAAAGGAAAAAGCAGAGCTTGGAAAATCTCAACGATGTGAGAGCAAAATTGTATTCCAAGTTATGAAAACAAAAAGTACAAAATTTCAACCTAAAAGGTGAACTAAACACTAAAGTGAAAGAAAACTAGGTTTTCACATTATAATTAATATAAAAAATTAATTATATGCACCTAAGAGTAAGCTTAAGTAACTAGAGTAATATACAACTTAATTAACTAAATCAAGATGATCTAATTAGTAAGCATAAAAAATAATTACTCTAACCAATCTCTCTATTTGCATATGTATTAGATCAATAACAACACTCCTACAATACAAATAAATTCACATAACAAGATGGAGTTGTTCTCCATTGTAATACAAATACAATAGTGTTCTCTACTTCTATTCAAAGGTAAGACTTCACAATTTCCAAATGTCCAAGACCTCAAACAAAAACTTGCAAATAAGAGACAAAGTGTAGAACCATGGAGGATCACCTCCCATCATAGGCCTCAAGGAGGCTACCCACTGAGCTTGGGGAAACAAGGCACAAATGGTTGCACACCTTCAACTCATATATCATGCAAAGTCATAAGAACACATCTCAACACAACACCACACAATACAACCCATCCCAAGGCTTGCACATAGATTGAACAATAGAATTAAGATATAGGGTGAGGTGGGCTCTCTCCATGAGGAGAATTTCAAATCCATGAATCTCATAAAATCACATATTCCTATAATTAGCATGCCCTTCAAAGGATTAATGATATCTACCCCCTTCATACACCTCCTTATACCTCTCAAGAATGCAAGTAACCATGAAGTCCATACTCCATTGAAAACACATCAAAATCCTCTCTACACATGGAAGAGTATCTCAACTACATGGGTGAGCCCAACTAACCCCTCCACCTAGGCATCTCTTCCCTCCCAAGGGAAAGTGATGCTTCACACCCATTTTACACAACAACATGAACAAAACAAGATTCAAGGAAGAAATCACATGAAACTTGACACATGCAACATACATACAACAATAGTTTTCACAAACCCAAATCTACACCATAACAAATATACAATGAAATGAAGAAACACCATATCAATTCTACAAAGCAATGAAAAAACACCATGGATGATGGATACCAACCTCACTCCAAGTAATGGAAAAAGAAAGTTGTTGTAGATCTCCTTATCCTCTTCCTTCAAAACCCTAAATGTCTCTAAAGTTAGAGAGCGGGTAAGTGGGTTTCTAATTTGGCCATGTCTCTATATATGATTCCCATTTTTTGGTTCAATATAAAATGCATCCTTTTTGGGGTCTCCTAGGTCTTCTAGGTACCCTAGTGGTCACTATTAGCCCCCTAACTTAAAGTATTATCATGGGTAGGGTTTATTTCCATCACAAATTCACCTTAGAACTACTTTTTGGCCCTCACAATGCTAGGTAGAGTCAACTTCAAATGTCTTACAATTAAGTCTAATTCTTAATTAAAGAATTTAACCTAAGATAAGGTGGCTACATGATCCATCTTCAAAGAACATGTCATTTTCACATAATGAGTACAATTTTCAAGTGACACACACAAAATTCACTATACATCACACATGACATGTTCTAAATCTACTCATGAAATACATAGTACACACATACATGTCACATTTACAAAATAAACACATCACAAGTAGGTTTGTGAATTTTCTAAAGATTCACCTTGGTAGTATCATATTAATATGTGTTTATACCTTTTCCCCATTATGTTTTCATGGTTCCTTTACTACACACTAAACTCGAGCATCAGTAATCCAATGAAAAGTCACAGATAAAATACATATGAAAGTAAAGATACATGATAATTTTTTGTTATTCTACAATTCACATATAACACATTTCATAATTAACTTCCTATTCTGTATCATTTTCTTACATACATTTAATCATTAAACATCAAAAATATTAATATTACTGACTTTCCTAACAAGATCAATTTAATTATAATAATGAATTATTGATTAAACATCCATTAATTCATCAACTATGCCAATTAAGTCCTAATATAGACCATAAATGAAAAATCACAAGGTAAATATCATTTGATAAGTAGCAAAATTTATTGTCCATCAAGTCTCAAAAATATATGTTGAGATATCTAGTCCTAACTAACAAAATAAAAATATACTATCTATGCTATGATGTATCGAGGTGAGGCATCACAATAGGAATGTTAGATTATTAAATTCTCTTAATTAAAAGATAAAGGTTGTCAAATAGATATACTATTCTTTGTTTTACAAACTAAGTATTAAGCTCAAAAATACTTAATCTAACATATGTTACTGTAACATGTGTAAGATGGCCACTTTGTACTTCCCTTGTCTTCTTCAATTTCAATTTTGTCGATCATGTGGATTCTTCCTCTAGGGAGGAATCTTCTACCCTCCAACCTAAGCCCCTACCCAATATGCCTATCACAAATCAATCTTCTAAGATTCAAAACCTACATGCAATCACTCACACTATGTAGCGGACTTCCCCATGTGCTATGTATGCCACTATATTAGAGGAATCATATCGTATTTATTCTTAGAAATTGAGTAGAAATGTACATTGCTAGGTTCCCTCAATAATATATACACATGAATCTCCTCTTCTATAATTTAATAACATTGAGGAAAGCACTAAAACTTCCCTCCCAGATACAATTATGGACATGATTTTCTCACAGATACACCAAGTATTTATTGGGAGGTTCTTTTCACTTTTCCCCTCTATTAAGATGGTCATGGGAGGCTAATCAATAAAAGGTCAAAGGGAGTGTAAATATATGTACAATGCCTACTAGTTTTTTCTTGATCAAATTTAGGACAAATAAAGAAATAAAATTAGTTTTTTTTTAGTCTTGGACCTATCAAAAACATTTCCTGACCCTACTTGAAAGGAAGCCTGACTTTGGCACTTCTTCTGAACTCAATCTATTAGGCTTAGTATAAGTACAATTTAGGAGCATGCACATAATTTCTAACATCTTCTCCTCTAAAGAAAAAATTCTACACTCACAACCAAGATGTCATATGCTTTGACACCAATTAGATAAGAGTCAATGGATTCGATCAACACAATAAGTAAAAAATCATTACATTTCCTCTTAGAAAAAGGCTTTAAGATACATAGAGAAATATATTCTAATATATTAATCTTTTGAAAAATAGCATAAGACAAATAATAAAGTAATAATAATACTTAAGCCCTAGTCTAGTTAGAAAAATCTAAAATATACTATTCGTCCACAATCCTCTAAACTAATATTTTATTGTTATATCTCTCTTTAAGACCAAATTGAATATCTCATAGTTCCAAAATATCTCCATCTGTGTCACCTCAAAAATAGTAGAAAAAAATGAGGAAAACAATAATAGAGCACCATATTGGTCCATAAAAACACAAAAAATATCTTACTTTATCTAAGAATATCATCAAGTTGAATTATTTAATTTACTCTTCTCATAAAATAAAATGAATAATTTTTTTTTTTTTCCTTCCATGATAAATATCACTACAGAATAATAATATGATAGAAATGTTTTTTTTTCTTAATTAAATTTTTTAAGTGGTGTGTATCTTTTCAAATTAGACATTTCGTCAATGGCCCTTTGGTCTACTAGTGAAGTTGAAACATTCCTAAAGAACTTATCAAGTATCAAGTGTTATTGACTATATGGCTCTAACATCAAACACGTGTAAGATCAAGATCTTGTGCTAGGAAAATTTAGTGAAATGGATACCCCTTAGATGTTGACAGTGACTGTCCAGCCATGAATTTTGTTTTTTTGGACACTTCTCATGCCCCATGGCCATGTTTTATGCCATGCCATATCTAAGACTAAACCATGTCATTCATGCATATTGAGCCCACATAATTCAAATTAGAGAAGGTTGGAGTATCTTGATATGTTTTTGTAATATCTCAAAATTAATGTTGCCTCCCACTTCCCTTATCCATGTTTATGGCACAATATTTCTTATTTTTTGTAAAGTTAAAAAATAGATTTATCACATTTTTTTAATGTTTGAAAATTATTCTCAAAAATATTGAAACACAATATTAATTATAAAATACTTCAATATCAACACTTTTATAGTTTACTATATGTATCATTTCATCCCGATACTCCACTCTATTGTATTTTAAATTATTTATTTCTAATAATTGTAAGAAAATTAAAAATTATATTTTACTAACTTAAAATATTTTAAATTAGTGAATATAAAATTTTATATGATTATTTTTAGTATTTATATTTTAATATAACTTTATGTTAGTATGAGACAATTATTCTTATAAATTACACGTATTAAATTGGGAAATATTACTTGTGAAGAAGAATGTATGTGTGTGTCTATGTGTAAAATATTTCAAAATTAATATATTAAATAGGAATGATCATAAAATATTTAGCAACAATTATGCTAAATAAGAATTGTGAACCAAAAATTAGATCATTTTTATCTAGATATAATTTTTGTCTTGGAGCATTATAAACTTGCTATTTTAAAGAAGGTATAGCTAAAATGCAAATAGTAAATTGAGAAAATGTTGATTTTTAAGGTTCTCATAAATGAAATCATGTGAAACTATATTTCTTTAAAAAAAAATTCAACCATATATAAATCAATTAAAATTTATTTGATATTAATATTTTAAAATTAAAATAATATGTTATATATCAATGATTAACTCAATCATGATACAAATATCACATGCTAATTAGGAAGGCATGTGAATCATAAATATTTACCTAATAATGACATGTTTTTAATTATGAATAAAATAGGTTTTTTTATAAGGGACCCGAAACCCAAAATGTCTTACATAAAGATTTAATTATAAAAGTCCCAAAACAAATTGTGTCCACAACTTCACACACATCTAGAGCCTAAACTAACACTTTCTAGTATAGAACTAGAACCAAAACGAGAATGAACTAAACCACTAATAAACTAACAACAATAGATAAAAAATAAACACTTAGGTGAAAGAAGCTAAACTAACTCGTCTACCTTAACTTTCAACTCCTCTTGAATGGCTTTGATCTTCTTTGCGACCTATTTGATGTCTTCTTTTGTCTGTCTAGGTCCCTTTCTTGTGCTTATTCTTGGTGTTGGATTAGGTAATTTTCTCATGGACCTACATCCTCCATATCCTTCTCAGCCTCCTCTATATCGAGGACAATCTTTGCTTCATTTTCCTGATCTAAATTGCTCACCACTCTATCCATGCAATCGATAGTGGCTTCAAGTAGAGCATATTTGGTCAGATTTTCCCTTTTGTCAACTTTTCTCTTTAGCTCTTTGATCAACTCCAAATTTCCCCATTGCTCTAACTCATTCTCCTTCAACACCTTATTGTCCTCATTATTATGTAGCTCTTCAATTTTACCTTTGAGGTCTTTGTGTTTTAGATTCAACATTTTAAGGGTGTGTAAGTTCTAGTTGTCTAGTCTAAGAGTGTAAAGGGAGACCATTTTTATTTTTTATAACACACCATGAGGAGGTTTAATTGTTGAATTATTAATATCTTCCTCAAAAAACTTGACATTGAATTCTTCATCAACCACTTTCAACATAGGAATCCTAACCTTTCTATTTTTATTTTCCTTCAAGAAATCCTTATACATTTTTCATTAGGTTTTTGGCTTAGAACCTTGACCACCTTACCTTCAATATTTTTCATAAACATAATTAAATTACACTCTACATATTCATCATAGTAAATCAACCTAATGCCTTCTTTGAGACCTTCATCTTCCACTTTCTCCTAAGTAGCCTAGTTTTCTTTTTCTTTATTAATAGTAGGATTAATAAACTCATTATGGACTAAACAAGGGGAACAAGGAGAAATGGGGTCATTTCCCATCCCTAAACTATCATTCAACAGATCAATTTTTTAAATTTTTTTTGAGTTCTTTGTTTCCATTTTTGCTTTCCCCTTTCCCTTAGACACTTCTTTTTCTTATTCATACTTACTTTCTTCTTTGGGTTACAAGACAAGCTTCATATAGTTTAGCTTAAACTTCTTCCTTTTGGAAGAACCAAGGGAATCCATTTCTAATTCATGTAGTATCCTTTTTCCTTTGTACAATTTTACCCCCAAACGATTCTTCTTACTACATTATTCAAATATCTTATTTGAAAAAGGGCTAGGAACAAATTTCTTCACATCGATATTGTTGATATTCTAGTCGTTTTTGTTATTAGTGATATACACTTATTCAGATTGTGTGTTCATACCAAGCATATTCTACAGTTAACAGTGTTAACCAAGCATTTTAGTGTATGCCAAGTTTACCAGTGTAAACCAAGTTGTGTAGTGTTTCCCAAATTTTCATTTGATGTGATGTGAATCCATTGTTGACCAAGATACTCAGTGTTAATCAAGAGACTCAATTTATACTAAGCTTGAGGTGATAGTGTTTTTTGAGCTATATAGTGTAAACCAAGTGATTTAGTTTATATGACAAGTTTCATAGTATTCGTCGAGTCACCAATCCAAATTGAGTTCAAGACTACTTTGAAGTGATCAAAATGAACTAATCTTCTACATTGACCAAGTGCATGACAATGCCAAATATCAAAACCTCACCAAGTTAGTCTTCAGAGCCCAATTTTCTACACTTTGGCCAACTTTGTACTATTTTGTGTAAACTTGTATTATGGCTAACTTTGTAATTATGTAATTCAATTGATATATATGTAATGTATTCTATCATATCCAAAGTATGTATGGTATTGAAAAGGAAGTAATGTAATCATCATAGAAGAGCAAAGGTGTAAATTACAAAGGCTACAATAATATAAGTAGCAACAAAGATTTATCTATTACATCAAGGTGATTTATACACTCAAGGGAATCTTATTCAAAAAACCAAGTTGTAGATCAAAGATCAACTACTATTTCATCCTAACAGGTGGATCAGTAAAATCCTTTAACAAGGTAGACCCAACAGTCTTATGTAAATCTCTTTACCGAGTGCATACTTCACTATATGTTTGTTAGTCCTTTCACATGGTGGACCTAGTAGTCCTTAATGCTCCTAATAGCAAAGATCATCAAAAGTGATCATTGTAAGCCTTAACATAGCAACTTTATACTATAGTACTAGAGCTTGTGGTTATCATCCCTATCCCAATTTTACTTTGTATTTGGAAGGTTTTTGGGTCACCAAATCTTGCGTTAAAGTGTTATGTATGCTTTCATTTTTTCTCAGTTTCTCATGGATAAAGTTAGATCAAAATGTATATAAAGGATTAATTGCGAATTGAGATAAAAAAAATTAGAAGTTATTGATTCACTCCTCCCCTCTTAGTAACTTAGCTTGTCATATTAGGGTAAAAGCACAAACCTGTGTTACTCTTTTTTAAAGGAAAAGGCTAAGAAAAATATAATTGTTCACATTCAATGACATAAAACTAGTATTATTATTTAGAATTTCAAAATGATGTAAACTAATAAAACGTTTAGAAATTTATGAAATTTAGGATTATAATTTTTAATGATTATTTGGAATAAGAATTGATATACTTTTCTAATTTTTATAGATAAATTTTTAGTTGCTGAAAATTGCTTAAAATTAGGGGTTTAGTTCCTACCACCAAACTATATGCAAATAAAGTTATTTCCATTTGAACTCAGATTATCTTATAGATAACATATATAGCTAGAAAAATCAAAAGTAAAAGTTGGATTTACACCTATATTTTCTCTTTAATAATGATTCAAATTTCAACTTTCTTGAAATCAATAGTTTTCATCTCCCACCACATTTTTCAAAACAAATCTATTCTTATGAGAAGAAAAATTATACATTCTAAAAGAGGACTCTCTCCTCTAGAATGTCATATTTTTATTTTTTTTATATGAATTAACATTTTTTTCTTTCTCAAAATCAATATCCTTTTGAGTGTTAAAATATGCACTTGTAGAATTTTTTAATTACAATGTACTATATCTAATTAAAACACTATAAAATCTATATGAGAATATTCTTGACTTTGAGCTTTATAAAATTTTGTTTATATGTTACTATAAGAAATTATAAAAAATATTAAGAGTTATTAAAATGTCAACTTTAAGTAATTGGATATAAACTAGTATAAAACATGCATTTAATAGACATTTCCAATTGGAAAAGTGTGAGGCTATAAATAACTTAGCTAGAATGAATTTATATTGATTATATGTTTGAAAAAAATTGATTTTTGGATAGAAATACTCAAATTTAGTTGTTCTGATAAGTCAGCCTAAAAGGTGGCACAACTTTTTACTTTTACCCAATATTTTCAACAATTGATATCAAAGCATTGTGGTTCTCATTGAAAAATTTAACAAGCTTCATCAAAGATCAAAGGAAATGGAGGTATTTAGACTTAACAAAGCTATTGACAATGAAAAGTTAGAATTGGAATTGGCCATTGGAAAAATCAAGAAAGAAAAAGAGAAACTCTCCCAATCCCTAAAAAGAAGAAAAGATCTTGCAATCCAGATGAATGATTTAGTCTACATTGAAGAAAGAATTGAAGACATCATTTTGAGAAATTTAGATGAAGCTGATGAAGAAATCAAGGTATTGCAAAAGAATAATACTCTCCAAGAAGAAGTAAGAAGACTAAGAAGAAAGAAAGAATTTTAGTCAGTAAGATTGTGTGAAGTCATGGAAGAGAAAAATAAGATAAGAGAAGTGATGGAAGGAAAGAACAACAAAATTCAGCATTTATGCCTTCAACAAGAAGACTTCATTGATCAACTCACTAATGCAAATGAAGAAACCATGAACTTGAGATCAGAGAATAAAAGATTGCAAAATGATCTAAACATTGAAAGGTGAACCAAAGAAAGAATGCTGAAATCCCAAGAAAAAATGAATCAATTGAATGAACAAAGTCACTTTAGATGAAAAGGAAAAGCAAGAATTGGATATACAAAAGAAGGAGAATCATCCAAGCAAGGAGCTCAAAGGAACCACAAACCTACTTGCAATCACTATGGTAAGATAGATCATACTTCAAATAGATGTTGGAGCAATGTGAATGAAAAATTTAATGGAAAATGCTACAATTGTAATCAACATGGTCATAGAGAAAATGAATGCAAAAAGAAACCAACATTTGAAGGAAAATGTCATAAATATAAGAAGCATGGACACAAATCATTAGAATGCAAAAACAAGATATTGAATCTAGTAGAACAAATTGTGAAAGCTATATTTGGTGGTGACTATAACACCTAGTGTAGATGTCATTACTATGGAGAATTTGGAAACATTGGAATGAATTGTGTAAAACATCACACGAGGAAAAGAGATACTACCAAAAGATGTTTCATTTGTATAGAACTTGGTTGTCTTACAAAGAACTATATAAACACTAGAAAAATAGAAGATGAAAAAAAGGAAACAACTGATAACATAAAAAAAAAAAGAGAGACAATGATGGGCTCCAAAGTCTACCAAGAATGAAAGTCTGAGCAATGATGATCAAGTGACTCAAGAATCAGGTGACTCCACCATTTCAACTTGATTGCTCAAAGGAGAACTAGAAATAGGCTACCCAAGAAGACATCTAAATTAGTTCTAGTTGATAGGACAAAAGATCCATATTAGCATTCAAGATGTGAAAGGGGTCATTGAGTAAAAGGTATTAGTCATTACCGAGTTACCTTCCTTACTGAGTGAGGTTGGGTGATAGACTCTACCAAGCAAGGTCAGGAGTAACTAAATCTTATATGGTTACCAAAGAATGAAGGACTTCACTGAGTAATCAATGCAATAAAAATGGATGATAGTTTATCAAATCCATCTAACTTTCATACCAGTCCTTTATGGAAAAATTTGATAAAAGGAATGAAATTGAAGTCATTTTCACCATGATTTTTTGAAAGCAAATTACACAGAGTGATATTCAAGGGCATTCAAGTGATTTAAGCCAATTGTTGTCAAAAATTTTTAATTCTCTCAAATTCTATTGAGTGAAGATGGTAGCTACCAGTAGCAAAGTGAAATGAGGATCAAACATGCTAGTTTGTGGTGTAGAATTGAAGTCACCAGACTTCAAGCTCACTCCTACAATTGTTGAAACTATAGACCCAAGTGGAGCACAGTATCAAATCCCTTCCAAGATACTATTAATAAATGAAATTCTTTCTCATTTTAAATATTCAATTCAAGATATTAGCATTCTAGAAATGCATGAATGTTTAAAGGAATTATGTGTTTATGGTGTTTTGAAATCTAAGCACCAACATCTTGAACCCAAAGGGTTAACCCATATTTCTCACATGCCCTGTGATTTCCAACTCAAATGGATTAGGTATATTCTTAGCTATATGGACAATGAATAGTTGTGGTTGGAACAACCTATTTTTATTACAAAGAACATGATTCATAGGATCACTAGTCTCCATATGCTAGCTAAAGCTAAAATGACAAAAACCCTATGTCAGGTCGAACTAGAGAAGAAAACCCTAGCCAAGTGAGATGGTAGGGGAATAAAAATTAGTAGTGTCACTAATATGGAATTGAAGTTTTGCATCCATATCATTTCCTACATGATCTACAATTCTAGGAGGTTGAATAATGTATCATGCAGGGCAATAGACTTTGCATACAAATTTGTCAAGAATAACCTATCTCCTGACCTTGCCAAGTTGTTTTTGAATCAATTCGACAAGAACATGGAGAGCAGTAGGACATCAAAGAAAAATCCATGTAATTTTGGCTCTTTATTTACATGCTTATTCATTTATGTTTAAAAATTCTTTCCAACAAAGGGCACTGTTGTTTGGAGGAAAGATGTGCTAGTACTCTATCAAATAAATGAATATATTGCTAAGATGGAAGAAAATTACATTAGTATTATGGATAATTATTTTGATGCATTCAAGGAGAAAATGAATAACAAATACTAAATCCCCAAGAAACTAGTTGAAGATTATAAGGATGATGTATGTTTCATGGTGGACAGTGATAAGGTATACATTTAGGCAATTCAGCCTAGAATTACATGGGTAAAACCTCTGGGATATTAGGTAGATATGGATGAAACAAAGGATATTATTGAGGCACTAATAAATGAACCAGTTGACCCAAAGGCTGCATATTTTGGAAAATCTAATGAGGCTAAGGCTCGGATGGAACTAGAGATCAAGCTCCCTTAGGTGGTTAGCAAAGGCAAGAAGAGAATTGCCAAATTGAGAACAAGTTCTACTCTTTTTTTAATCGAGGGAAAAGGTGAAGATGAAGAAGTAGAGGATGAAGAATCATAGGAAGAAGAACCACTAAAGTAAAAGGGAAAGGTAATCATTACCAAGCCTGCTAAGACATCCACTATAGTATTCACTAGGACTTCCTCTAGGAAGATGGTGGACAAAGAAGGAAGAGACAAAATTTTCAAGAGGTCTCCACATGCATTTGAAAAGAGGATGAAGGAATTGGAATCAGGTTTTGGGATAAAAAATTTCAAAGCATTAAAATATGAGACCAGAATAGATGATGAGCAAAGGTAAATTGAAGATATTCTAATATCTAAATAGGAAAATGGAAATACTCACCTAACCAGCTCACTCAGCAAATTCTAGATTGTTTAATGGATAAAATCAAGCCAAGATGGGAACATGCAAAGAAAACTAAAAAGGACATTCATGAGCAGTCCCTAAGGCAACTAGTGCCAAATCTAACTGACAAGGATTCTTTAAAGAAAAATGAAGAAAAACTAACTTTAAGATTCAACACTTTTCTTATTTTGTTGAATGAAATAGAACATGTTGTGGAAAATACAACTAATACATGGAAGAATGTATATCCTCTTCATAAACTGGGTGATTTTTTAGTCAGCATAAGTGACAAAGATAATGAAGATGATCAAGAAAAGGGTGAAGAGAAAGATGATGAAGAGGTAAAACATCTTGATAACCCAGTCAAGATTGTTGCAACAGTTATTGCCACACTTCCTCACTCTCCAAGAACAATAGTGACAACATCAAGCACAAAGATAGCCTCAATAGGATTGGTTGTAGCTAGCACTACAAACACAAATATCCAATCAATATTTGCACTAGTATAGCTCAATACATCATTGACTAATGTGTCAACTACTTCATCTATTGAGTTGTAGATTCTTCCCTCTTCAATAGTTTTGTCTTTAAGAAGTGCTCCTAGAATTTCTAAAATAAGTGTAGTATCAACTTTTGTAGCAAGGCCCACTATTCTACTATTGTTTCCATTCCATGTTCACAAGCAATAAATGCAAGGAAAGTTGAGACCAAGCCTTGATTAAGCACATAATTTTTGGGTAAAGGTAAATAAAAAGAGGAGGATGTTGATCTTGATGAGGAAATTGTGATTCTTAATTGGGATATTTCAAAACTCACTCCTGATCAAATGGAAACCTTTGTAGAATTACTCCAAAAGAAATCCAAGAAGCAGAGACTAAGAGAAGAAAGAGATAAAGAATTCAAAATCATTGAGGATGCCAAGAATATTTTGGTAGAGGCTATAGGTATAGAGATTGATTCTTCTTAGCTAGTTTTGTTTCAGTTGGTAGAAGTAATCGAGAAGTATAATGAAGATCAAGATGGACAAGATAAATTATTTCAAAAAGTAGAAAAGAAGTTTGAGAATAAGGTCTTAGAACTTATTGCTCAAAAGATTATCATTTACCAAGTAGAGTTATGTACTATTTTGAGTTCTCTTGAAACTTCTTGTACAAATGTAACTTTACTTTTTGGTCAATTATGTGATATTCCAAGATTTACGAAGGAAATGAAAAATAAAATTGTCTACGATTAATGAAGACCTTAAGGCGAGTGCTCAACAATTACAGCTTGACCTGAGTTCAAGCTCTGCCCATTTCAAAAGGATCAAATTTTTGACAGACATGTAGGAAGAATTTCTCAAAGAAGATGCTACAATCAAATCTACATTGGTAGATATTCAAGATATGATACTCCCTAACATGGATGCACTATAGAAGCATATTGCTTATTCAAAAAATCTTATCCATGACAATAATTTCTCTATTATAGACCATATGATTGAACTTTCAACAGAAGTGCAGGTGGAAATGCACGTAAGCAAGGTCTTGCAAGTGAATTGGGACAAGAATTTGGCAATCATACTAAAGGTAAATTCAAATTTCTTGTCTCATTTCAGCATTACTATGTAAATACATATAGTATAAATCTTTTACATTAATGTTAAAAAAGGGGAGAAGACACTGGAAAAGATATAACATGATATAAAGGAAAGAAAATATAGGAGTCATAAGGAGAGATGTAAAAGGATAGGGGGAGAAAATTTGCAAGTATAGTATAATATATATTATCTTTAGATGAAGCAATACCACAAAAATGTATCATTTACAAAAACAATTTTGAAAAATCTCAAAATAGTATACTCTACTGAGTTGGAGATATAAGGTGATGGATAATTTAGTTTTGACTAATAAGTGTTTTTGTCACTAATACCAAATAGGGAGATTTTTGACATTCTAATCATGTTTGTTATTAGTGACATACACTTATTCAAATTGTGAATTCATACCAAGCATATTGTATAGTTAACAGTGTTAACCAAACATTTCACTTGCTACCTAGTCCTATAGTTGCTACTGAGTCCTATGGATAGCTTTTAGTTTGAACCAAGTACTTACTATAGTGTTGAAGTTTAGTAGTGTAAATTGAGTATTTTAGTGTATGCCAATTTTACCAGTGTAAACCAAGTTGTGTAGTGTTTATCGAGTTTATAGTTGATGTGATGTAAGCCCAATGTTGACTAAGTGACTCAGTCTTAACCAAGAGACTCAGTTTATATTGAGTGTGAGGTGATAGTGTTTATTGATCTATACAGTATAAACCAATTGATTCAATTTATATGATGAGTTTCATAGTATTCACTAAGTCACTAGTGCACACCGAGTTCAAGACTACTAGGAAGTGATCAGTATGGATTGAGCTTCTATATCTATTGAGTGCATGATGATGCCAAGCATTGATAGTCAACGTTGAGTATCAAAACCTCACTGAGTCATTCTTTAGAGCCTAAGTTTCTACACTTTGGCTATCTTTGTACTATTTTGCGTAAACTTGTATTGTGGCCAACTTTATAATTGTGTAATTGGATATATATATATATATATATAATGTATTGTATAACATCCAAAGTGTGTATGGTATCAAAAAGGAAGTAATGTAATCATCATAGAACAAAAAAAGTGCAAATTGAAAAGGCTACAATAGTATAAGGAGTAATAAAGATTCATGAATGACAGCAAGGAGATTTGTACACTCAAGGGAATCTCATTTAGAAAACCAAGTTGTAGATTAGAGATTAGCTACTATTTCATCCTAACAAGTGGTTTAGTCAAATCTGTTAACAAGGTAGACCTAATAGTCTTATGTAAATCTCTTTACTGAGTGCATACTTCACTGTATGTTTGTAAATTAGAAATGATCATTGTAAGCCTTACTAAACCAACTTTTTGCTGTAGTACTAAAGTTTGTGGGTATCATCCCCACCCTATTTTTACTTTTTTTTTGGAAGGTTTCTAGGTCACCAAATCTTGTATCAAAGTGTTATGTATGCTTTCATGTTTTCTTAGTTTCACATGGATAAAGTTAGATCAGAATTCATATAAAGGATTAATTGCTAATTGAGATTAAAAAATTAGAAGTTACTGATTCACCCCTCCTCTCTCAGTAACTTAGCCTGTCATAATATTTTCAATAGATATATAATTTTTCTCATTAGGCCCTCATGTAGGATAGGTTTTCTAGGTTTGGACCTTAAATAATTAATACTATGAGATAAAGACAAAAGTTGGTAGAAGGGATAGGATACCCTTTTATGTACCTAAAAGGGTTAAGTAACATAAAGTGGTATGTTTTTTCCTTATCACATCTCCCATCTAGTGAAACATATTCCATAATAGCAGCTAGAACAAGCCTCAAAAGTAATTTAATAGAAGACACAATATGAATATCACCATCTCCTTTAAGAAGTTTAGCATTTGTTTCTTTCAAAAAAATCCTAACATTCATCTATTAATAGTTAAGGTCACAAAAAAAAAAACTTACCTTCAACACTGAGACTTGTAATTTTTTCCATTACCATGACATTAAGCTACAATTTTCTTCTACCTATGTTAACCTTTATTTTATACCAACCTTTTAGGAATCTATCCATAACCTTCAACTTGTTCATTCTCATTTTCTCCATGTAGGGAACCAATACCCCTTCCTCCAATGTTTCCCAAAATTATTTCTCCTTCCTCCATTTCTAAAAATTATTAGGTTCCATTCCTCTCAATTTCTCTCCCATTTTTACCAAGTTCAAAGTCAATCTCACAAATTTATTCTTAGGACAATAAAATAATTGAAGAAGGAACAAGATAAAACTAACCCATTAAATGTATGGAGCTTTATTACAACACTATTACAACTCATACATTTCCTGAAAATATAATAAAATTTTGTTTCCCAAATAACTTTTTTTCTCTAAGGAAATAAGGGTATGTGTAGGATCATGGTGTGCCAAAAAATCGTGATCTAGAAATTATGTAGTCCTAAAATGCCTCAAAGAATTTCAAAATCTATTCCAACTTTTTTCCCACTCATCATAATACCAAACCCAAAAATGAATACCTTTATAAGGTGCATTATATCTTTGGATAGAAACCCTACATTGTCAACTTTAAAAATGTCTCGAAAACATGTTTCTAGCCTGTTGTTTTTTGTTTTTTACTTCAAACATATAGCTAACAAATTTTTTTCACCAAAATTTGATGAAACAAAAAGGGCTTCTTAATAATGTTCTTAGCTTTCCATAAATGTAATGTCTATCAAATTATGAGTCTGGTAAATAATTATTACTTTTTTTTTTAATGGAGTTATGTATAAAGTGTTGATTACATTGATTTAAAAACAACTATAACTTTCAAATGCTACAAAAATTTTAAAATCTAAAAGATGAACCACATTCTATGCTTCTTCTACGATAAATGATTTTTAAAAAAATTTTGCAAAGTTTTGAATTAATTAATATGGTCAGACACGAGAATTTTTTCATTTGTAAATAATATAGTAGAAAATTAATAATTACTTATTTATTTAGAATAAACATGCCCCTAAATATGTGTCACATCCGTGAATGAGTCTAAATCTTATATTTAGAATCTTATTAAAATATATTATCATTTTCTTTTGATTAAGGTGGTCAAACACACCTCTACTTATTTTTGTCTTGAAATTTTTGTATTATTGCATTAAAATTAAAAATTTTGATCAGTCAATTTTTATTTATTTATAGATAAAGACTAGTAGTTTAGAAACTAAGTTCAATTTCCTAGAGATTCTTTTCTATCACATTTTTGATAGAAAGTTCATAAAATTTTTAAATTGCATGTCAAGTTTACATAACTTAGATTTGTTGATTTTTCATTTTCATTTAAGGGCATAGTTTGGTTGATCGTGATCCTGCACATACTCTTAATTGAAATGAACATAGTTTTACTTGTTGTCTTTTCATGGTTAATTATAACCTTAACTTTATAATTTATTGCATCCATGTGATTCCAAGATGTTATGAATCTTGTCTTCATCACTATGTTTTCTAGTGAGTTAGCAACCAAGTTTACTTCTCTATATAGGTAGGATATATAGACTTTATCAGACTTAATGAGTATAATTTGGCTTCCTTAATAATATTATTAATAGACCATGAACAAATGAAAAACCTAGGTGGATAGGTTAAAGTATTTTGTGAATCCCCTTCTATGAAAATTTCCTTTTCCTAGAGACTACTAACCAACCTTTAACACTTGAAGAAGACCCATAGCTTCAGATAGATGATTGGTTTGTATTCCAATAGGGACCATTATTTCTTTCAAAAATATTCCTTGATTGTCCCTAAGAATAACTCTAGATCTAGCCAAACATGGATTTTCGTTAGCAACTCCATCACAATTTAATTTAATCTATCCCATAGGAGGACAATTTGATCTTGCATTTTCCCTTTTACTTTTGACTACTACGTCCAAGTCCCTCATTCTACTTGTGTTCCACCAAAATCAAAGTCTAGTTTGTCCTTGAACATAGTATTATAATTTTCAATAACTATCTACTTAATTGTCCTTGAACACATTTTTGTTCCTTTCCTTTCATAGTTTCTACATAACATGAGGAAAAAATAGCATCAAACTTTTTTTATCAATATTTTCTATAAATTCTTCTCATATTAGTCAAATTTCCTTGATGTTCTATTACAAATCATTGCACCAAAACCGTGAGGTGCTATTGAAGGTCACCCACTAGGATGATAACATCTCACCACACTCTATAGTCTAGACTTTGGGCTTGATGTGTGCCCATATGGCGGGCCTTCCCTTGGCTATATGAGCCCTAAACAAACACTCCAATGCTAATGTTGCCACTTGCTCTCAGACTCAAACTTGGGTGGAGGCAATAATACCACATGGTATGAACCATTGCATCAAAACCCTAAGGTGATAGTGAAGGCCATCCACTAGGATCATAACATGTTCTCTACCATTGTCCAACATATATTCCATATTTTAAAGATCATTGTCTATGTATTCCAAACTATTTGGAGAAAAATAAAAATATCATTCATAGATTAAGTCTAGGATGCACATAAAAAATACTTGTTAGGTAAAAAAACAACTCACTTTCTAAGATTATCCAAGTTCATGACCCTTTCTTGCAAATTCAACCACTAGAAAATGTTGATTTTTCAAAATAGATTTTTATTCCAAAGTGAAGAACATTAGGTGTCTTTAATGTTGTTACATATGGTGTCTTTGACTTTGGTTTTTTCTTTTATTTTCTCCTTGGTGTCATTCCACTTTCCATTTACCCCTTATTTTCAGTTTTCCAACATCTTATTGAAAAGAGATTGTTTGAAGTGTGGAAACTACTATGGAATAATCATTATTTTGTCAATGATGTCAAACCTACTACTTGTTGGTAAGATAACTACTTTTTGGTTTGAATGTTATCATTTGATTGATTGATGAAGATGATTTAAAAAGAAATGATAACAAGAGTACCTAGTGAAAGGTTGAGTTATATGATGTATAAAAGGAGCACTAAGACCAAGTAAGACATTGATGATATTATGTATTTTTGATCTACTTAAGGCTAAAGTGAATGGTTTTTTTAGTTAAGCTAAGAAGAAGTATTTTCATTAAAAGTCTAAGTCAAGCCTAGTAGAGAAAATAGTGTAAGTCAAGAAAACTTAGTCTAGGCTAAGCAAAATTCAATAGGTGTTAAGTGTCATAAAATATAGTATGTTTTGAGCATCAGTAAAATTTAGTAAGTGTTGAGCATCAAGGAAATAAAAGTGGTGACCAAGCGAGGAAGACTTACTAAATGCCAAGAAACTCACTATTGGCTAAGTAAGAAGAAGTATTTTCATTAAAAGTATATGTCAAGCCTAGTAGAGAAAATAGTGTAAGTCAAGAAAACTTAGTCTAGGCTGAGAAAAATTCAATAGGTGTTAAGTGTCATAAAATATAGTATGTTTTGAGCATCAGTAAAATTTAGTAAGTGTCGAGCATCAAGGAAATAAAAGTGGTGACCAAGCGAGCAAGACTTACTAAATGCCAAGAAACTCACTATTGGCTAAGATTCAGAAGACTATTATTGCCGAGTGAAAAATGTAGATGCTGAGTGACAACAAAATGAGTTAAATAAAAGATTTGGTGAATTTGAGTAGACAAATTTGATTTGTCAAATTGTGTGAAAAATGTGTAAGATAAGTATGATGAGCTGATTAAACAAAATTCAAGATAAACTATTTTGAGGAGAATCTAAGGAATATTGTTATAGAAGTTTCTAGAGGGAATCTAATGGAAAGAGGGAGGATTCAATTAATTTGACCAAACCCTAAGATGGATGATTGAGATTTAGTGGAAAAAGATCACAATTCTCTTTGTAAGGAGATACAAGGCTAGAAGTAATGAGTGTAGAAGAATATCGCAAAGAGTTTGAAGGTGTTGCTTCATATGGTGGCCAAGGGGATGAATCTATGATTGGCACATTAAGAAAGAAGGTTTAATGAGTTAAAGGCTTGAAGGGTGACCAATAAATCAAAGATGAAGAGAATGAATGCCAAGTAGAATGGAGGACTGAACTAGAGATCTGTAATCTACAATTGAGTTGTATTTTATTATCAAATCAAGTCCTACAACTACTTTCTGACCATTGTATTAGTTTTGATAAATGCTTTGGATTAAAGTTGACTTAATAACCATTTAGAAATCCTTTAACTAGGTGACATTCTAACAAAATGATCTAAAGTCCTATAATAAGGCTCACTCCTAATAGGGTGATTGAAATGCTTTAACCAGGTCATATTTAATAGTGTGCATTGCAACCTTTAAAAAGGTTGGCTCCTAATAGAGCTCACTTTAGGAGAGTGAAAATTGGTAGCATGTTACTTCTAGTTCTTCCCAAATTGGGTTTCTATTTTAAATCCTTGTGTCAAAATGTGTGAATGATTTTGTGGTGTTTAATGTTTACATTTTTCCAAAGTTATTTTGACCTAGGTCACTGACCTACATAGTTATGGAATTATTGGATAAATGCATGATATAGATATATGGATATGAATCCGTTAAGTTATTCTAAATATTCCAACAATTGGTATAAAATCTTTTGTGCTTATGAGGAATAGTTTGCAAGTACTAGAAGCTAAAGATCAAGATGTCCAAAAGCTAGGCACCCAAGATTAACAAGGATAACTTTCCTGCATGGCAAAGGTTGATGAAGATGCATCTAGGAGGACTTGGAAACTTTGCACTACCAACTATAACTACTGAGTATATAGAAATATTTGGAGGTATGATAGCAGAAGAACTAAAACAAAAGAAGGAACACAACCAAATAATGTTTAAAATTGCATATGCTCTAAGAGATTATAAGCTTGATGACATCAAAGAGTATACTACTTCCAAAAAGATGTGGGATGCCCTATACAAGATTATTAGAGGAGATAAGAATGTGTTGAGAGAAAAATATAAAAGTCGCAGAGGTAAGTTTGATGAAATGAGAATGCAAGAAGGTGAGAATATAGTTCAATATTGTGCTAGAGTAAAGGAAATTATTAATGCCATTAGAGGATATAATGGAATAATTGAAGATGAAATTGTAATTATAAAAGTGTTTGAGAACTGTATTACCTATCTATGTGATTAGAGTCTCTGCTATACAAGAACTGAGATGTACTCCTAGTAGTGATCTAACCCTTGGAGGATTGGTTGGTAGGCTTACTACTTTTGAGCTTTCAAATTTTGGCAATTTCAAACTAGAAAATGTTGAATCTACTTTCAAAGATAAATTGTCAACGAAATAACCTAAAGAAGAGAAAAAAAAAGGTCAAACATGTTTCTAGTGATAGTGATATAGATGAAGATGATATATAAGATTTTGAAGCATTTCTTTTTAGGAGATTTCGTAAAGAAAAAGGAAAGAAAGCTTTCTACATTGTTGAAGAAGAATCCAATGAAGAATAAAATGATCATGATGATGAAGTTTCCTATGTTGCTATGAAGGATGATTCTAGCGAAGATGAGGCAACTTCATTAGTATCTTATGTGAACAAGAGTGATCGAGGGATCATTGATAGTGGTTTCTCTAACCACATGACTAGAGAAAAAAGTAAGTTCAACTCTCTTATGCATTATGATGGTAATAGTATTATAGTTGGAAATGATGCACCCTAATTGATAGAAGGAAAAGGATCAATAAAAATAACAGATAAGATCATGTGTGACAATGCTTACTATGTAGAAGAACTTAACTATAATTTGTTGAGTATGTCACAACTAAATAGCTTAGGATGTAAGGTTAAATTTGGAAACAAAAGGGCCAATATTTATGATGATTATGCTAAATTCATTGGTAGTGGTGATTATGCTAGAGGTAATCTACTTTACCTTAACATGAATGAAACTAATTTTCTTGTTGTAAAATTTTAGGATGTGTGGCTATGGCACAAAAGACTATGTCATGTAAATTTTGTTAACTTGATTAGTATCAGTAAGATGAAGAGAGTCAGATGTTTTCCAAAACTAAAGAGACTTGATAATGTAATTTGTAAACAATGTCAGTTAGGCAAAATGGAAACATCGTGTTTCAAAAGGCTCATCATTCAAATAGAATTTTGAAATTAGATCATACTAATCTATGTGGACAAATTAGTGTACAAATCTACAAAGGTCACAAATAGTTTATGCTATTTGTTGATGATTATTCTAGAATGATGTTTGTTATTTTTTTTAGAGATAAATATGATGGCTTCCAAATGTTTAAGTGGTACTTGACTAGAGTTGAGAAAGAGATTGGTAAAAGTCTAAAGAGTATAAGATCTAATAGAGGTGGAGAGTTTACATCAAATGAATTTGAAATTTTCTACACTGATGGAGGAATCAAGAGACACACCTTTGCACCTAGGACCCCTCCAAAAAATGAAATAGTTGAAATGAGGAATAGATCTATGATCGATTGTGCTAAAATATTGATAATAGAGAAGAACATTTCTTCAAAATACTAGAGAGAAACTATTAGAATAGTTATCTATACCTTGAACCGAGTACAAGTTAAGAAAGGTAACAATATCACACCTTTTAAATTATGGTATTGACACTCACCCAATGTCAAACATTTTAAGGTATATGGAAGAAAATGTTGCATTCTTAAGGACATTAGGGAAAGTAAATTTGATGAAAGTAAAAAGGTATATTCCTTGGTTATTCTACAAGAAGTAAATCTTATAAGTGTTTAAATACTAACAATAACAAAATTTTGGAAAGTGCCAATGTAAAAGTTAATAAATATATAGAAATGCACAAAGAGGAAGAAAAGGACAAACATAAAGATTACAAAACTTGTGTGTACTACTATGAATGCATGATTGCTAATGATTCTATAAACCAACCTACTAATCGACCAAAATTAGTGATAACCAAGTCACATCCAATGGATTCTAAGTTGCATTTAGAAGTTGAGTTACATTCTGATGCTAAGATCAAATTACAAGAGAGTAATGTTGAGTTACTTGACAGAGATGTACATAGTGAACCTAAGATAAAATTTCCTAACGGGCCTATTATTGAAGGAATAAGAACAGAGACAAGATTATCAAAGTATTTCATAAGACATCACCCTGCTAAGAAAATCGTTGGTAGAAAAGAAGATGGACCAATGACTAGGAATAAATTGAGAAATGATAAATGCTTGTTGACCATACATGAATCTAAAACTATGTAGTGCATTAGAAAATGAAGACTATGTTGAGATAATGGGTGTTGCACACATTGCATAATATTGTTATTTTATTATTTTATTTTATTATGTAATTTTGTACCTAGATGGACGTACAACATGTAAATATTCCCATGGAATATTCTTGATGAGTTGTATTGTAACATTGTGATAATATTTCATGTAATTATTTAATATTGGAGAAAAGAATTAAATGCCCAATATTAAATGTGGGGTCAGTGGGTTAGGTAGCACATGGTATTAGCACATGGTTTATGTAATACCACTTGGTGCTTTTGTGGGACTTGCTACTATATAAGTAGCCACAAGGGTAGTTGTTAGAGAGAGAAAAAGAGTGAGAAAGGAAAGAGTCAAGCGGGACAAGGCTTGACAGGTTAGCCAAGGGAGCATTTGTGAAGGTTGAAAGTATGGCATGGGATGTGTGGATTCATGCTTGTTCACATAGTTTGCTCGATTGTGGCTATGGCCATGAAGGCTTCCATGGTTGTATGGCAATGGTATTTTTGTTGAATAATACATGGTGATGGATGCTTTTAGAGGCTACTTTTTTCCCTCAATGAGGGTTTCCTAGGGTATATCTTGTGTCACATTTTGTGGGTATGTTGTCTATTCTCCTACATGTGGATTTTAATTTCATATTTATTTCAGATCTATTATGGGTTATGTGGAAATAGTTATATTCTTTATTGCCAAGTTTCCTTACAAGTGGTATCAAAGTTATGGTTTTATTATTGTAACCCTAGATTGAATCCATGCAAATGCATGAGAGGATAAAAGAAAAGGGCAAGATATATGAATGTTTTATTGCAGATCTGAGGGTTTTGGATTTGCTATTATGATGGGATGTTAAAATATTTGGGCATGCAAAATTTTTTGGACAAAAGGATTTTTTGGATGTTTCATTTAAATGAGGGTTTTGGGGGGTAGCTTGCAGAAATGACCTCCTGGGTAAAAATAGACCTCACCATTGGATCCGGGTTGACATTTCCAAAATTTTTGATATATAATATGCCCTAGTTTGGCCATGTTTAGAGGAAATGAAAGATTTTTTTAATTTCAACCCACGATGGCCATCAAATTTAATCTTGTCAGAATTTTCGTCACAATAAAAAAATGAAAAATCGTACTGAAAATGGTAAAAAGATTGTCTTAGTAAAATGGTCATAACTTTCTCTCAGAATATCAGATTTTAGAGTTCTTATAGGCATTGGAAAGCTAATTTAGAGCACTACAAAATGGTGTAGGTTTAGTTCTATGATTTTGAGATTTTGTTACGTTTTAAGAGCCCTAAAGTCAGATATTATTTATTTTGAGCACAGATTAGGGCATAACTTGGGCACACAAAATTGGATTTTGGACTTCGAGTAGTCAACAAAAAAATCTTGGAGAGCTCTACACATTGGTTCAGATTTGGTGTAGGTTTGGTATGATTTATTTTTTGATATATTTATCTGAATAGATTATAGATATATTTTGACTATGGTAACATTATGAGTTTATGGCATTGGAGATTTAAGATTTGATGTCATTGTATACTCAGTTCATATTTCAGATTAGTCTCATGATGATATGGTTATCAATGTTTAGTTTAGATATGCATGATGACTTGTTGGGTCTATAAGTTGTGCAATGTTGTAAGCGGTCTATACTTACAGGTTAAATTTATAGCTTGGTTATGGGTTGTCTTTGCCCATTGATCTTTTATTATTGATGCATATTCAGATTGGTGGCTTGGATTTGGGTTGTCTATGCCCTAAGTCACATGAGTTTATGATTTTATCTTCATGTAGAAGGGATGAGATGTTGTTACTAGGTACAGTCATGGTGGAGGATTGTGGTTGACTATTTTATGTTGACAAGTTGGATACTTTGAGAGCCAGATGCTTGGTTTATGGATGTGATCATGGTGTCATGGATTTTGGCATGACATGATTGGATATACAAGTACATCCTTGATGTTCATTAGCTTGAATTTTTTATTTAGTTATGGTGGTATATCTTCTTGGTTCAGGATCATGGTTATTTAGGTTCTTTTAAGGAGCTCATGATGTTCACTTTGAGTTCTTTGATGGTTTGATGCTTTGGTTGATTCTCATGGTTAGAGGATGGTTTTTAATCATTATGTCATGGATAGCTTGGATACACAGTTTAGTGGGAGCTTGTGACAGTGATGAGGTGACAGTGTAGGATTAGTTCCTGGTTTGGTTTGGATCTTCATGTAGGAGATGGATGTTATGATGTCATGGGTGACTTGGTACCATGGTTGAGTGGGAGTTGTTGGAATTTATATATTTATTGAGTGTTTGCAAATGTTGGAGGTTTGTCTTAGATCCTATTGCTGCAGAAGTGTCTTTGACATTTGCATAGTGCACTTGTTATCTTCATGGTGTTTGAAGATGGTTAGATCTTGAGGACTCATGGAGTTCTCGGTTATCTTCATGGTATGTGGAGATGGTTCTTCCTGGTATGTGGAGATTTTTTTTCTTCATGGTGTGTGGAGATGGTTGCATCTTGAGGACTCACAAGGTTCTTGGCAAAGGTGTGGTTTATGCTTCTATTTGGCATGTTATCCTTGGTATGAGGATGGTTTCATTATTATGTCATTATATACTCTTGATACGCATTTAGAGTTGTGACATGTTATGGTGTGTTCATGTGGAGCATGTTATTTTTTTGGTTGAGATGGTAAGATCATGTTTTCATGTTTATGTTCCTGAGGCCATGGTTGAAACTTTGACATTGATCTTGGTTTAGTTTCTTGGTATCGAGTACATTGATCATAAGTTGGATACTTCATGATATTGCTATGTTACATTTGGAGTTGGCATGGATTGATTGGTTATAGGTGCTCATGGATACTTAGAGATGGTGGTGATGCTGATTTCTCTTAGATTAGAGAAGTATTTGTTGGGACGGTTGATGGTTTTAGCAGGAAGTCCGAGGGGCAATCACCTGATATGGACTTGAGAGGAGATTGTTTTTAGATGAGTCTTGGTTGGTGACTTGGGTATCTTGATGAGCACTTGAGAGGTATAGCCCATTATTTTCTCTTAGTTACATTATATTTATGCTTGTCTTTCATGGATATGGATCTTGAGCTATCGTACATGAGTTAGTTCTGGAGGGTTCATTTGAGAGATGGTTTAGCATTGGTTATCTCCATGTACATATGTTGTTATGTTGGTTGAGTTTGGGAGATGGTTTTATAGTGGGCATTTTTTCCTTGGATTAGGAATGGTTATTCCTTGGTTTAGGAATGATTTTATTGAGTTTGATCTTCTTGTGAGAAGCTTACATCCATGATGAGTTATATGGTATGGTTTAGGTGTTGTTGAGCCTTCTTGTTGGGGTTTAATGGAGGAGATCATACTTGCACATTTTACATCTAGAGGTGTGTGTAGAAGAACATGATATAGGTTATGATTTGCATGGTTTTTCTAGTCTTGGTTATCTTCGTAGATGTTCAGTTTTGCTTACATTGGATTTGAGATTGGTTAGAGATTGTGATCACTAGTTTGTGCTCGTGTATGTCATGTGAGAGATGACATGGTTATTTATTTATCTCTTTCCTCTGTTGCTTGTGAAGAACTTGGGAGAACATTGGAGATTTGTTATGAGAGTTGTTCTTGCAGGATATTAGTTTATGTATTGTGGATGTCCTTGATACTACATGGATTCACTTCTTTTAGATGTGTTGAGTGGATTGGTTATATATTTGGCATTATCTTTTGTAGTGGGAGCTTCTTGGTATATATGTGGCAGGTATTGCTCTTGAGGCTTGTGATTGCAGGTTATAGATTGGATATGTTAGTGATATGAGATTCACTTGTTATACTTTTGAGGTATGGATAGTTGGATGGTTTTGGCACTTACTGTGGGTGCTATTTCAGCTATGGATATATTTTTTACAACTATAGATACATGTGATTACCTTTGGATCAAGTTATTTGTGCGTGGAATTTCAGTCGGTACAGGATTTTATGATCTTCTAATGCGATAGGTTGGGTGGCTTCCTATTTGGATGGCTTCTATGTATGTCCAGTGGTAGTGGCATAATAGGAAGTGAGATCATTCATGTTTGATATGTTGGATACTTTGATTTTGTTGTAGGTACCAAGATGGAGCACTTGGTGTATTTTGATCCATAATGGTGGATGTGCTAGGAGGGATTGTTCCCTTGTTCATTTGTGTGGCTACAGATTGACCCTATGCAATATATACAACAAGTGGAAGATTGTTGAGATAATGGGTGTTGCACACATTGCATAATATTGTTATTTTATTATTTTATTTTATTATGTAATGTTGTACCTAGATGGACGTGCAACATGTAAAGATTCTCGTGGAATATTCTTGATGAGTTATATTGTAACATTGTGATAATATTTCATGTAATTATTTAATATTGGAGAAAAGAATTAAATGCCCAATATTAAATGTGGGGTCAGTGGGTTAGGTAGCACATGGTATTAGCACATAGTTTATGTAATACCACTTGGTGGTTTTGTGGGACTTGCTACTATATAAGAAGCCACAAGGGTAGTTGTTGGAGAGAGAAAAAGAGTGAGAAAAGCAAGAGTCAAGTGGGACAAGGCTTGATAGGTTAGCCAAGGGAGCATTTGTGAAGGTTGGAAGCATGGCATGGGATGTTTGGATTCATGCTTGTTCACATAGTTTGCTTAGTTGTGGCTATAGCCATGAAGGCTTCCATGGTTGTATGGCAATAGTATTTTTGTTGAATAATACATGGTGATGGATGCTTTTGGAGGCTGGGTTTTTCCCTCAATGAGGGTTTTCCAGGGTATATTTTGTGTCATATTTTGTGGGTATGTTGTCTATTCTCCTACATGTGGATTTTAATTTCGTGTTTATTTCAGATCTATTATAGGTTATGTGGAAACAGTTATATTCTTTATTGCCAAGTTTCTTTATAGATTAGATTAAAGCTATGAATGAAGAGATTGATCAAATTGAGAGGAACAAAACTTGGTCACTTCACATGTACCTAGACTAGAAGACAAGAATGTTATTAGAACCAAGTGGGTGTATAGAAACAAACTAGATGAGAATGGTGAATTAGCAAGGAATAAGGCAATGCTAGTTAGCAAAGGTTATTGTCAATAAGAGGGGATTGACTATGGAGAGACATTTTCCCTAGTTACAAGACTAGAAGGAGTAATAACTCTACTTTCTTATTCTACATATAAAAAATTCAAATTTTATCAAATGGATGTTAAGTCCATATATCTCAATGGTATACTTAAAGAGGAGGTTTACATTGAACAACCTAAAGGTTTTTTTCACACTAACAATAAAAAAATGGTATGTAGATTGCATAAAGATTTATATGGTTTAAAGAAAACTCCCAAAGCTTGGTATGAAAGACTTCATAATTATCTTATGAAAAATCATTTTGAGAAGATTGACCACAAAAGCAACCTATACTTAAAGATTGAATGAGGTAAAGGAATTTTAATGGCTGAAATTTTGGTTGATGATATCATATTTGGAGGAAAAAATACATTGTGTAAGACATTTTTAAATGAGATGATGAAATAATTTGAGATTTCTATGTTTGGAGAGATTAAATTATTTGTAGGTTTGAAAGTGTATCAAATAAAATATGGTATTTATATTACTCAATCTAAGTATGTATAGAAAATCTTAAAGACTTTTGGTCTTGAAGATTCAAAAATAGTTAGCACTCCCGTGGTGAGAGGACACAAACTAACAAAAAATGATAATTCCAATGAGGTTAATCAAACATTGTATAGGTCTATGATCGAAATTACAATATGTAGTGCATAATAGTCCTAATATTGCATTATCTGTTGGGATTTTTGCAAGGTTTTCTACAAATCCTAAAGAGAATCCATTAATGGCTATCAAGAGGATAATGAGATATCTTAAAGGGATAGAAGACTTGTTGGATACAATTTATTGATTGTGTGTTGTCTTTGATGTCACACAAATCTCATATTATTTGTCAAGCAGTGTCTACCGAGCTCACTTGGGCATCAAAGAAAATTATGGTAGAAAATAGTGTTAACCAAGTTGTCATGTTTAACAAAGAAAAGTTGGTAAGAGTTAGTATTAACTAAGTTCATTTGGTTGCCAAAGGATTTGTTCAAATTTTTTTAATTTTAAACAAGCTTCTATTGGTTAACATAAGGAATCATTTTAGGACCAGTGTTTAACGAGTTTGGTTGGCTATCGAAGGATTTTGTTGATTTGGGATATGAATTTTAATTATTTCAAGTATTGATTCCATCTGACTATGGTAATTATTATTCATCATTATAATTTGTGTTGAACCAAGATGACAATCTGAATGATATAAATATAAGGTCAACTTGTGATTTTTAGTAGTATGTAAGTATATTGATCGATTGAAGGAAAGTGTGTGAGAAAACTTGAAGGATGGTTAGATATCTTTGTAGAGTAGCAAAGTAGTATTTGATCAGGAAGGATCAAGTTTTTGTGAACAGAACAGAGATCTTGATTCAGCAATTCAGTTGCATCTCAAGCAAGTCATTTCATTGTTACTCTCCAACCATTGTAGCAGTGATTTAAAATACCTTAATAGAGTGCATCTAATAGCCAGTAGTAAATCTTCTAATAGAGTGACAGTTCCATTGAATTTTTTTAAAGACCTCTTACAAGGTCACTCCTATAGGGAGATTAAATCCTCTAACAAGGTCACACCTAATAGTGTGTTTTGTAACCTTTAACTGGGTTGGCTCCTAACAGTGCTCATTTTAGAAGAGTAAAAAATCGTAACTAGTTACATTGGTGGTTTTTCCCATATTGGGTTTCCATGTTAAATTTGGTTCCTCTTGTGTTCATTTCTTTTCTCTCATGTTTTCAAATTATTACTATTGATGTTAGATCTACTAAACTAAAACATACTCTACATTTACTGAGTTACAACATTTTCAGTACATTTACCGAGTGACAATAGTAATTAGTTTAGTTAGACATCTAAAGGATCTATAAATATATTTTGTGGTAACTAATTCACCTCCTTCCCCCCTCTTAGTTACTCCATCTATATTTCCAACAATTGGTATCAAAGCTTTTGGTGTTTGTAGGAAACGTTTCAAGGACTTATGAGACTTTATCTGGCTTCCATTAGTGATTCAAGCTTAAAATACCTTGATGAAGAATATACAACTCCTACTGGTACATTACCTATTGGAGATATTGCTGAGAAAAAAAAAAACCATAACACCATGATGATAGATATTGTATATGCTCTTAGCTATGATGAATTTAATGACACCAAGGACTACAAAACCACTTTTGAAATGTGGAATAAGCTAAAGGACATCTATGGTGGTGATGACAATGTGAGGAGAGACAAAGAAGAAAGCCTTAGAGGACAATTTGATCAATGAGAGAAGGTGAAAATATTGCCAAATATGTGGAAAGAGTCAAAACTAGTGTTAGTGCAATTAGAGCATCTGGAGGAGAAATCAAAGAAGAAACTATTGTAAGTAAAATTATTAGAACATTACTTCCTATCTATGCAATTAGAGTATTTTCTATTCAAGAAAGAAGGTGTGAGACAAATCATAAGATAACTTTGGATACCTTAGTACGAAGATTGACAACTTTTGAGCCAGACAACTTTGACAATTATGTTCCAGCTTCCAAAAATATCGAGTCTTCTTTTGTGGCCAAAATTTCACTCAAAGAAAAAGGAAAGAAGACAAAAGAAAATCTATCAGATAATGAAGAGGAGACCAAGGAAAGCTCAGACAGTGATCTTGAAATTGTTGAAGCTTTCCTTGTAAATAAATATTCTAGAAGTAGACGAAAATACAAAGGTAAAATTCCCTTAATATATTTTTCATGTGAAGAATTTGGTCATATTGCTATCAGGTGCCCAAATAAAGATAAGGATGAAAAGAAGAGTCACAAGTACAAAGACAACTGTAAGAAAACTTGTTTTATGGCAAAGGAATTTGATAATAGTGAAGATGAAATAGTTTACATTGCTATAAAAGATGAATTTGATGATGAAGGAGATAACATGGCACTTACCTCTCATGTTAGAAAAAATGATACATGGATCATAGATAGTGGATGTTCATATCATATGACTGGAGATAAAACAAAGTTTGAACATTTTGAACATTATGATGGAGGAAGTGGGTCAGTGCAAGAAGTTGGGTCTCACTTTTGGCCAAAAAGTGGAAGTGTTTTTCCTATTTTTAAAATTTTTTGTCAATTGATCTCAAAATTTGAGGCATTTAGAGATTGAATATAAAATAAAAAATGAAAAATAAATTTTTTAGTGTTCGAAATTTAGTTTTTGAATATGTAATTTATTTGTGCACCCATGTGATACATTATTTTTTTGGAATGGATCTTTAAAAACCACTTTTTCACAATGCCTATTTCAAGACCATACCACGCTCACGTACAGACACCATAATTTGACACAAATAAATGAATTTTTGCAAATCCTTTTAAAGAGAGTTAGCTAATACACCTAAGATTGATGAAAATATTTTTCCTTAATTTTTTATTGAATAATTTTTTTTATTAATTATTAATTGGCTATAAAGGTAAAATTTAAAACTCTCATGTACAGACCACATAATTTGATCAAAATGTCACTTTTTTCAAAAATTCTTTTTTTTAACCTCAAAAGAATTGTATGTAGGTTGATGACATATAAATTAATTTAAAAAAAATTATAAAATAAAAAAGTTATTAAAGTTTTAGTGAACTTCACTATTTTAAATTTAGGTACCACCTTTCGTTAAAAAATAATGTAAAAATAGTAAATAAAATCATAGCACTATAAAAATTATATTTCTAAAATTAGGACAATGAGAGTTCTAATGGGTTTTTGTTTCATAAAATAATTCGATTGGGAAGACCCTCTAAAAATTATGGAAAGGTGTAAATTTGTTAGTTCAATGCCTTAGCCAAATCTTGAGAGGTCAAGGCATAGACTTGGTCTCACCAAGCCTATCCCAAACCAAAATCTGAGGTAGGACAAAAAAATCCTGCCCAATGTTGTAAGAAATAGGTACCCGTTTTGAAAAAGTCAAATCGGCATACAAAATCACCCCCAAAAAATAAAATTTTAAACTTTTAGAAATGGGTACCCATTTCTAAAAAATACAATTTTTTTATGTTTTTATAAATGGGTACCCATTTTTTGAAAATTAAAAATGGGTACCTGATTTTTTTTAAATGGGTGCCCATTTTTTAAATTTTGGATCGGACACCCGAGCCTAAAACGGGTGCCCAATTTTTTAAAATAGGTACTCATTTCTAAAAGAGCATGATCTCAATCCACTGACTTCTGCGAAATTGAGACCCAACTCCTTGCTTCTACCCAAGTGTAAGATTTGGAAACAATGAACCTTGTTGCATAAAAAGAAAGGGTTGAAATGAAGTTGTATGTGACAATGCTTATTGGGTTGAAGGACTAAAGCATAATCTGCTGAGCGTGGCACAACTTATCAACATTGGATTCAAGGAAGAATTCATGCATGGCAAGGCAAGACTACTGTATGACAAAGGAAAACTAATTAGATCAGGAAAACAAACAAAAGGTAACCTATTTTATCTTGATCTTGGTGATTACTCATGTTTTATTGCTCAAGTTGAAGAAAATTGGTTATTCCATATAAGGTTATGTCATGTAAATTTTGATAACATGGTGAAAATAAGAAAATTCAAGAAATTAAGAGGTATTCCTAGTTTGAAGAAACTAGATGTTGGTTTATGCAACTATCAAATTAGCAAAATAGGAAAGACTATTTTTAAAAGAAAAAATTATCAACCTGAAGATATCTTGGAAATTGTGCATACTAACCTATGTGGACCCATTGGAATAGAAATCTATAGTGGAGAAAAATTCTTTATTCTTTTTGTTGATGACTACTCTAGAATGATGACTATTATGTATTTAAGAGAGAAGTTAGAAGCATTTGAGAAATGCAAATGGTATTTGGCAAGAGTAGAGAAAGAAACAGGGAAAAGACTAAAATGCTTAAAATTAGACAGAGGTGGTGAATTCATCTCCAATGAATTCAACAAATTTTCCATTGAAAGAGGAATCAAAAGACAAGTATCAGCCACTAGAACTCCCGAGTAGAATGGAATAGCTAAAACAAAAAATAGATCCATTATGGATTATCCAAGGACTTTGATGATTGAAAAGAGCATTGCTATCAAATATTGGAAGAATGCTATCAACACTACAGTCCATAGTTTGAACCAAGTTCAATTGAAGAAGGATTTAGACAAGACTCCCTATGAACTGTAGTGTGGCTACAAACCCAATGTAAGTTACCTAAAAGTATTTGGAAGTAAATGTTATATCTTGAAAAATTCTAGAAAATGAAAGTTTGATGTAAAAAGTGATGAAGGTATATTTATAGGATACTCCAACAAAAGCAAGGCATATAAATGTTTAAATTTGTCTACTCAAAAAATCATAGAAAGTGCACATGTGAGAATTGATGAGTTTGTAAAAAAGGCTCAAGAAGAGAGCAAGAAAGAATGAGAAGGCTACAAAAGGTTTATCTACTATGAGTCTAACACTTTTCCAGGTATATTTGATAATAAGGAGACTACATCTGCCAAGCCCAGTACAATTACCAAGTCACAAATAGTTCAGACCAAGTCGTAGGAATCCAAGATATAGTCTAAAGTTACCGAGCCAATGTCAACCAAGTTTGAAGGACACAAGATGTAGAAAAAATGACTCGAGTCTCAAATTGAAATTCAAGAGGAAGATAATGCAATTCATTCAAAAGGAAAGGAACCTATATTAGCCAAGTATGTCAGAAGGCATCATACACCTGATTAGATTATTGGAGATAAAATAGAAGGTAGTATGACAAGAAG
Organism: Cupressus sempervirens; assembly: GCA_028749045.1. Lineage (NCBI taxonomy): Eukaryota > Viridiplantae > Streptophyta > Pinopsida > Cupressales > Cupressaceae > Cupressus > Cupressus sempervirens. The sequence continues at coordinate 310,087,058 of CM053792.1, read as the reverse complement.
TAAGCTAAAAGATACATGTTTACTTATTGAATTTGAACCTAGAAGTGTTAAAGATGCACTAGAAAATGAATTTTGGATTGAGGCTATGAACGAAGAAATTGAACAAATAGAGAAGAACAAAACTTGGACTCTTGTACCTAGGCCAAAAGACAAAAATGTGATTGACACAAAATGGGTATTTAGGAATAAGTTTAATGAAGATGGTAAGGTATCAAGAAACAAAGCTAGATTGGTATGTAAAGGCTACTCTCAAGAAGAAGGCATTGATCATGGTGAAACTTTTGCTCCTGTTGCAAGATTGGAAGGTCTCAAGACCTTACTTTCATATGCAAAACATAAAGTATTTAAGGTATATCAGATGGATGTTAAATCTGCATTTCTCAATGCTATTCTTGACTAAGAAGTCTACATTGAACAACGAGAAGGTTTTGTTGATCTAGATAAAAGGGACATGGTTTACAAGCTACACAAAGCTTTGTATGATCCAAAACAAGATCCTAGAGCATGGTATGAAAGATTAAATAACTACCTTATGTAGATTAGTTTTCAAAGAACTAATGATAACAATAGTTTGTACATCAAGGAAGGACCAGATAACAAGATTGTATTGGTAGAAATATTTGTGGATGATACTTTATTTATAGGGAATGATGATATATGTAAATAATTTTTAGAGAAAATGAAGAAACAGATTGAAATGTCTATTTTTGGTGAGATTAAGTTCTTTGTTGGATTGTAGATACAAAAAAGTAGGAATAGTATCTACATCACTCAATATAAGTATATCAAGGAGATACTCAAGAAGTTTGAAATGGAAGATTCAAAACTAGTTGGAACCCCCATGTGTACTAGATTAAAGCTTACCAAAGATGATGACTCAAAAGAGGTAGATTAGACCTTGTATAGATCAATGATTGGAAAATTATAGTATGTAGTTCATACAAGAATTGATATTGCTCTTGCAGTTGGTATAGTGGCAAGATTCTCAACAAAACCCACAGAAAATCTTATGATGGCAATCAAAAGAATCTTGAGATATTTGAAAGGCACCAAAGACTATGGTTTATGCTATAAACTTGGAGGAAATCTGGACCTAAAAGTTTTTACTGATGCTGATTGGGTAGGGAATATTGATGACATAAAAAGCACAAGTGGTGGAGCATTATTTCTTGGTAAAAGATTGGTATCTTGGACAAGCAAGAAGCAAAATTGCACATCTCAATCCATGGCAGAAGCAGAATATGTTGCAGCGGCAATAAATTGCTCTAACATTGTTTGGTTTAAACAATCATTAGAAGGTATGAAGGTTGAAATCAAGGAACTAGTTGTCATGTTTCTTGATAATACAAGTGCAATTAACATATCAAAGAATCTAGTGATGCATTCCAAAACCAAGAATATTGCTATAAAATATCATTTTATCAGAGAACTGGTGTAGGACAAAGAAATCAAATTGGAGTATGTCCATACAAAAGAATAGATTACAACCATATTTAACAAGCCATTACCTAAGGATGCATTCTTGTATCTAAAAGGAAAGTTATAGATCATTCCCCTATCTAAAGCTCACTAAGTGAAGCTTTAGTGATGCATCAATAGAAACCTAGTTGAAGATAAATCAGTTGATGCTACATAATCAAGAGAACATTGCATATGAATTAGTACACAAGGTAGATTGATACTCATTTGATATGTGTTGTCTTTGGCATGTTTTGTCAAAGATGGAGAGTTTACTATCATATCTTTCTGAATTTTTTTAAAAGAAAGAAGCTATGTAATTCCTTCACAAAGGGAGATTACTACATAAAAGAGAAGCTTGTGGTATAAAATCTAAGATGGAGAACTATTTTGTTAGAGAAAGTATTGTTCTCAAATTTAATTGTGCTATGACATGTTTTGTTGCCATCAATGTCAAAGAGGGAGATTTTTGGAAACAACTGACTAATTATATGTTGTCCTTGATGTCACACAAATGTCATATCAATTGTCAGGTAGTGTCTACTGAGCTCACTTGGGTGTCAAAGGAAATTATGGAAGAAAATAGGGTTAACCAAGTTCTCATGGTTAATGAAGGAAAGTTGGTCAGAGTTAGTATTAATCAAGTTCACTTGATTTCCAAAGGATTTGTGCAAATTTCATAGTGTTAACCAAGCTTCTATTAGTTAACATAGGGAATCATTTCAAGACTAGTGTTTATCGAGATGGCTTGGCTATCGAAGGATTTTGTTGATTTGGAACATGAAGTTTAATTATTTCAAGTATTGATTCCAATCAACTATGGTAATGATTATTTGTCATTATAATTTTTGTTGAGCCAACTTGACAATCTAAATGATACAAATATAGGGTCAAGTTGTGATTTTCAGTAGTATGCAAGTATATTGATTGATTGAAAGAAAGTGTGTGAGGGAATTTCAAGGATGGTAAGATATCCTTGTGTAGTAGCAAAATAATATTCTATCAAGAAGGATAAAGTTTTTGTGAATAGAATAGAGATCTTGATTCAGTAATTTAGTTGCATCTCAAGTAGGTCATTTCATTGTTACTCTCTAACCATTGTAGCAGTGATTTAAAATCTCTTAATAAAGTTGGTCTAACAGCCAATAGTAAATCTTTTAATAGGGTGATAGTTCTATTGAATTATTTTAAAGACCTCTTATAAGGCCACTCCTAATACAATGACTAAATCCTCTAACAAGGTCACACCTAACAGTGTGTTTTGAAACCTTTAACCAGGTTAGCTCCTAACAGAGCTCACTTCAAAAACATGAAAAATAGTAACTAGTTATATTCATGGTTTTTTCCATATTAGGTTTCCATGTTAAATTTGGTGTCTCTTGTGTTCATTTCTTTTCTCTCATGTTTGCAAATTATTACTATTGATGTTAGATCTGCTAAAGTAAAACATACTCTACATTTATCGAGTTGTAGCATTTTTAGTATGTTTATTGAGTGAGAACAATAATTAGTTTAGTTAGACATCTAAAGGATCTATAAATAGATTATGTGGTAACTGAATCACAGGCCCCCCCTCCCCCCCCCCCCACCCCTTCTTAGTTACTCCATCTATATTTCCAACAAGAATATGGTCTATGCTACAAGAGAAATGATGAGAGCCTACACAAGTGCTAGCTGGGTTGGAAACATTGATGATAGAAAAAGTACAAATGGTGGAGCATTTTTCTTAGGAAAGAGACTAGTTACTTGGACTAGTAAGAAATAAAATTGTATTTCACAATCTATTGTTGAAATTAAATATGTGGTTTTTGCAGTAAATTACACTAAAGTGGTGTGGATCAAATAGTTACTCAAAGGTATGAAACATGAGATCATTGAATCTGTGTTAATCTATTATAATAACACAAGTGCTATAAACATTTCTAAAAACCCTATGATGCATACAAAGACAAAGAACATGGGAATAAAATATCATTATTTCAGAGAATTTGTTTAGGACAAAGAAGTGTGAATGGAGTATGTGAATACTAAGGAATAGATAGCTATTATATTCATAGAGGCTTTACCTAAGGATGCACATGAATAAATAAGATGTAAACTAGAGGTGATACCCTTATCTCAAGCTACTTGAAAAGTTAGAGTGGTGCCCTACATCAACTGAGTTTAATGACATATCTTACAATTTAGTGTAGTGGATCTTACTTTAGGAGCTACATAAAGTAATGAAGGAGCCGAACAAAAGATTTATAGTAATAAGAAAGGTGACAGAGGTAGAACCTAAAATTTCTAATATCTGAATGATAGGATGACAAGTCTTTGACATTGTTTTCAAAGATGGAGATAGATATGCAATGAACATCTTAAGAGGGAGAGATACATAGAATTAGTGAGAGATACCCTAATGAGTGAAAGATACACTAGTGAGGAAGATATTACTAATAGAAGTTAGAAGGAGAATATTGACAAGGCTTTTGTTACCATATTCAGAGGAAGGAAACATACTAATAGAGGGAGAGTTTCAAAGGTATTAGGTTTCTTTCTAGTACTATTATTGGTATTCATTTTCCATCTAATAGCCCTCATTTTCACTACGCTAAAATTTTGATTTTCATTGTGAAAATGATATGAAATTGTTTTGCATTGTTAGGGTTTTGTGTCTCATTTATTTTTAGTTTTCAAAAGAACCATAGCCAAATTATTTTACCTAAGACAAATAATAAAAATCTTGCCCAAGGGGATTATTTTGGTATCCTAAGGTTGTGTTTTTGTCTTGCCATTAAAATCACTACAAGTGTTTTGCCCTTATCCTAACTATTTTTTAGGTGGGAGATTGTATATCATTCAAATCATAGAGCTTTGATCTCACAATCATAGCTTTGGCATCTAGTTGTGAGCTCACATTTTTCTTTCTCCCAGTATTATAACATAAGGGTTATTGGAGGATTGTAGAGTGGTGTTTTAAGTTTCCCAATCTTAATATATGTTATGGTTGTGGTATTATAAATGAAAAGAAAAGTTTCTCGATCTTATGATTTCCCTTTGTGTAATATCATTATATGTTATAATGGAAGGATTTAAATCATAGTTCATGATGTTACTACAAATAAGTGGTCATGGGATCCTAGAAGTAGAAAGGAAGGATCATGACCATGCAATAAGTGGCTTTTTGTAGGATCATAAACAGTGAGAATATAAGGAAAAAGATACAAGGCACCAGTCCTATGATAAAGAGGTGATCAATGCATCATAATGGTCATCGTAAAGTATTGTGATGGTACACTAATGCCCTTGTCATAAGATCAAGGGAGACAATTTTGAAGATCGTGATGCTATGGGATTGATGATCGTAACATCATAAGGCAAAAAATGTCAAAGCAAGTTGGTAGTTTAGTATCAAAAATTGACATGTGTTCCATCTTGATTGGTCATAATTATAGCACATAAAAGGTGGATTCCACAATCAAGCTAGTGGGACCAAAGATGTCTTTACATAAGTCTACAATATAATGGATCCCATTCTCAAATTTTATGAAAATTAGTATTCCATAAGTTCTCAAGGGTGGAGAAAAGGTGTTATGATGCTATGATAGGAAGTGTGTCAGGAGGTTGTAAAGGTGAAAGTTGATGTTTGTGATGTTATGATAAAGAAAGGTGACAATTTCTTGTAATATCAAAGTGGTGACAATGATGACTGTCAATGTTATGAAATGGTTAGTTGAAATGCCGTTTTAAGATCATAAGGCCAAGGAAAATGAGATAAGATGCCAAGATTTGAGTGTAAGTTGTCTATCATAAGATCGTATGGAATGTAAAGAAAAGCTCCAATTTTGTAGTTACTAGTGTATCATGAGATCATAGACACCTTTTTTGATGGGGACACAACCCAAGAACAGAATGGAAACAACAGAAAAGGGAAATTATATTAACTGAGAAAATAAGCTAGTACAACCAGTACAGGAAAATAAACTTCAAAACATGCCCTAAGGGTTTACAATAGCATAAATCTGGAGATAATTTCTCCTTATGGTACCTCCTCTCAAACTCCACTCCGAACTGCCGTTTACAATGCCAGAAATCTCCTTAAATAGACCCCAGAGGGTTAAGGACTAGGAGTACATTCTAGAAAGTGCTAGTAGGCATCCACCGACAAAATAGAAGGTTCCAGAAGCTGCGTTAGAAGTCGGTGCAAATCTAGAAGAATCCAGAAACGGTAGCCAAACTTCCGGGAGGCATAACGTTTGAACCGTAGCTTCGATTGACAAACCGTTTACATTTTTAGAAATCTCTCGAAGTGCTCTATAGCCCTATGGACCAGCTTCACTCGTCCCCCATTTTTCAACCTTTTTTGAGGTCATTTAATGCCCCAAACCTGACTTTGAAGCATTCTTAGGAGGTCTCCAAAACTCAAAAAACTGCAATAACTTTCAAACTGTGGGGCCTTTTGACCTGATTCTTTTTCTGGAATGCTCTAAATCATAATTACATTCATCTGGCCAATTCACACCTTCTAGGTCACCAAAATGATGGCCAAATTGCATGCTCCTATTTTTTTGGGATTTTCAAACGCACTGATAGTTGAACTATGAGAGTTGGAACCTTTATTTGAGCGAAATGGGTATCCAAAAATGTAAAGACATGAAATAGAAACTAAGTCTAAGTACTTTTTTGGGGTGACACAGGATTGCCCTTATACCTCTAGATGCTCCTACATCATTTTTCAAGGTTTATGATAGTGTGATAAGGGTTTTGATTTCATGAAATAATAAGATCGTAGAACCAATGTTCCCTTATAAAGATATTACGAAGAGTTTGACTCTTGGGTCAATCGTAAGATCATAAATCCTAAGTTGATATGAAAATATGTTTTCCTTTTTTTGAATTGGAAATGACAAAGGGATCTCAACCAATGAGATTCAAGCAATATAAAAAATGTGTGACATTGGATAGTAATGATGATGCTCCCATGAGGTGATAGAATAAGCTCAATTTTAAGGCCCGAGCATGTTAAATATTAATTTAAAGGGATGTTGATGATGTACATTGAGTTATAAAGGCATTATGTTGATAGTTATAGTTTACCGTTCACAAAAAAAAGAAAATCTAAGAAGTTGCAAAGTTTCCAATGCATGTAATTTCCTACTTTTAGTGCCCAAATATAGTTTTTTCTGGTGCTTTCAAGATATTTTGGAATATTTGACAAGGAGGTTGAAGAGATTCAGGCAGTAGACATGGAAGTTGCAAAGACCTCCACTTCTAAGGGAGGAAAAACAAGACAAAAGAAACCTAATCATTTTGTTGAAGAATGGATTAAGATTTTCCCAAGATCCTCAATTGCTAATGTTGTAAATGACCATGCTTTCATGGAACCATATTCTCTATGCAAAGATGGTACATGTCCTAGAGTCGCAAGTTCTGAGCTTTTTAGGTATTTTTACCATAACAGAGAGAAGAAGATCCCAGTGTGTTATCTATGGAAGAGGAAGTTGAAAAAATAAATTTTTCTAAAGGTTTTTGTTGACATTGAATTGGAAAAATCCCTAATCAAGTCATATAATTCAGCCACCAAATCATTACATAGGAGATATGGAACCATTTTTTGTACATTGGATCATGCTTCATTCATTGAAGCCTTTGGATTATATGGTGCCATGGGCCAGCTTGTAGACTTGGAAGATCTATAGAGGAAAATTGAGAGAAATACAAAAGCTTATATAGGCAAGTTTATGCTACAACATATTCCCATGGACATGAAGAGTGAGGGTGATTACCCTAAGAAGGTCGAGAAAATGATGCCTTTGGACAAGTTTAAGAATTACTTTTTGAAAATAGTACATGATGTCCAAAAGGTGGTTGGAAAAGATGGAACATATATGGTGTATGGAGTAGAGTTTATCATAGCCAGAGATGTGCAAGTCATACCATGGAGGGGAATATGATTATGTTGAATATATCCTAGAGGTGATGAAGGAAAATATTGCCTTGGCTCAGAGTAGAGAAATGAAATATTTAAAGTTCTATCACTAACACTACTGATGCACATGATCTTATACAAGAATGTGGGGTTCATAAGCCCTAATTTTATTGATCATACCTTTGATGCAAATGGATAGCTACCAGTTCAGTTGTGGACATAGGTATGGGATAGTTCATATCATTTTTCTAGTTTTATTTCTTTCTTCAATAATTTTAGTACTATTATTGTGAAAATGTTAGACTTAGGTTATATTAGGGCCCGAGAAATCTTGAAGAGTCTTTTGAAACTAGCCTTGCTCCTAGAGAGTAAGAGATTAGACCATAATTGGGGAGATATCTTCCTACTTTCAACCTTTTTTTTTATGAGAGTATATGTTTGTCCCCAACCACCTCACATATTGCCAAAATTCATTTCCCCTAAACTAGCTATTATTGAATTTATGTGGTAGTTTTTTTATGGTTAATAGGGAGTACTTAGGCCATAAGGTTCATAGGGGCACATTTTTATGTAGATGTTTCAAGGTTGGGGACTTTTTAATTGGAAAAGAGGCCCTAGAACAAATTCATTCTTTCCTCCATCACTTCAATCTATCAAATGGTCCTTATAGGATGTATGATCCTGATAATTGGATGAAGAAAATCCTTAAAGAGATAAGGAACTATGTGTTGCCAAATACCAAGGAGTTACCCCATGGGGATGTTATTGCTAATATTCTTGTACAGGAGGATGTTGATCTTAGATTGGTTTTGAGAAGTGAATGTCTATACACTTAAGTCATTATTAATTCATGCCAAACAAGTAATATATGTCAAACAAAACATATAAGATAGAGCATGTTGAGTAGACAGGGAGTATCAAGCCACTCAAGTGTCGATTCAATTAGATGCCGAGAAGATAGTATGTTCCAATTTATTCAAGTGCTGAGCAAGAAATGCATGTTGAGTCATTTAGATGTTGAGTGATAGAATTGAAGTTATAGTTAGTGTTGAATAGGGACTTGAGATGCCGAGTAACATAATTTTGACATAGTTGTTTTTATTGGCAAAAACCACTATGTAAACCTTTTTGAGATGACTTAGAGATTGTGTTCTGATCTTTTACGATAAGGATGAATCTTAATTTTGAATACCTATGCATTACATGCATCCAATCAAAAAAAGGGAAGGTCTAAGTGGCAATATGGGTAAATCACAATTGTTGATTCATACCTAACCCTAAGTCACCTAGGTCTTGTAAAGGAAGATAGTCCCTAAACTTTTGAGGAATGTGAAAGAAGAATTCAAGAGAGTTTGCATGCACAAATAGAGAATTCATAGTGATTAAGGTGTTATGAATTGATTTACAATGTAGAACTAATTAGAGAAGAATAGACAAAGAAGTAAATAGAAAGAACAAACAAATATGATTGAACAAGGATCAAGGAAATATGCAAAGAGGTGATATGTTATCTAGTAGAAGAGTGCTAACCGCAGGATCATTGCTGAGGTATTCTAATAGGTGAATCAATTAAATATTTCAACCAAGTATTCCTAATAAGTTGTGTTAAAATCCTCTAACAAGGTGTTTAATTGTGAGTTGATGTCCTATAATCAAGTAAACTTCTAATAGGGTGTTAAAATATTTTTAAAAGGTGACACCTAACAATATTTGTAAGCCTTTAACAAGGAAAACTTTTCATAGGGTAGATCATGTTCTATGATAAAACATTGTAACCTTCATTGAACACTTTATTACTATAGTAGTGAAGATTTGTGGGTGTCATCCCCACCCTAATTTTACCTTCTCATTGGAGGGTTTTTGGGTAATCATATCTTGTGTCATATATGTGTGAATGTTTACTTATTTACATACTTTAGATGTACATGCATAATAAGATATTTCAATTTAGTTGTTGAATTGTGAGATGGATGTGAGGTGAATGATTTTATGGGCAAAAGTTTGAAGCATTGATTAATGCCCCCCATCCCCCCCCCTTATAGTTTACTTTTCCTATTGTAATCCCAAAAATTGGTGTCAGAGATTTGTTCTCTAAAAGGAAAAGCTTTACAAATTTGAGGAAAGATCTTGGAAATGGAAGTCTACAATTTGGGAAATATTATTGTGAACTAGAAGATTGAAATACAACTCATTTTACATCAATTGAATGAAGCAAGAGATGAGTTAAAGAGATCATTAAAAAGAAGGAAGGAAATTGCTATTAAAGGGAATGACACACAATACCAAGATATTGACATCAATAAATTATTTGCAAATGGAAACACCAATGAATTGATGTAGTGGTTGTAGATCTAATGGAAAAGAATGGAATCATAATTGAAGAAGTCAAAAATAGAAATAAATAATAAGAATTCTAACTAGTATTAATTTGTGAGGTCACTAATTAGAAAAAGAAATTCATAGAAGACGAAGTCATGATTGAATATGACAAGAGGACATTAGGCAACAGATTGGAGGAGAAAACCCAAGTGGTCATCAAACAAGTAGACTTAAGGTAAAACACAATGGCAACTCTATAATTGGGATTATAATACAAGGTATAGTTGTCACTACTATCAAGTGTATGGAAATGTTTCTGAATATTGCATAAGAACACATTTCAAAAGGGACAACAATAGATGGTTGAGTCAAACCACATGTATTATTTGTTTAAAGACTAGTCACATAAGGAGGAATTGTCCAACAAGGTCAAAGGCACTAAGGAGTGAGTTCAACAAAGGCAAAGGAAAGGAAGATGTTGAGAATGTTAGAAATGAGATGAACAAGACATGGAAGAGAAAGCAAGATTGCAATACATCAAAAATAGATGGGATCACTTCACCCAATGGGTCAAATGATCACACCTCCTCAAATTAAGCAATCGAGAGGTAAGTGGGTCTAATACTTAAAAGGATATACTATACATCAGTTCCAAGGATTTAGTTTTGAAAAGATTATATATGCATGAATAAAGATGCAAATTATTGATTATAACCTTAAGTAAATCTTTAAGATTTGTTAGTTTTCATGTTACTATCGAGCATGAAAAGTTTCAGCATGGGTGTCAAGTGAAATGTTAGTTTGTTAAGCTATCAAAGTTGTTAGCATTTATCAAGCTCATAGTGGTTTCCAAGCATATAGAAAATTACATAGATTTCAAGTAAGCCCAAAAGTTTGTTGAAGTAAAGCTTATAGCTATGTAAGCACATAACATTAAATGTAGTGTTTTAAGGGCTATTTGATCAATTTTTGCACATTTGACATCTTGTAAATTCAAAGAAGAGCATGAAGAGATAAAGGAAAACTGGAGAAATTATCCTAAGAATTTGTAAATGGATTTAATAGTTGTTTGACACCATCTTAGTAGGATTGAACAAGTATTTATCATGTGCCGAGCTATGCAGTTTAAGTTTTTGCAAAACCTAGTTTTATGAAATGGCATCTAGTTCTATAGCAGCCAAGGTTGTAGAGGGGAAGGAAGCTTTGAATATGTAACTGATTAGCAATGAGATTAAATAGAAAAAATTTAGAGCTATTCTAGACATAGCTTATAAACCAAATCCATTTGGTGCATTGTCAATGATACCACCTGTTAGTGTTTGAAAATGCTGGAGGGTTTTCAATTATCCCACTGAGAAATTGACATATCAGGGGCAGTTAACTCCCATTTTCAACATGTCGATTTCGAAACTAGGCCAACTATAAGGGTTTACCCTTCTTCTTCTTCATGCTCTGCAAAACCTAGGTGGATGGACCTATAGATTCTTTATATGGTACCAATTACCAAAGCATACAGTGAATTTAATATGAAGCAAATAAAACCCTTATTTCTCCTGATAGCTCATGAAATAACATCAGTCTACAGTAGCTAAATGCAGATCTAGGAACCTTATAAGTTGAGTGAGGGCATTCTATTATAGCTCTTCAACATGAAAAGGGGAAAAGTATTTGATTATTGACGTTGATCTCAGTAAAACATGATATGAACAACACAACCTTATGATCCTTCAAAATGATCAATGCCTTATCTATTACGAAATTCACACAAAACCCTAACACACATCCCCGAAAGTCACTGACATATGCCATACATCAAGACTTCCTAATCTATCTATCCACTTTGTGAATTAGACATCTGCATCCTTTTGAACCTCATACTCGACTTATCCCTTCATGAAATCTGCAATCCTATGATGATGAATCAAGCATTTACATAACTCTTTGAGTCATAAGCAAAATAAATCAACATATACAACCAATAGGTTGCAACTGAGTTTCATATTCTTTGTTTACAAAACACAAAAGATCACAAATAGCATGAATGGGAGACAAGAAATCAGAATGAAGATTGACTTGTTGTTTCCTTATCATTCATTTCCTTGAAACAAATTACAATAAGATGCATGAAAATTAAATGCAAAGCTACCTAATAGATCAGATCTATCTGTATTCTTATTTCTTGTTATTCATTACATGAGAAATTTGTTGAAGAATGGTATCACAGACCTGAGAGAACTCAAGATTGGAACCTACTGGTTTCTCAGTCACAAAAACTCGAACCCTTCAAATGGAAGAAAGAAAGAATAATATAGCAAGGAGATGAATTCTTAGATTGAAACTAAAGATGACAAGTGTCCATTTGGAAATCCATCTTGTGCAACTGAAAACCTCTTTCATCTCTCTACCATTTGATCTGATTTGTTCTCATCATTGTTCTATAACTGACTAGCAAAATATCTAATAACTTCATGATGAAAACCTCTTGCTTACCAAAAAATCTGAACTGAATGAAATGCTGATGAAATTTAGACTCAACTAATTTGACTGTGGTTAAAAATTGCCCCAAACTACATTCTCCTTGTCTTTTGTTCACATTTAGGTCATTACCATGTTAGAAAAAAATTCTGAACTTCCATACCTGAATATTGTTGCAATTCAAGTACCTGAGACAAATCCCCTTGTAGCTTGAACTAGCTACTTCCTATGCAAAAACTAACCTCAGAATTAGAAAACTCAAACTTCCACAATTTCGGTGGTATATGATAAGGCATATTTGGCCTTCAGGAAACCCCCCTGAAAGTTTGTTTGAAAATCACCTCCCTTGCTAAAAAACTAGGTCTGCAACTTTGACTATTTTAAATTTCAAAAATTTAAAATAAACTAAAGTCTCTAACTTTATAATATGACCTCTTTTTATTTTAAAAGATTTTCATGTCAGTTTGAAAAAAAATGAATAAAAATAAAATTTCCATTATTTCTAATTTCTCTTCACCCCTTAGAATTTGGGGTCAAACTGATTTGACTAGCACCACGTGGCACTTCCCAATTGGTCAAGATCTGCACCATCTACCACATCACTATCTACTTTGAGATCACTTGTGACATGGTGCAATCCTACTTTCTCACATTTTTTATTGATCTTGCAACTTCTTATTGTGGGGAAGTGGGCACCGTCAGATTGTGACACATGTCGCGATCTGATGCCTTCATCTAAATCTACACATCACTACACTCAGAGCCCGCATCGCCATGTGTCAATTGTCTACTTTCCTGCATTTTTTACCTTTCGTGCAACTTATTATTGTGAGGAAGTGGGCTTAGATCTGTATAGGTGGCATGATTTGGCAAATCTCCATTTTCGATGCCATGTCATCATGGTTGTTCTTTCATTTAAAATTTTGCTTATGATAGTAGTGACATCACTTGGTCGGATTGGGGGGTCCCACGCACACGTGAGCTTCCAAAAGCTCTTTCTTTTAAGACACAATGCAATCTGTTTGAAATCATACTTAAATGTTTTAAAACCTCATCCACCTACAATGTGGGATTATTAGCTTTACTGGTTTCCTCTGTTAATGGCGTCTTCTCTGCAAAAATATTTTCTCTTCTACTCATGTCGATGCCTTCACTCCAATCTTCCTCAACATTATTGGGAACCTCTAAAAGTTGGCTTGCGACTTCCTTTTTGCTATAGGGTCTTTCTTAAAATGTGGGCATTTTTTCTTCAAAACATGAGGCACTCTATTATTGCGTGTTTGAGAGGGTTCTCTCTTCCATTTTGATGCGAGTTTCCTCCATTTGCACTATCGGTATGGTCTCTACTTGGGCTAGATATTCTTGGGAAGCAGTGGCTTCATTCCATTAAATTTTTCCTGAGTGTTTCTCTTTTCTATTGCATGAACAGTGGTCCATTTATTCAAGACTTCCATGAGTTCTACCTAAACGACTTGGGCTATATGAGGATCTCTACTCTTTTTAAAAAAAAACTGCAGCTTCACTTGTGTTTAACTGCATGATCCTTTTAATGGATGACTTTCTTTTGTGATCCTTTGAGCATCTTCTTTTAATGTCATTGACTACCTGCAAAGGCATCTTTCCTTCTTATTTTGTGGGCTTTGTCCCTGCTGACAATGTCTCTTAATAATGCATGGTCTCTCCTTGTTTTGGACGTAGACTTCACTTTCTAGCTTGAGCTTTAATCACATGTTATATTCATTGAAAAAAATATAATAGTTGTGTTCTTATTTTATATTACTTCCCTCACAATAGATTTCACCTACTCTCCTTAAAAAGACAATGATGTATCTTATGAAGCTGTGGTCCCTATCCCTTCTCATTTGCATGGATTGTCTTTGTCGATCCTGCGCTTTGAATCCCCATGGGCATGTCTCCTTTTTTATATTAGCAATCTCTATTGACTTTCTTTCAAGTTTTTCTAATTTTTGTAGCCTCTTCCTTGATGTGGATGCCTTATTCTTTCGTGAAGTCCCATTTAACTCCACCCCCTACCCTTACATATCCATCATCATCCAAATGTTGATTACCCAACTGCAAATTTGACGTGTAATATTGTTCATCATTCTCTTCAACCACATCCTTAAATTTAATTGGAATAGGCTTGAACCAAGAAGCTCTCAACAGTAGCCACACACTCTCCTTAGACATGTTATCATGCACACTACCAACCAATACCTTGTAGACATAGAGGAAAGAAAAATGAAGCTTGCATTAGGGATATCAATTTGGAAGAAGATAAAGATATCCCACTACTAAGTTTATCTCAAAAAGAACATGAAAGATGTATCCAAGTGATTTATAAGAGCATCCATATTTAGTATTTGACCTATGGCATTTATAACCTTATAACCTTTGGAACATGAGTGATCCTCATTTCTCACAAATATGTCTAAAAACAAGTCCCCCTATATTTTGATTTAAGAAAGCCAACAATTCAGATCACAATGTGAGAAAATAAAAACTTCCTTTTTGTTTCAAATCATCAAACATAATCAAGGAAAGACCAATTCAATCCCCACAATGTTTTATGAATCTGATCAGTCAGACCCCAAATTGGGTCTGGCTAAAAAAATTTTGTTGATGGACAACTGATCTATAGACTAATCCACAGACCCTCTTGAATCAACTGGAATCAAATTTGATTACAAATTGATCGTTGAAAAAACATTTATTCTGCTCTTTGAAAACTGTGACTTTTTGATGATAGGGCCTGCAGGCTGGTCTTAAAAACTAGTTCAAACATCTAACATAACTCTAAAACTCAAGATATATCATCTCTTTGACACGTTCAACAGCCCTATCAGATCTCATCGCATGATGACATCAGTGAAGTTGCCAACTTAAATTCACCTACAAATAAACATGTCAAAAAGCTAGAAATTGCATTTGGAAATGGCTTGGAAAACTGAGCAAATGGGCACTTGAGGCTCTGGAAACTGGGGTACTGGTAGATTGTCATGAGGTGAGTATGATTCTACAATTTTAGCTCATGAAAAATCATAGGACGCATTTGGAAAGCGTGCAAAGTAGGCTATTTGGGTTAGCAGGATAGTGATCATCAGTAAAACAACATTTTTTGCGAATGGAATGACCCTGGAAAAGTGTGTAGACAGATTTCTCAAGGCTTGAAAACTGAAAAACTTGTAGTATTTTTAGTATAGAATATAGGGAAACAAACCATTTGTTCCTACCAATCATAGGCACTAAGATATGGCATCCCAAATAGGGCTCCCGATCAATCTACATCTCTAACTACTAGTGAAACTTCAAAAATTGCAAATGGAATCACGTTTGAAAACTAATCAAATGGATTCATCATAAGCTCAAATCTGGAACATTGAAAGTTTCTAACCTCTAGAACATGATACAAAAGGAATTTTCTCATTTTTGTCAACTGGTCAAAAGTTATAACACATCAAACAAGGCTTCCTAGAAATGTGTGCAATGTCCAAATGCATAAAAACAGTAAACTACCAACTTTGAGGGATTCAAAACATAGACAAATGGATTTGAAACAACTCAAAATCAAAAACATAGGCTCTTAGGTATGGACACTAGACACTCCCAAAGTGGTGAATCACAAAACTTTTCTGGGTACAAGATATTCAATAGCAAACACAACCTCCTGTCGCTATTTGACACTTAAGTGAAAATGCAGATTTGACATTAGCTCAAAACGAGACTTCAAAAAATGGCTCTGAACAAGAATTTATTATCATGGAACACTTAGATAGGCTGAATGAAAGGTGTTAGAAATATTGAACACCTCTAGGTCTTTACAAGTACATTCAAGTACACAAGCATTTATGGGGCTTGATTTCTCAAAATTTTTGAAATGTGACTAAAATTGAAACATGCAATTTTTAGCGCCAACACCACCACAAGTTTTAATGATTCAAGATCTTAGATGGTGCTCTACATGTATAGTTGGACGCATAAGAGACATGGAGATTAGGGAGACATATGGGAAATTGTGTGAAAGTGGAGTGTTGAAGGAGGAATTCAAAATTGTTGAGAAGAAAGGGATAACTCATGCCCTAGATTTCCCCATCAACTTCAAGATAGAATGGATAAATATAGTTTTGAGCAGAATACATGACAATTTTGTATGGTTAGAAAATGGACCAGTGAAAATCACCAAGAGGATTGTGCATAGAGCTATAGGGTATCTAATAATAGATCGGCCCAAGGCAATGAGAAGTGAAGGGAGAGAGATAATTGAAAATAATATAGGGGTTGTATGGAATAAACAAGGGATGACAATAGATACAACCATAGACCCCTTAATTTCTTTTGCAATAAGGATTATAGCACATAAGTTATATCAATCCAGTAGACTCAAAAGTGTACCATGTATTGCAAATGATATGGGATACAAGATAGTGAAGAAAGATCATACTTATGATCTTGCCAAGTTGTAGTTGCAACAATTGACTAACAATTTGGGAGCCATAAGGAAAACCAAAAGTGTACAATGAAAATTTAGATCTATTCTTGTATGCATATTCTTTTATATATAGAATACATTTCCTACTTTTGGTAAAGTTGCATGGAAAGTAAATAGGTCAATTCATTGAGCAACTAGGTGATCATTTTTTAGTTAGTTATGACAAGCTACTTCAAAGACTTCAAGAAATCAATGAAGAAAAGATTTAAGATACTAGTTTCACTAGTGGAGAAGCATTTTGGTGATGTTTTCTTCCTAGTTGACACTAACTTTACATATGTCTAGGCAACAACTCCTAGAGTTCGATGGTTAAGACCATTGGGATATGAAATCAATGTTGATGAAGCTGCTATAGCAATCACAACAGTACTTGTAGAAGAGGTGGACAAGGAGGCTATAGCTTTTAGGAACTATGATGTAGCTAAGTCAAAAATAAAAAATGGATTTGAAGACTACTTCAGTCATTAAGAAGAATAATAAAATGGTGAAGAAACTGAAAGATAATTTTGGTGAAGGGGCAGAAGAAGATGAAGGAGATGATGATGAAGAAGAAGAGAATGCACCTATCCAAGTACAACTTTCCATCACCCAAGGTCAAGGAGATGATCAAGAAGAAGAAGAAATAGAAATTATAGAAAGTGACAAGGGAGAAGAATCAAGTGAAGCACCTATAGCTACTAAAAAGAAGAAAAGAATAGATAAAGCACTAGTAGTGAGAAAATGAAGAAGGTTGCAAAATCTACTCAACCTAAGCCTATAGTACCTACAAGAAGGGCTAGCATAAGAGCCACTACACAAAAGGTTAAGGAAGTAGCCAAGCCAAAGGAGAAGAGAGCTAGTCATGCTAGCAAGGATGAAGAGTCTCATAAGAGACCAAGGATAAAATATGTCTCCCCAGTTGAATATGATGAAGAGAAGACTAAATATGAAGATAACAACCAATTTCAAGTGGTAAGTTATAGTTGTTCTTTAGATTTAGATAAAATATGTGAGAATATTAGAAATAATGTTGATTTATCTAGATTCTCTCACATTGAGTTTGACAATCTTGAGAAGATTGAAAAGAATCAAGTCGAAGATGCAGTATATGTCATGATGGAAATATTTAAAAAGGCTCCTTTTGAGCTTGACAACTCTATTGGTGTTTGAAAATGTTATCAGTTTACAATTACCCCAATGTGAATATGGTACAAATAGGGGTAGCTAACTTCCATCTTTAACATATTAATTTAGACACTAGGCCAACTATAAGGCTTTCACCCTTCTTCACTTCAGGCTTTGCAAGACCTCATTGAGTGGACCTCAGACTCAATCAATATGGTACTAGTGCAAAAACATATTCCTAAATCTAACTAAGAAGATAAAAACCCTTATATCTCACTCATGTAATGACATAGATCTATAGTAGCAAATTGTAAATCTAGGAAATTCATAAGTTGAGTGAGGGTTAGACTTTTTAGCTCTTCAACATGAAAGGGAAGAACATTTGATAAATGATGTTGAATTCAACAGAACCTCACATATGCAAACATCATGAACAAGTGATCCTATAACTCATCAATGCCTTAACCATTGGGCAATTCCATGAATCGAACACACACACACATGGATACCTGAGACATATTCAACTATTTAGATATTTGATCTATCTATTCAACTTTTAAACAGGCATCCATGTTCAATTTAAATCCCATTCTTACATGATATCCCCATCAATAAACTTGCAACCTTATTGATTTCCCTTAAGCATTTACATAACACCTTGAGTTATAAGAAACAATGAAATAACATACAACCTTGAAGGACTACAACTATGACCTAGGCTCTTTGTTCAAAGATCATAGAACATTGAAGATTACTAATAAAGGAGACAAGATTCAAGATGAAACTCAACCTACTATTCTTTGTATTAATTTCATTGAAACAATACACTCATATGCATGAAATGAAGACATAAACACCTAATAGATCTGAACTTATACTATAATTTTCAATATTGTTGTTCATAAAAGAGAATTATTTGGAAGAATGGTGTGTCAGTACTGGGAATACATCAAGACTGGAACCAAAACCTAGTATCACAACCATGAGCAATTTTTCTCCAACAAACTAGAACTTGTACAATGAGAAAGAATGGGAAAGATATAAGATGAAGTGAATTCTCAAATCTATTGTAAAGACAACATGTGTCAACCCAAAATTCCTTCCAAAGAAGATGAAAAACCTCTTTCTACCCTCTCTCTATAACTCTATATCAAACCATCATCAATTGGCCTCCAAAGAACACTAAATATCTGAGATACCTGATTGGAAATCATAATTGATTTTTATGCCAAAATGAGCTCAAGGTAAAAGTGAAAAATTAATTTAATATGACCTCAAGAATGTAATATAATCTTTTCCTAATTCTTTTTTCCACATTCAGGTCTCTACAAGTCTTCAAATTTTCCCTCTAACCAATTCTGATGCTTAATGATGAATTTTCCTCATTCTATTGAGAATGCCCTAAGAATCACAAATTAACTTATAGTGCAAACCAGTGAGTGACTATGTAGCAATTGACCTAAAAAATCAAAAATTTAGATCATTTTGGTTTTGGAGGTATATTTGAGCACCTATTTTGGATAAAAAATACCCTTGTTATGACCCTTTGAAGTTTCAAGCCTCTATTCATGGTTTTGGCAAATAAAACAATAAATTTGAATTTTTTTTAATATTCTATAGTTTAAAATATAGAAATTTATAATTTTAAATCAAATTTTCAAATTTGAAATGAATGTGCACACACAGGGATGTTTTTTTCATTTTAAACTCCTTTTCCTCCTCTGACCATTTGAATGGTGCCATTTGTCAAACTTGTATTTGCCAATGACTTGCACAATAATGCCACATCTCACACTTGTACTAGCTTTGATTGCCACTTGTCACATTTGGATTGGCCAATGACCTCAAGAAAGACCCACCTTCAAACTACACTAGATTTTTGAAATTTTTTGGCAAGTCACAATGTTGCTTGCTGGAACTTTTCTCATTTTTCGATGGCGACATGGTGACCACTGTATTCTAGCAAGTTTTCTAGTGATCTCATCCTTTGCTACCATGTTTCATTGCCATCTCTATGCCTGCTCATCACCACCTCAGTGCCACCTAGCTCCATGTGTCACTGCCAACTCAACACTTGCTATGTCACTATGGTAATCATTGTGCATCTTTTGTTTGGTGATGTAGCAACGTTCATAGGATCATCCACATGTCAGCATCTCGTTCCTAGGTCTATGATCTTACCAGATCATCATGTGTGCATCCTTGTTTAAAATTATGCTAACATCACCTCTAGTTGTCACTAGCCATCAATGTGCCCCACACATCCTTCATGCCTTAAAAAAGGCTGAGTCTATTAAGACATGTCATTGTTTGTGTAATGTTATATTTAAATAGCTAAGGAGCCTCCCATATAAGCAATGTGGTATAAATAGTCATGAACTATCCCTTATACTGGCAGCTTCTCTACTATGAGTGAATGCTCTATGTTTAACATTTTTGTTGCTAGTCCTTTTACTTGTGTGGAGTGATGGCAAGTTTCCCTTTAATCTGCATGTTTCTCCTTTTACTCATGCATGGGTGTATATTTCTTTACTTGGCAGCTTGCTTCAGATGCATAAGACTACTACGACTAACACTTTTCTACTATTGGCACCTTCTTGTTCTTAGGTTTCTAATCATTCATCTCCTTTGTTCATTGGCATCTTCATCTTCAGGTGTGTTTTTTTTAAACATGCCTATGGCTTTGTCTTAGCTAGATCCCCTTTCATATTGGGAAGCTTACTCACTTATAAGTTCCTTCATCTACTTAGAAAAGTTGAGTTCCAGTTATCTTAAAAGCTCAAAATATAAGCTCCTTCATGACTTAATATTCAATTTAAAACAATACAATGTATATCCAACATTCTATAATAGGAATTCATCTAGCATAAAAGGAGTTAGTGGACTACTTTAACTATCAAATTCTTGAGAGAAAAATATGTTTTAACATATAAAACTGTGGTCTGCTCGCTTTTGGTGTGTAGGTCTGATCCATTCTTCAAATTGTGAGCATCTCTACCTCTTTTCAAACATTGGCTTCCCCTTTTAGCTCATTGTGGTCTTTCTTTGCACATGGATAAATGTACACAAGTTTCTTTTTTGCTTTGCATGGTTTATCCTTGATCGTTGATGCCTTCTCCACCCTAGTAAGCTACCAACATTGACCTCCCTTGAAGTGTTGTCTTTCAATTGCATTGAAACAAGCCATAATGCTTTATTCACAACATCTAAGCTCCCTTTACAAGGCGTGGGTTGCTTGTTTTCAATAGTGGCTTGCCTCCAACATTTGACCACTAAATATTATATAACATTGGGACCTGTGGATAGTTCTAACCTATCATTTAATGCAACTGTATTTGAATCATCAATCATCTCATTTGATAAAGCACTTGGAAGCTCAATGTTTTCCTTGTCCAACTACTTTACATTATAAGGTTGAGCTTCTCTAAATGCTAATTTATATGTCTTTAGAGCATTCAAGATCATCCTCTTCAGATGTGGTACAAACATTTCCTTTATTTGGAGATTTTAGTCTTTCGAGGAGAATCATTATATATTTGGAGCCACATAAAATCTAATCCCCTTTCAAAATTGACAAGGCCCTTGCATAAAGATCTTGCAATTTCTTTCTTTTCATGTGAAATACTTTTCCATAATTGTTTAGATTCTTGAAATCAGTTTGAAATGGGGAAAACACAAAATCTAATTTCCCATCTATTTCACAATGACAACTTGATGTATCTACCAGACCCAACTTATCTTTTTCCAATAAAAGGTTAGTACCTTATCAATCTGATAGGACTAGTTGGACCCCAAAACAAGTCTAGCTAAAAGAATTTTTTGTTTTCTAACAACTAGACTTTCAAATTGATCTATTGAACCCATCATACTGATTGAAATTAAATTTTATCACTAAACTACCAATTAAAACTCACTTTATCACTTATCTACAAACTACAAATTTAATGCCAGAGGGTCCTTTGATTGGCCTTAAAAATTGAGCAGAACACCTGATCAGGCTCTAAAAACGGGCACATTGAATCTTTGTTCTGCATTCTTGCACCATGTTTAATCTCATCTCATGATGAATTTGAGGTCAAGAAATATTTGCTATCAAATTTGACCTCTCAGAACTACCTACAAGTAAACACGTTAGAAAGCAATAAATTGCATTCAGAATTGGCTTTGAAAATTGGGTAGATGGACAATTGGAAGGATGAAAATTTGGATGTTGGTTTACTATCACAAGGAGACTATGGATCTATGATTTGGGCTCATGATGAATAACTAGGTGCAAATGGTAAGCGGTCAAAGTAGGCTACTTGGACTTGCTGATAGGAAATAATGATAGAAAAGCAATTTTTGCAAATGGAATTGACCTAGAAAAGTGTGCAAATGGATTCGTCAAGACTTAAAAATTGGTACACTTAAAGTATTTTCAGAGTAAAATATAGTGATACAATCCATTTAGGCTTACCATTCATGGATTAGGAGTAATAACATCATGAACAGGGGTACTGAAAAATCTACAAATGGTGACACCATTAAAAAGCTAAAAATTGTGTTTGGAATCTCATTTGAAAACTGATCAAATCGATTCTTCATGAGCTAAAACTTGAAACATAATAAGTTTCTGACCTCTAAAATTTCATCTCCTTTGTGCATTGGCATCTTCATCTTTAGGTGTGTTTTTTTTTTAACATGCCTGCAGCTTTGTCTTAGCTAGCTCCCCTTTCATATTGGGCAGCTTACTCACTTATAACTTCCTTCATCTGATCCAAAAAGTTGAGTTCCAATTATCTTGAAGGCTCGAAATATAAGCTCCTTCATGACTTAATATTCAATTTATAACAATACAAATTATAGCCAACATTCTGTAATAGGAGTTCATTTGGCATAAAGGGAGTTAGTGGACTGTTTTGACTACGAATTGCTTGAGGGAAAAATATGTTTTAACATATAAAACCATGGTCTGCTCCCTTTTGGTGGGTAGGTTGCTCCCCTCTTAAAATCATGAGCATCTCTGCCTCTTTTTAAACATTGGCTTCCCCTTTAAGCTCAATGTGGTCTTTCTTTGCACATGGATGAATGTACGCGGATTTCTTTCATGCTCTACATGGTTTGTCCTTGATCTTTGATGCCTTCTCTACCCTAGTCAACTGCCAATGTGGACCTCCCTTGAAGTGTTGTCTTTCAATCACATTGAAACAAGCCATAATGCTTTATTCACAACATTTAAGCTCCCTTTACAAGGCGTGGGCTGCTTGTTTTGAATAGTGGTTGCCTTCAACCTTTGACAATTGGTTGCTCTATAACATTGGGACCTATGGATAGTTCTACACTATCATTTAATGCAACTAACTTTGGATCATCAGTCATCTCATTTGATAAAGCACTTGGAAGCTCAATGTTTCCTTGTCTAGCTACTTTACATTGTAAGGTTGAGCTTCTCTCAATGCTAACTAATATGTCTTTAGAGCATTCAAGATCATCCTCTTGAGATGTGGTACAAACATTTCCTTTATTTTGTGATTTCAATCTTTTGAGGAGAATCATTATATATTTGGAGCCACATAAAATCTAGTCCAACACTTTCTAAATTGACAAGGCCCCTGCATAAAGATCTTAAATTTCTTTCTTTTCATGTGAAATAGTTTTCCATAATTGTCTAGATTCTTGAAATTAGTTTGAAATGTGAAAAACACAAAATTTGATTTCCCATCTACTTGACAATGAGAACTTGATGTAGCTGCTAGACCCAACTTATCTTTTTCCAATAAAAGGTTAGTACCTTATCAATCTGATAGGACTAGTTGGACCCCAAAGTGGGTCTGGCTAAAAAAAATTTTAGTTTTCAAACAACTAAACTATCAAAATGATCTATGGAACTCATCATACTAATTGAAATCAAATTTGATCACTGAATTGCCAATTAAAACTCACTTTATCACTTATCTGCAAATTTCCAATTTAATGCAAGAGGGTCCTTTGACTGGCCTTAAAAATTGAGTAGAACATTTGATCACACTCTAAAAATTGGCACACTGAATCTTTGTTCCCCATTCTTGTACCATTTTGAATCTTGTCTCATGAAAAATTTGATTTCAAGAGATATTTTCTGTCAAAGTTGACCTCTCAAAACTACCTGCAAGTAAACACATTAGAAAGCAATAAATTATGTTCAGAATTGGCTTCGAAAACTGAGTAGATAGACACTTGGAAGGATGAAAATTGGGATGTTGGTTTACTATCATGAGTAGAGTATGGATCTATAATTTTGGCTCATGATGAATAATTGGGCACAAATGGAAAGCAGTCAAATTAGGCTACTTGGAATTGTTGACTGGAAACAATGACAGAAAAGCAATTTTTGCAAATAGAATTGACCTAGAAAAGTGTGCAAATGGATTCGTCAATACTTAAAAACTAGCACGCTTAAAGTATTTTTAGAGTACAATATAGTGGTACAATCCATTTAGGTTTACCAATCATGGATTAGGAGACTGACAAATCTACAATTTTTGATACTAGTAATAACCTAAAAATTTCATTTGGAATCGAGTTTGAAAAGTGATTAAAAAGATTCTTCATGAGTTGAAACTTGAAACATAACAAGTTTCTAACCTCTAAAATGCAACATAAAATAAAATTTCTCATTTGGGTCAACTGGGTCAAAATTATAACTCGTCAAATAGGGCCCTCCAGAATTATGTCCAAAGTGCATCAACTTAAAAACAATAAACTACCAACTTTGAGGGATTCAAAACCTAGTCAAATAGATTTGAAATGACTCAAAATCTTAAACACATGTTCTTTGGTATGGAAACTAAATACTCCCAAAATGGTGAGTCATGAAACAATGCTAGGTGCAAGATATTCAATGGAAAACATGGCCTCCTGTCTCTATTTGACACTTTGGTGAAAATGCAGATTTGATAATTGCTCCAAATGGGACTTCACGAAATGGCTTGGAATGTTAATTTGACTTCATGAAATGAATGGATATGCTGAATGGAAGGTGTTAGAAATATTAAACACCTCACAGGGCTCAAAGGTATAGCAAAGTACAAACTCACGAAAAGCATTCATGGGGCTTGATTTTCTCAATGGTACTAAAAATTAACCATGCAATTTTTAGTCCCAACAGTGGCTCTGTCTAAGGATGCATGTCCCTTGTGGGCATGGAAAGGATTGAGATCTCTAGAAGAAGTAGACCATTCCCAAAAACTTCAAAAACTTCCGCTTGAATAGCTTTATTGAAAGCAAGGAAACAACTACCTCTATTATGTACACATGATGACCTTGGGCCACCAAACTTTAGCAAAATTGTTCACCTCTATCGTATAGCTGATTTTCATTCCCTTCCTCATGAGGTAAACTAAAATTTCTTCTACTATCAATTTCACCAATCATATTATCATCATGAAACGAATCACTTGGCAAAAAAAAATCATCATCGTTTCTTTCATAGTGCATATTAAAACTTGACATAACTTCAACCTTTTGCTCACTATAAAAGATAAAACCAACATGCTCATGAATGCCAACATCAAACTAAAATTGATCTTTAGAAACTAACTCATGAACATCATCAAACAAAAATACAAAATTCTTATGCTCAACTTCATCAAATGAGTTATGTATGTTGCTCATACCTTGACTTTGTATTTCCTCAAATGTTGCCAACTGAATTTCAAATGAGCAGTCAGATTTATATTCACACATAACATCATCATCAAAATTTGAAATCACTCCATCACCTTCTGATGTATCTTCATAATTGAAATGCTGATGAACTTTTACCTCATATGAATCATCATAAAACTTACTATGAAGTGTCAGTTTCTGTTCAAAGAAAACTCCATCAAACACCTCATCTTCAAGCTCACAAAATGTAACATCATTAGAAAATTCAGTATCACAAATGGAAGAAGAATATTCTGATTTGTTGCAACAGTATGACAATGTATCACCATTTTCATTTAACCCAACTAAATCTAAAACTTTCATGTCTTCTTCAAACAATGGATTAATAACTCGATGCAAGGATCCTCTTTGAACATTTGGACAAAATATGGGTTGTTCATTATTAGGATCTTCATCATATAAGGCATTAGTATACACTTTAAATTCACTACCCATTTCATCCTCATGGAGACTTTCAACATATGAAGAAAAGTTAGAACTATATGAAGATTCACTTGTTATTTGTTCTACCAAACATATAGTGTCCATAATAACACTCTCTTCATTATATTGTTTAGGATAACCATTATGGATAGACAATGATTCATTCCTAAACCCCTCAC
The DNA here is from genome assembly GCA_028749045.1 of Cupressus sempervirens. Taxonomy (NCBI): domain Eukaryota; kingdom Viridiplantae; phylum Streptophyta; class Pinopsida; order Cupressales; family Cupressaceae; genus Cupressus; species Cupressus sempervirens. The sequence goes on along the minus strand of CM053792.1, from coordinate 310,061,014 downwards.
TACATGCTAGAAATTTACTATCTAATGTAGGAACACTTAACAACCCTTTACTAAAATATTCATATTCAAATTCATTAACATTCATGGGATTCACCATTTTTTTATCTTCATACCTTGTGGGAAAATCACTCTCAAATTCTTCATTGGCCAACTGATTTGTATAATGCAAAAACTAAGATGCACTTTCCTTTTCAGATTCAAAAGAGAATTCATACCTTCACTTTCAGATGAATTTTTACTACCATCATTTCTTTCTTCTTCCCAATTTGCATCAAATTCATGTGAAGATGAACATGTACTAGCATTGTCTTTTTCTTCATTTGAGCAATGACTCTCATCATTGTATTCACATGATGCTTCTTCACAATATGTCAGATCAGTAACTTCATTATCATCACTTGAGACATGACTTTTAGCTTGTTCGTTCTCATATTGAGATGAATATCTTTCAACTTCAAATTTATTAATATTCTCAACATGATGTAATCTATGAATAAGATAAATCATTTCTTGCATGTTCGACTGATCAAGTGAATCCATTTTACCATCTACTACTGAAACATTAGAAATATATGCACTTTGTTATTTTGACTAAAACTGAGATGAATGTGACTTACATTATTCATCCTGTGTTATCTCTCCATGGCATATTGGATCAACAACATCAAACTCATGATCGGAGAGATAACTTTCTGCCTCCTCACTTGCACAAGACTAAGATCTAGGCACAGCAATTTCATTAGCAGCATCATTAGGTACATAATCAACATTACAAGAACTCGTTAATGTAGCTAATCCTTGATCTACAATATCAACACATTGTTCATTTTTATCAAAGTCTAAAATACGTCTTATTGTTGTAGCATCAAAAATATATGTATCTTCATTTGTAACCAAACTAACCTTCCTTATACATACATTCTGATCTGAATTTTCAATATGATTAAAACTTACAACAGGGATGTTGATATTTTGATTTGAAATTGAAGCATCAATATCACCTTCATCCTTTCTTTTAGACACATTATATCGAAAATCATTCATAGAAAAATGACCTCTAATTAATCCATACTTCAAAAAAATTTCAATATCCCTAGCATTCATAAAAGCCTGATATAATGTTTGTGGTTCTTTATCCCTTAGTAGGAAATTCATTTTCTTGTCAAGTGCATCAAAATACAATACTAAACACATTTGATCATCGGGTCTATAACTCTTAGGGATCTCATTCAAAACTTTTACAAATTTGATGTTAAATTGAGGAACAAGTTCATCACTCTCAATGTGAATCCTCAAAAATTTATAATAAGAATCAGATATGCTTACCCACTCTCCAAATTGCTCCATGAAGGCTAAATGAAACTCACCCCATGATGAAATAGAATGTGCTAGTAAAAAAGAAAACCAATCTCTAGCATCACCTTCTAAGGTTTGAACAAATAACTTCATGTGCACATCCTCATGAGCAATCTCATAGTCTCCCATTAAATCACTGAACAACTCAACATGATGACTAGCTGAAACAGGATGGTTCCCATTAAACTTAGGCAATTTATTTCTAACATCATTAGGAATGACATTTGGGAAACCATGAATACCATTAAAATTTAATGGCATATATCTCTTGGTAGAAATAGATCTAGCAATTCCACTAATTGGTTGTATACTAGATGAAATGAAACTTGACCTTCTTCAAAGATACATAACTCATTCACCCATAATAAATCTGATTTGTAATTTGTAGCAGATCTATACACTTCTACCCATGAATCACTTCAAACACTTCACAAAACTTTAAAAACAATAGCTGAAACTCAATCCAATGAAGTGTATAAAACCTTTTAAATTATTCTCCTCCTCTTAGTGCTAAAAATCACTTGATAGAGAATACACTTTTTCACTATCAGTTTTTATGAAAAGAGAATACATGAAAATGAGAATACCTCAAGATCCCGATGGCTGAAATTTCTATGCCTACCATTTACAATAGCAAACCCAAATTCTTATCAAATCTTTACTAAACCTTTAGAATCAACACACCACAAATCTTGCAACCATTTAAATGTTTCAACCTCTTCAAATCTGTTCTTCTCCTACAACAACTAATCAAAATTCATGCATAGAACTACACTAGTATAGAGATTAATTTCAAGTCACCACTCACATTAAGTGAGACATGAATTGAATTAGATTTGAAAAAAACTACAAACGGATTTGAAACAAAAATAGATAGAAGAAATCCTCTTCAAACTTGTCTTGAACCTAAAACATCTATAAAAAGCTGAAACATAACTCCTTCAACACCATTAGATCCAAACTACACTTCTCTTTTCAAAAAAAAAATTCAACAACAAATCCAGATCTGCTCTTGATAATGTGCTGAAAGCCCTCAACCAAATATGTATACAATTAAATGCCACTGGTTGTAGAGATAGAGTCACCACTAAAAATTGTGAGAAATTTTTTTGAAACTTAAATTATTACTAATATGCTTCCAAAGTAGACTTTCAGTATGAAATAAACTTGTAGATCCTCAAACATTTTAAAAAGAGAACAAGATAGTGATCCATCCTTTGACTTTGAAACTTTATAATAGCACTTGTAGAGATAAAATGATTGAATACAAACTTAGAGTATTCATCAAACATAATTTAAATCCAAGTCTAACAACATACTATTGTAAAGGGATAAAAACTTACTGGGGTGCATGAAATTCAGCAAGGATATGGAAAACACCTCACAACCCTATTGCTATTGCAACACTCCTCTGATGTATTGAATCTTCCTCGAATTCTCAAGGTTTTTTCATCTCATAGATCCAATAAATTCCCCAATAGAGTCACCATTTTATTGGTGTTTGAAAATGTTATAGATTTCCAATTACCCCGATGTAAATATGGTACATCTAGGGGCAGCTAACTCCCATATTTAACATACCAATTCAGACACTGGGCCAACTATAAGGCTTTGACCCTTCTTCACTTCAGGCTTTGGAACACCTAGCTGGGTGGACCTCAAACTCAATCAATATGGTACCAGTGCAAAAACATATTCCTCAATCTAACTAAGTGGATAAAAACCCTTATATCTCCTAATAACTCATATAATGACATAGATCTATAGTAGCAAATTATAAATCTATGAAATTCATAAGTTGAGTAAGGGTTAGACTTTTCATTTCTTCAACATGAAAGGGAAGAACATTTGATAAATGATGTTGAATTCAATAGAACCTCACATATGAAACAACATGAACAAGTGATCCTATAACTGATCAATGCCTTAACCATTGGACAATTCCATGAATCAAACACACATATATGGATACCTGAGAAATATTCATCTATTTAGTTATCTGATCTATCCATTCAACTTGTAAATAGACATCTGTGTTCAATTTAAATCCCATTCTTACATGATATATCCATCAGTAAACTTGCAACCCTATTGATTTCCCTGAAGCATTTACATAACCCCTTGAGTTATAATCAATAATGAAATAACATACAACATTAAGAGACTACAACTACATCCTAGGCTCTTTGTTCAAAGATCATAGATAACTGAAGGTTACTGATAAATGAGACAAGATTCAAGATGAAACTCAACCTGCTATTCTTTGTATTAATCTCCTTGAAACAATACATTCATATGCATGAAATGAAAACATAAAACACCTAATAGATCTAAATTTATACTATAATCTACAATATTTTTGTTCATATAAGAGAATTATTTTGAAGAATGGTGTCTCAGTATTGGGAATACTTCAAGAATAGAGCCAAAACCTAGTATCACAGCCATGAGCAATTTTTCTCCAACAAATTAGAACCTGTACAATGAGAAAGAATGAGAAAGATATAGGAAGAAGTGAATTCTTGAATCTATTGTAAAGATGACATGTGTCAACTCAAAATTTCTTCCCAAGAAGATGAAAAACCTCTTTCTACCCTCTCTCTGTAAGAGCATATCAAACCATCATCAATTGGCCTCCAAAGAACACTAAATATCTGAGGTACTTGATTGGAAATCATAACTCATTTTGATGACAAAATGAGCTCAAGGTAAAAGTGAAAAATCAATTTAATATGACCTTAAGAATGTAATATAATCTTTTCCTTATTTTTTTTCCCACATTCAAGCCTCTACAAGTTTTCAAATCTACCCTCTAACCCATTCTGATGCTCAATGATGATTTTTTCTCATTTTGCTGAGAATGCCCTAGGAATCACAAATTGGCTTATAGTACAAACCAGTGAGTGCTTGTACAAAAACTAACCTCATTAATGGAAAATTTAGATCATTTTAGTTCTTGTGGTATATTGGAGCACCTATTTTGGATTAAAAATACCCCTATTATGCCCCTCTAAAGTTTTAGGCCTTTCTTCATGGTTTTGGAAAATAAAAGAATAAATTTAAAATATTTTAAATATCTATAGTTTAAACTATAGAAATTTATAATTTTAAATCAAATTTTTCAAATTTGAAATGAATGTGCACACACAGGAATATTTATTTTATTTTAAACTTGTTTTGCTCCTCTGACCATTTGAACGGTGCCATTTGACAAACCTGTATTGGCCAACAACCTGCATTACAATGCCACATGTCACACTTGTACTAGCTCTGATTTTTGCTTTTCACATTCAAACTGGGCAATGACCTCAAGCTGGACCCAAATTCAAACTGTGTTGGAGTCTTGAAATTTGTTTCCAAGTCACCATGTCGCTTGCCAAAAATTTTCCCATTTTTTGGTGGCAACATGGCAACCACCAGATTTTGGTGACCTCATCCTTTGCTGCCACATGTCATTGCCACCTATCACCACCTTAGTGCCACCTAGCTCCACATGTCACTGCCAACTTGATGCTCACTATGTCACTATGGTAATCATTGTGCATCTTCCATTTGGTGATGTAGTGATGATCGTAGGATCATCCATGTGTTAGCATCTCATTCCTAGGTCTATGATCTTCCCAAATCATCATGGATGCATCCTTGTTCAAAATTATGCTGACATAACCTCCTACTGTCACTAGATATCGATGGGCCCCACACATCCTTTGTGCCTTTCAAAAGGCTATGTCTTTTAAGACATGTCATTTCTTGTGTAATGTTATATTTAAATAGCTAAGGAGCTTCCCATATAAAAAATGTGGGATAAACAGTCTTGAACTATTCCTTATATTGGCAGCTTCTCTACTATGAGTGAATGCTCTGTCTTTAACATTTCTGTTGCTAGTCCTTTTACTTGCATGGAGTAATGGTGAGTTTCCCTTTAATCTACGAGTTGCTTCTCTTACTCATGCATGGGTGTAAATTTCTTTAGTTGGTAGCTTGCTTTAGATATGTGAGACTGCTACTACTAATGCATTTTTTCTATTGACACCTTCTTGTTGCTGGGTTTCTAATCATTCATCTCCTTTGTGCATTGGCATCTTCATCTTCAAGCAGGTTTTTTTTTTTTAAATGCCTATGGCTTTGTCTTAGCCAGCACCCCTTTCATATTGGGTAGCTTACTCACTTATAAGTTCCTTCATCTGCTCAAAAAAGTTTCTCTCAGGTTCTAGTTATCTTGACAAATCAAAATATAAGCTCCTTTATGAGTTAATATTCAATTTCAAACAATACAAATTATAGCCAATGTTTTGTAACAGGAATTGATCTGGCATAAAAGGAGTTAGTGGACTACTTTCACTACCGATTTCTTGAGGAAAAAATATGTTTTAACATATAAAACCATGGTATACGCCCTTCTGGTGGGTGGGTCTGCTCTGCTCTTCAAATCATGAGCATCTCTGCCTCTTTTTAAACATTGGCTTCCCCTTTTAGCTCAACATGGTCTTTCTTTGCACATGGATGAATGTATGTGGGATTCTTTCATGCTCTACATGGTTTTTCCTTGATCTTTGATGCCTTCTTTTCCCTAGTAGGCTACCAATGTGGACCTCCCTTGAAGTGTTTTCTTTCAATCACATTGAAACAAGCCATAATGCTTTATTCACGACATTTAAGCTCCCTTTACAATGCATGGGCTACTTGTTTTCCATAGCTGCTTGCCTTCAACCTTTGACCACTGGCTACTCGATAACATTGGAACTTGTGGATGGTTCTACACTATCATTTTATTCAACTAACTTTGGATCATCAATTATCTCATTTGATAAAGCACTTCGAAGCTCAATGTTTTCCTTATCTAGCTACTTTACATTGCAAGTTTGAGCTTCTCTCAATGCTAACTAATATGTTTTTAGAGCATTCAAGATCATCCTCCTGAGATGTGGTGCAAACATTTCCTTCATTTGGATATTTCAATCTTTCAAGGAGAATCATTATATATTTGGAACCACATAAAATCCGTCCCCTTTCTAAATTGACAAGGGCCCTGCATAATGATCTTGCAATTTCTTTCTTTCGTGTGAAATACTTTTCCATAATTGACTAGATTCCTGAAATTAGTTTGAAATGGGGAAAACACAAAATCTAATTTCCCATCTATTTCACAATGAGAACTTGATGTAGCTACTAGACCCAACTTATTTGTTTCCAATAAAAGGTTAGTACCTTGTCAATCTGACAGGACTAGTCAGACCCCAAAGTAGGTTCGGCTAAAAAAAAATTTATTTTCAAACAACTAAACTATCAAACTAATCTATTGAACTCATCATACTGATTGAAATCAAATTTGATCATTGAACTACCAATTAAAACTCACTTTATTACTTATCTACAAATTTCCATTTTAATGCTAGAGGGTCCTTTGACTGGCCTTAAAAATTGAGCAAAACACCTAATCAGGCTCTAAAAATTGGTACATTGATTCTCTATTCTGCATTCTTGCACCATGTCGAATCTCGTCTCATGAAAAATTTGAGGTCAAGAAATATTCACTGTCAAAGTTGACCTCTTAGAACTACCTACAAGTAAACACGATAGAAAGCAATAAACTATGTTCAAAATTGGCTTTGAAAACTAGGTAGATAGACACTTGGAAGGATGAAAACTAGGATGTTGGTTTATTGTCATAAGGAGAGTATGGATCTATGGTTTTCACTCATGAAGAATAACTAGGTGCAAATGGTGAGAAGTCAAAGTAGGCTACTTGGAATTGTTGACTAGAAACAATGATAGAAAACTGATTTTTGCAAATGGAATTGACCTGGAAATGTGTGCAAATGGATTTGTCAAGACTAAAAAACTAGCACACTTAAAGAATTTTTAGAGTACAACATAATGGTACAATCCATTTAGACTTACCAATCATGGATTACGAGTTATAACATCATGAACAGGGGTACTAACAAATCTACAAATGTTGACACCAGTAAAAAGTTAAATATTGCATTTGGAATCACATTTGAAAACTGATCAAATAGATTCATCATGAGCAAAAACTCAAAACATAATAATTTTTTGACCTCTAAAATGCAACACAAAAGGAAATTTCTCATTTGGGTCAACTAGATGAAAATTATAACTCGTCAAATAGGGCCTTCTTGAATTATGTGCAAAGTGCATCAGCTTGAAAATAGTAAACTACCAACTTTGAGGGATTAGAAACCTAGTCAAATAGATTCAAAATGCCTCAAAATCTTAAATATATGTTCTCTAGTATGGAATCTAAATACTTCCAATGTGGTGAGTCATGAAATAATACTGGGTGTGAGATATTCAATGGCAAACATGGCCTCCTATCTCTATTTGACACTTAGGTGAAAATGCAGATTTGATACTTGCTCCAAATGGGACTTCACAAAATGCCTCAGAATGTCAATTTGACTTCATCAAATGCATGGATAGGCTTAATGGAAGGTGTTAGAAACATTAAAGGCTCAAAGGTACAGCTAGGTACAAACTCACAAAAACCATTCATGGGGCTTGATTTTCTCAATGGTACCAAAAATTGACCATGCAATTTTTAGTCCCAACAAACTCCATACCCAAAATTTTATATGATAGAGTTGAGAGGAAGTCACATTATTTTCTAGATACTGAAAGACAAATAAGAGACACAACACTTGCATAGGTAATGCCAGAATTAAGTAAGACTGCAATGGAAAAAGCCATTAAGATATATACTAGAAGATTTGTTCCAAAGTATAGGACATTCATTAATTGTAGAATGACATTGAAGATGTTGTGTAGAAGTCCAAAAAAATATGGAAGTTGACATATGGATGGTCAACATCCAAGGAAGATGTTCAAACACCTATTGAAGTAGTTGAGGAAAAAGAAGAAGACACTGAACAAGATATAGTTCAAGGAGGCACAAACATTAACATAGACACCCAGATACCAACTATAGATGAGAAATAAATAGAACAAAGTGTACTAGATGTACAAGTGTTGAGTGCCAGTACTGAATAGGAGAAAGGGGCAATTACTAACACTATTAAAGTTAAGGATGTTCACGAGACTATCACTCAAAACATTAATCCCTTAACAGAAGATGACTTGAAGAAGATACTTGTTAAATCCACTACCCAGGCCAAACTTTTTGAGAATCTTGTCTTGGTAAGTGTTGATGGGATTGAGAAGGAAGATAAGGTATCTGTATGGGATGAAACCAAAACATTAGAAATTTCTACACCTCTTCCTCAATCTACTATGGTACAACAACCATTACCTATTATGGTGTATCATAGAAAGGAGCAAGAAATTTTTATTGATAGTACAATAGTACAAAGTTCTTCAATCATCAAAAATGAACCTACAAAGACAAATGACAAAGTTTAAACATCATGTGAGTAGAGGGATCAGATAACAACAGTAGAGAAAGATGGAGCTCAAGCTCAAATAGGTCAAGATGTCACTCCTACACCTACAACACAAAATCAAAGTGCTACTAGTAATATAGAGGAAGAGAAGGAAAAGAATGAAGAGTCAAGTTTGACAACAAAGCTAAAGAAGCAATTAACAATACAAGCACTGGTAACATTACTGGAATTTGTTACTCCACCTAGTCAAGCTCTTTAGAGGCCGAACATAGAAGCTACACTATTACAATCCTCAAGGCCAATTCCAAACACATCTAAGGTAGAGGAAGTGAAATCATATGGTGATGTAAGCTTAGACAAAGAGATTGTGTTGAATAAATTTGATCCTGCAATCATCACAATTGAGTAGATGGGCATTCTTCAAGTGGCTCTAGCAAAGAAGAAAAATCAAGAACTGCTCAAAAGGGAGCATAGGTAGAAATAGATTTGATTGATATCAAAAAGATTTTTCTTGTTGCATTTAGTCGGTCAGCTCTAGAGAAAAACAAGTCAATCATTGAATAATTAACCAATATAGTGGAGTAGGTTAATGACACAAACCTAGATACAAATGTCAAATTACTTGAATGGTTTGAGAGAAATTTTTTACAATAAAGTTAATGAAAATATATCAAGTGCTATTGCACTCTCACTTGTTGAATTGGCAACTAAAATAGAGAGTGTGAAGAATATTCTAGAGAATATTTTCTCTTTGTATACCAAACTAAGTAGTACTATATTCTTCACAAGGGAAGTTAGGAGTCATACCCTAAACTTGGAGAGCATTATGCAAACATTTAGCATAACTCTACCAAAGTCTCTAGCCCAAAGTGAGAAACACTTCTACACCATCTTAGAATCCTTAAGTCTGTTAGGAACATTACATGTAGATGAAGCCAACATCATGGCTAAATTGATATGAATATATTCTACATTGACTCCATAGATGGAGATACTACACAAGGAACTAGCCTACACTAAAAATCTCATGAAGAAAGATTGTCATCTTTCTAAACTTGAAGGCTTAGTACACCTTGCTGACAAGCTGGCCATCCAAATCAAGCCATTAGAGGTATCTTGTGATAATTGGGATGTAGCTGTAAAGATTATACAAAAGTTCCACAAATCATTTTTGGACAAACACACTATTAGTGTATAACCCTTTCACATAAGTGTCAAAAAGCAGGATTAAGAGAACAAGAACTAAGAAAGAGTATGGGGGAGACAAAGACAAAGATAGAAATAAAGACACAAACACATACATAAACATATTATCTACTCAACTTATGTAAATCTACTTAGTAGGAGAAATATTTTGGTTCAGATATAGAGTATAGAATAGAACAATCAACTCAGGGGGAATATGGAATTTTGAGGTATGACTACTAAGTCATGTATTGGAAAATTTTGATATTTTAAATTTTTTTGTAGAATTTGAAAAGATATTAGATATTTATGTTATTCTCCTAAGGATAAGATCATTAATGCATGACCAAGTGTTTTTGACACTAATCTCAAAGGGGGAGATTGTTGATCACAAATTGGTTTTGACAAGTGAGTGTCTATACACTCAAGTCATTATAAGTCATTAATTAGTTCATGCTAAACAAGTAATATATGTTGAGCACAATATATAAGATATAGTATGTCAAGTAAATAGTGAGCGTTGAGCCACTCAAGTGTCAAGTAACTTAGATGCCAAATAGATAGTATGTACTATGTGATTCAAGTGTCGAGCAAGTAGTGCATGTTGAGTCATTTAGATGTTGAGTGATAGCATTGAAGTTATAGTTAGTTTCAAGCACTAGGGACTTCAAATGTTGAGTAACATAGTTTTGACATAGTTGTTTGTATTGGAAAAAACTACTATGTAAACTATTTTTGAGCCGACTTAGAGAAATTTTTATGATCTTTGATCATAATGACAAATCTTAATTGTGAATCCCTATACATTACATACATCCAATTAGAAAAATGGAAGTTTTAAGTGGCAAAATGGATGAATCACAACTATTGATTCATGCCTAACCCTTAGTGACCTAGGTCTTCTTAAGGAAGACAATCCCTAAACTATTGAGGAATATAAAAGGACAATTGAGGAGAGTTTGCACATGCAAATAGAGCACTCATGGTGATTAAGGTGTTACGAATTGATTTACATTCCAAAAATAGTTAGAAAAGAACAAAGGAAGAAGTGAAAGGAAAGAATAGAGAAATATGATAGAAGGAGGGTCAAGGATATATGCAAAGAGGTGATCTATTATCTAGTGGTAGAGTGCTAACCATAGGATCATAGGTAAGATATTCTAATAGGTGAACTAGATAAATCTCTTAATAGAGTAGTCCTAATAGTTTGTGTTGAAATCCTCTAACAAGGTTCTTACTTAATTGTGAGTTGAAGTCCTCTAATCAGGCACACTTCTAACAAGGTGTTGAAATCCTTTGATAGGGTGAGACTAGTTGTCTTTGTAAGCCTTTAATAGGGTAGACCTTTCACACAGTAGATCATGGTTCATGATCAAACATTGTAACCTTCATTGGATTCACTTTATTACTATAGTAGTGAATATTTGTGGGTGCCATTGGATAATCATATCTTGTGTCATATATGTCTAAATTTTTACTTATTTACATGCTTTAGATGTACATGCATAATATGGTATTTTAGTCTACTTTTTGAGTTATGAGATGTGAGGTGAATGGTTTCATGGGAAAAAGTTTGAAGCATTGATTAACCCCCTCCCCCCCCCCCCACACCAAAGAGTTTACTTTTCCTATTTTAATTACAATAGGGGAGGAAATAGATAGGTTGGAAAAGCTTGATGATGTGTTGAGGATAAAGATGAAAATGAACAGAATAGATCCAAATTTCAGAGGATTCTAAATGGATGTCCCCTATCCTCATAGGTTTAGGAAGATGGTCACTAACCATGTTGAAATCATGACCCAAATGCTAGAGGGATCCTTAGGAGAGGAGGAGAGGGCATGTCCTAATAGCCCAAAATGTGATGTAATTCCTAAAGTGGAAATAGAGGAAGATGAGCCTGCTATGGTATCATGGGTTACTTAGGAAAACAAGGGACCAAAAGTTGTCCATATAACTATAGAGGTTAAGCAAAGGACACTACAAATTCTACCAGCCATAAGTCATTACTTTTCTTACTTAAGGAAAATTTATATACAAGATAAGGTTATTGTAGCTAAGAGCACACTCATAGACCTAGGACTAGTAGTAGCAAGGCTAGGTGATAGGATCATCTAGGCCCAACAATTCATAGAAGATGATGAAATCATAACATCAAATGAGTTCAAAAATAATTATAAAATAAAGTAGAGTGAGTTGGTATTGAAAATGAAACTAAGAGAATTAGATGAGAAGAAGTTAGAACTATATGAGAAGTTGCAAACCTATGATCTTGAGAGTGAAGTCATGACTATGGAGGAGGCAAGAGACCTTTTATAGAGAAGTGGGATGTTGTTGCTGCATAGATAAGATTTAGAACAAGTATTCATGCTTGACTAGGTTCAAAGACAAGAAAATGCCATCTCATATGAGGCATATAGTGTTGATGGACTCCAAAAAGGATTGAGATTTAACATTGACACCATCCCTAGTAGTATGGAATATGACTCCTTTGTCAAACAAACCAAATTTGATGGATGTGTACAGAACAAAGTAGGGTAACATGGTACTATGAACTTTTCAAGGAATTTTAGGCACAAAAATCTTAAAGGCTGTAAAACATTTTTCATTCATGAATGAGGCCAAGGTAGAAGAGATAGAAACCAAAATTGTTAAGTGTATGCATTATTATATTAATGTGAGAAAGCTATATGAGGAAAATATTAGAAAGAGCCATGTCTACAAAGAAAATATTGAAGAACTTCGTGCTAACCTCCAAGTGTTAGAGGTTGAAACTGTATCTCTCAGAGAAAAACTTGCAAAGGTAGAGCAAATGGCAACTACAAAATAGAGAAAAGAGTAGGATAGTCAAGAACAACCATCTAAGGTCACAATAAATACTGTTGGCGCTCAAAATTGCATGGTCAATTTTGAGCACTATTGAAAAATTTACGCCTATAAATGCTTTGTGAAGCCTATGTACCTCACCGTTGAGTTAATGCATACATGGCGTTCAATGTTTCTAACACCCTCCATTCAGCCTGTCTACCTATTCCATGAAGATAAATCATCATTCTGAGCTATTTGGCGAAGTCCTTTTTCAAGCATTTGTCAAATTTGCAATTCTGCCCTAGTGTCAAACAATGACAAGAGTCTATGTTTGCATTTGAATATCTCACACCCAGAAAGGTTTTGTGTCTTTCTAATTTGATAGTGTTTAGTGTACATATCTGAGAACCTATGTTTTAGATTTTGAGTTGTTTCAAGTCCATTTGTCTAGGTTTTGAACGCCTCAAAGTTGGTCAGTTAATATTTTCGTGCTTTTGCACTTTGCACCTAATTCTGGGAAGCCCTGTTTGACCCGTAATAACTTTTGACTAGTTGACCTAGCTATTGAAATTCCTTTTGCATTGTATTGTAGAGGTCAGAGACTTGTTATGTTTCAAGTTTCAGCTTATGGCAAATCTATTTGATCAGTTTTCAAACACAATTCCAATCACAATTTGTAACTTTTTACTGGTGTCAGCATTTGTAAATTTGTCAGTACCCTTGTTTGTGATGCCGTAACTTGAGATTCATGATTGATAAGATTGAATGCATTGCACCACTATGATGTACTCTAAAAATACTCCAAGTGTATCAGTTTGCAAGTCTTGATGAATCTATCTTCACACTTTTCCAGGGTCAATCCATTTGTAAAAATCACTTTTCAGTCAGTGTTCCTAGTTGCAAATTTCCCAGTAGCTCACTTTGAACATCTACCATTTGTATCCTATGATTCGTCATGTGCCCAAATTGCATTCTCATATTGTCCTTATGATAGAGAACCAATACGTCGAGATTCATTTTCCCATGTGTCCATTTACCTAGTTTTCCAAACCAAATCAAAACCCAATTTAGTGTTTTCTGATATGTTCGTTTGTAGGTAAATTTAAAGAGGCAACTTCAAAGGTCAATATCTTTTGACCTCGATGTTTTCATGCAACAAGATCTGGAAGGCTTATTGTATGTGTCAGAGAGATGTTATATCCAGAGTTCCAGAGCCCGACTGGGTGTTCGAATCAATTTTTAAGACCAGCTTGTAGGCCCTACCATCAGAAAATAACACTTTGCAGATTTAATGATCAATTTGGTTTATAGTCAGTCCCTACAGGTCAAAGTGAAAGCTCCACAGTTTCAAGTTGGAGGAAATCATTAAAAAGGAAAAGGCACATTTTTAAAAGAATCTCCAACGTAAACAAGGAATAGAACATGCCATTGTACTAGGGAGTCTACAATATGACTAAAGGTTCACAAAAAATGTTGAGACACCCATGAATAGGGGAATAGCTCGTTGAGATAGTGATGGCTTGGAGGAGAAGTTTGCATTGGAAATTCCAGACAAAAGGGCCCATTCAATGCATAAGAAGAAGCTCCAACATTCTATGCTCAATTAATAATACCAACATAAATGAAGAAAGCAGCGACAGAGGGAAACAAGGCATCAAGAATGAGGGGACAAAATTTGCAAGGGAGGTTCCATGTTTTTATATTAAGCCATAGCGAATCTACTAGGTAGTCCATGTAGGAGTCAAAGCATAATGAAGATCTCCATGCAAGTCAGAGAAAGCTGTAGTAATACAAATGGAAGAGCCCATTCACAATGGAGCAACCCGCAATCAAAAAAGAGTGATAGAAGAAGTGGATTTGTCACCCCTCTCTATGCTAGATGTTTTTTGCTATCTGGGAAAGGCGTCTTGTGCTGCTCCTAGCACCAAGTTCAAACATGAGATCCAGCACAGTCAAAGCCCCCCCTGGCACGCAAGATGGAGATCATACCAGCTTCAAAGGGAAATGCTCACATTAGAAAAAATGTAGGTTAAAGAAAGTAAAACCCATGCATTCTGAGAACAAAGGAAGCCACGCACAAAGCAACAATGACGTCAAGGGTCCCCATGCGCATTAAAAAGAAGACTAAAAACTCCCACATCTTGCATAGCAGCCGGTTATAAGAGGAAGAAGCCCCACATAGTTAGGGCAGAATAGGGAAAGCCATGAGCTAATGCAGAGGAAATACCCAACACAACATGAGGAACTGCCATGTTAATAGGAAGCTCAGACTCCAAGTGCGGCATAAGCAAAGGAATTGGGCAATACAGTTTAACCATTGGAATTCAAATCATGCAGTTTTTATACTCAAAGGGAGCTTGCAAGTTTTTAAAGGGCCTCCACTTGCAAGCCATCAAACTTGCAGATTTAGCAAGGATTCCACGCAAATCACAAAGATTGCCCAGTTTGAAGAGGCATATCATGCCAATGAACATGAACCTCACGTATTGAGATGAAACCACAGGTCAAAGTATAAAGGACATCCACAGTATGAGAGGCAATCCCATGTAGTGGAGCAAATGAACACAAATAAGCTTCCAATAGTTTAAGACAAAGATCGAACCCCAGGCCATAAAAAAGCATCCACGTCCATAGCAGGTTGAGAACAGAGGATGCTAGGTAAAAGTATATAGCCGCAGACAGTTATTAGAAGGAGCCCCATGATAGAGATAGCGGCTTACACCTGAAGTAGAGGTAGTCAAATAATAGATAAACCCACGCTAATAGCTGAGGAAACTTGCCAATAATCAGAAGGGAAAACTAGTAAAAGTGTTTTATCCCACATGCCTCATGGGTGGAGATTTTAATATGTTTATATACAACTTCAAATAGACATATACATGTCTTAAAAGAGGTGTCGTTTCATAAGGAAAACAATGCATGGTGTGGTAGGGTTTGTTGATGACGTTAGCGGGTTCGCATAAAGAAAATTTTTAATCAAAAGTGCAGTAATGATGAGTTGGCGCCCAAAATTGGAGATCGTAGTAGATGTCAACATGTAGATTGATCCAATGGCATGTGCATCCCTATAAAAAGAGTTTCATGATAGTTAAATAATGCAAGGATGTGCCTGGGCACCATGTGGCATGGCAAGTCTTGCAGATGATGCAATGGCAAGGATGAGCAGATCAAGACGGAGGCACAAGATTTCACCACGTGGGGAGATCTGACGGTTCGCACATCCCCACAATATGAAGTTGTAGGAACTTAAGTAATAAGGAGAAGTGCATTCTCAACATGTGGCACTGGGTCCTTGGGGCAATGACATGGCATCTAAGAACAATGGTTGGCCAATCAGAGGCTGCCACATGGTAGAAAGGCTAGTCAACTGAAGGTTGACCTCAGATTCAAAGGTAAGGGTAGTTAAAGAGTTTAAAAAATACAATGTGCAGAAGGTTTTTAATTTCAATATAATTTTGTCTCCTTTCTTGTTGAATTTGTAATTTTATATGTTCAAGAACAAAGATCTTGAACCTATTTGTAATTGCTCGGTTGTATGTTTGAAGTTTGATTGCCTTTGACTCAAGGAATCATATAATTGCTTGTGGTTTCAAAAAAGGTTGCAGATTCGTTAAGAAGGATGTGTGAAAATATGGGGTTATATTGGATATTGTTGTCTAATTCATAAGGTGAACAGACTGAACATGAATGTCTCAACATATGGCATATGTTGATTGATGTTCAAGGATGCATAATTCTGGAGTATAGGCTTGCCCTAATGGATAAGGCACTGGTCATTTGTAGGATCATTAAGTTTTTGCTGCATATTGGACATGCTGTCTTTTCTCAATATAAATCAATCATTTTCCCTTCATGTTGAAGTGGACATAAAAGTTTAAACCCTCACTCAATTTATGAATAATATAGGTTTGCACCTAGCTATTGTAGAATTTGTGTTGTTTCATAAGGCAGTAGGAGATATAAGGGGTTTTCATCTACTTAATAGATTCAGTGTATGCTTTGATAACTGGTACCATATAAAGAATCTATAGGTCCACCCACCTAAGTTTTGCAGAGCCTGAAGAAGAAGAAGGGTCATGCCTTATAGTTGGTCTGGTGACTGAATAGGCATG
Organism: Cupressus sempervirens; assembly: GCA_028749045.1. Lineage (NCBI taxonomy): Eukaryota > Viridiplantae > Streptophyta > Pinopsida > Cupressales > Cupressaceae > Cupressus > Cupressus sempervirens. Next base: position 310,044,194 of record CM053792.1, on the reverse strand, counting down.
TTGAAAATAGGAGTTAGCTACCCCTAGATGTGTTTTGTTCTCATCAGGGTAATTGGAAATGGGTAATGTTTTCAAACACCAACAGAGACTACAACTTAGATAGATGAGCTAGAGGTAGAGGATACAATAGAGCCTAGAAGGATGAGTATTGGTGCTCCACCAACTCGGCAACAAGATGAGGTAAGGAAATCTATCCTTAAATGTATGATTGGCCATAGAATTTAGGTTTTGAAGAACACATTACAACATGCCCATATATTGTATCTTTTTTTACGAAGTACTGAGCAATTTTGCAATGACACACTTTCATGGTTTTCACCTACATTTAATTTGTGGGGGCCATATACTAAATTTATAGAGAGGCTTATTATGTCGATGGTTAAAAAGCTAGATTTGACTGACAAGATAATCATAGTGTAGAAGAGCCTAGAAATAGTTGAGTTATTTGGTTTCTTCACTGAGAAATTGTAAATTAGTCAAAGAAAGTTCAAAATTTTATCTCAAGAAATTGAGCCTTGCATACCACCAATTTTGAGCAATTATAATATATTGAAGAATTGGCATGAATGGTCTAATGCATTCAATGCAATTTTGACTTAGGAGACCACAACGACAATTTTTGAAGATATCAATGATGCCCCTTTCCATACTTTGATTAACTCCCTATTTAGAACCAATATAGATTTAAATAAATTCATAGTGGATTCTAAATCTATAACAAATGTTAAGTGGACTAAAGCCATAAAGGACCTAGAAGAGTTTAAAACCATAGAGTGGCACATGAAGAGAGAGATATATGTATGGGAAGTAGTGGGAAAAATAAATGCCTTACTAGCATGAAGCAGTTGAGATGTAATTGAGGTTAAAAGAAATGAGAGATTGAAAGATAAGATCACATACACTAAGCACTTCATCTGAAGGATAAAACTTTCTTAAATATTGATGTAAAAATTTTATATGTTTCTAAGAAGTGGATGGCAGAAGAAGACCGAGTGGATTAAACTAAAAAGTGGATTAAAGTAAAAGTTGTTGCAATAAAGTGCTACCTATTGACTTTTCAACTACCCTCCTGATTTTGGATCAAGCGTAGGAGAATGTTTTTTTCATTATCATTTTTTTTATGTCTTGTTTTTTTCTTTTCTATTAAGCTGATGACAAGTGTCCTCCTCCCATTTGTAGCTTGTTGCAATCCTTTATAAGAATTTCCAAGAGGAGTAGAGGTCAGAAGTTTGTATATTTTTTAGTTAATGTTATTTTTACAGTTCGTCCAATCTTTTGAGATAGTATAAATGTGTTCAAACTTGTGAATTTGAGAGAACAATGAAAATAAATGATAAAATTGCCAAGTTTTGAGTTATACTATGAGTCTATATCAAGTGTTGTATGTATTTTCAAAGGAAATTAATAAAAAATGGAATTTATTCATATCTATGTATCTAAATTTTGTCAACAATGAATATACATACATACATACATACATACATACACACATACACACACACACACACACACACACACACACACACACACACACACACATATATATATATATATATCAAAATCAAATTTCCATTTTTATGTAATGTAGAACTAATGTTGTTGGTTAGCCCTTATTTGTAGTAGCTTTCCTCTTGATTATAAGTAGTCATTGTGATCAAGAAGCTTACTAAAAACCTAAGAAGAGATTGTGACCAATATCTACTAGAAGGAATAATTTTCAGGGAAAAGGTATTAATAAGAAAGTATTTGAAAAGAAAATAAAAATCATCAATCACCTTCATTATCCTTGAGGTTCACCCAGCTTGGTCCTTCAGAGCCTAAAGAGTAGGGAGTATTTTGTATACTCTACTGAAGTTGGTCTAGAAGCTAAGACTAATCACACTAAATATAGGATCTAACTAATCTGTAGGTATTTTTTGTCTAATGTATTCTAGTATTGGGTTTAAAGTACCTAGTAGTCTAAAAAAAAGCAAAAAAATGGTGACTTTGCTAGGGAACTAAAAAGATTTTTCTATATGAGATATACTCCTTGACCATTGTCTTATCATGTGCCTTGTTAGAAAAGTACATTTTCTTACTCAGCATGTGGTGTAATTGGCTTCTTAATTAGTCTTTTATGTTAGGAAGTTTTCTTTAATGGTATTCACAGTCTAAAAAAGGTCATTTTCAAGTACTTGCCCCTTCAAATGGTGGCAACTCAAGTCAAAGGTCTTTGTAACTAGTGCAATATATATTTTTTAAATGCTCCAATTGAAGGATGATAGGAAGAAATATACTAGGGCTTTTACTAAGGACAACCTAGAAATACCACTATACATTAAATTACCTCCTACAGGTAAGAAGAACCAAAATGAGAAGAAAATGGACCCTACCCCTTTGTGGAAGCGTATGGCTAGTGTGTTAGACCATTCACAATATTGACCTATAGTGGAAGGAGTGTCATCTTTCTTAAGCTCTAAATTTTAAACCAATATACTATTGGGAGTAACATTCACTATCCCATGTCAAGAAAAGAAAATATATTATGACAAGAATGTGTCCTCAATGGGGAATATTCCTTTTAGGCCTAATTTGGTGAATGAAATGAACCATAGATGGGGATATACAAGTAATATAGATATGGAATTTACTCCTAGATAAGGTTAGTATGAGGATAGAAGTCTCATAGATTAGGATGATCTAGTAGATTTAGAAGCTAGCAAACCCTAAAAATTTATGTTTAGAATTAGTAGCTCTTAGAAAGAAGGTTTTAGAAGAAGAGGCTAGAAGTATACATTTAGAGAAGGAGAAATAAAAAATCACTTTAAATACTCTCATTGAAAGAGACAACTTTCTTAGGAGAATGGCTTCCCTACAAGAGAAAAATAAGAGATTAGAGGGAAAATATTATAACCTACATTCTCATATATTTGGAGATATAAAGGGCTTAAAATCTAAAGTTCAAGAGTAGGAGCGCCTTCTTAAGGAGGAGGGGGTTGTTATTTCACAAGTGCAACCTTATAAACTTTTCGAAGGTAAAATTGTAGATTTGACTATGGAAGGCCCTAGCAAAGGAAAACAAAATTTTATGGGAGTGCAAATCAGTGAGGCCCAAGCTCTTCCTAATAAGCCCACTAGCCTTATCATGACTACACTTGACCTAGAGTTAGAAAAGGACATAAAGGAGAAGGGAGATTCAGCAAAGGAACTTGAGAAAATAGAGAATTAAGGTCAAGTAGGTGAGACTAGGAGAAAGATCCAATTTATTAAATTTAACTCTACCCTAGCTTTCTAGCTAGGCCAATCCTCAAAAGTTGTCATTTTATCCCTACTAATAAACCTCTGATAATAGGCCAAATCTCTTCATAGTTAGCCCCTATCTCAACCTCTACTACTACTAGCCAGGTCCTTGTTATTTAGCAAGCCTGATAGTCCCAAGGCCCTCATAAAAGTCAAGCTACCGGAGAAAGTACCTCAAATTTTATGAGTTTCCAAAGGAAACCAATTTATATTGAAAAATACAAAAAAATATCCTTCTTAGGCATCCTTGGTTTCCCACATCCCATCTCCAATAGCCTTAGAGACAAAGTCATTATTTTTTTTTGAAATAATGCATCACTGGTGAGGAACACCTTGGGAAGTTCATTGACATGCTCGATGACTATTAGGTGGAATATGAAGATGTGGTCTTGAAGCCTCTTGTTCATTCATTGATAGAGGGTGCTAGAGATTGGTTTAGAAGATTGCCAGATGACAATATTATCTCATAGAGTGACCTAGAGAAACTCTTCAATAAGAAATATGGTGACAATACCAATGTCAACTTTGTGTTGAATGAATTCAACAACACAAAGAAAGGTGCCAATGAATCTAATTTTCATTTTAATGTCAAATTTCATAATGGAAAGTACAAACTTTTCCAAGTAATGAGGTTAAATGAGGATGTGTGCCTCAAAACCTATTTCAATGCTTTTGATAGTAAGATGACCTATGGTCTTAGGGGTAAGGATCCTAAAACATTGAGGGAGGCTTATAAAATGGCAGTAAACATAGAAAATAATAGAAATGCCTCTAGTAAAGTAGGAAGAAGGGATGACCAAAATTGTTTAATCCTAGAAATAAGAAAGAAGGTGAAAATCCTACAATGGGTAAGAAGCCGAAGGAGAATACAATGGGTAAAGTTTTAAATCTATTAAAGAAAATGAATCCACCAACCTACCAAACAAGAATGATAAATGTTGTTGAGAAGGCCCCTTTCAATAATAATTTTAATAGGTAGCCATGAATGCAAAATTATCCTTATACTACTCAGTGGAAAGATGGCAAGCCAATCTCTAATCCTACTCAAGGAAATAAAGACAAAGGCACCCTAGATACTTTACAAAGAAATTTAGTAAATATGATAAATGATGTGCCTTGGTGTAGTATATGCTAGTCTCCTCATTCTCTTGATTATTATGCAGTAGCCCAATCTTTCTTTGTAGATCAACAAGTACAAAATAAAGATGAAGATAAGGAAGAAGACCATGAAGACATAGTCTGTAATATGGTTAATCTACATGATGATCGGTTCAAATCTAATTTAGATGAATCTAAACATAATTTTGTATACTAGAGGTGTACTTATTAAATGCACCATAGGCAAGTATTTTTAGATGGTGAGGATTATGATGGGGATAAGGTATGTAGTACATTGTTAGATATGGCCCACAAAAACTTGAAGAAACCATCTAAAGAGGAGATTGATGGACTCATTGTTGAGATTGTTAGAAGTTGTAATCTTTCCTTGGTGTATTTATAAACCAAGGTTAGACCTTCTTTATTTATTATTTTAATATATTAGGATATAAGCCAAGGTATCCTAATATATTTATTTTTTGTCCTTTTTCCACTACATCTTATTTTGTCATCTAGTGGAATATGTGAGGACAAATATATATTGTAATTTCTATTTTTAGATTATTCCTCCTTAAGAGGAATCTCACACTTAGCCTCACACACATATGAATGGTGGCATTCATAGACATGGGAGTTACATTCTAACTCCTCTCTCTCATCTCTATTTAAGAGATGACCCTCTTCTCTCATTCAACAACAATGAGGTTTCTTCCTCTTCTCAAATATTGTATGAGCATTACTCTCTATCTCTCTCTCTCTTCCTTCTTAGGCTTTTCATGCCTCATTCATAATGTCACAAGGGGTTTTCTTTGCTTTCCCCTTTCCAAATATCTTGTCTCATGGTGTTGGAGCTTGAAGCTTTCTCTCTCCTATTTTATGGTAATATCTTTTCATGCATTCACTCACTTAGATTCTTTCCTGGTATTGCTTATTTACAGATTTCTTTTTCCATTTCTAACATGGTATCAGAGCAGTTTAGTCTTTGTTTTGAGTGTTTTCATGAAGGTACGATTCGAAGGAGGCTCTTGAAGATTTCACTAATTTCTTCTTTAATCTTCTTAAGATGGAAGAAATTGAATTTTTTTTTTTTGGATTTGGCTGGTTTACCGCCAAACCCGATTAACTTTTGTGTGCTCTAATTTGTGCAGGTTACTTCTTATTTTATATTAGTTTTCATCTAACCCCCTTTGGAAGGCTTGCCGCCAAAGGGTTTTCCTTTTAAGCCACTCTATGCTCTCTTGATATCTGTCTTGTCTATCCTTTTTTTTTGTATGAGGATGGCATTTGTATGTGCAATTTTTTTACAAATTCTCATGGCTTCTTTGTTTGCCATGTTCTCCATCTTATGCTTTTCGTTATCCTGCCTGAAAAAAGAGTTTTAATGATGCTCGTGCTGAGCTTTCATTCTCTCTATAACGAGTTAATGCTCTCACCATCGATTCAAACCTTGAGTGGTGATGCGTAAGAAGACATCCACAAATCTACCTTCGAGCCCCTTGAATTAAGGGACTTTATAATTTTCAAAACTGGGTAACTTTGATCTAGAAATATGGATCTTTGTATCCATTCAGACAATTTGTCTTTGAGCCAATCTACATTTTAGTATAGAATGGAGATTCCTTGAATATTTTTTTTCTCTTCCTGAGGAAGCTGCAGTACTGATTCTCTTCACTACTCTTTATAAATCCTTAGTACGAGGTAAAAAAATTAATAGTGAAGTCAAAATGTCTTTCAAAAGCATAGTGCAGGAGATCAAGGAGATGCGGAACGGGATCGGTAACATATCTAGAAGGCGAAGTTTTAACCTGAGGGTTTTGCAGCAGCCCAGAGCAAGGTCCAATAGCACTGTAAGTGAATTGTAGTGCCAGTTTCTTTTTGATCAGCAGGAGTAATTGAGGAAGGTGCAGGCTCTCAACACTCGTGCAGCCATTCCATCCCTCCACTCACATCTGTGTCACCACGGTGGGCAATGAGTTGCTCAGCCACCCAAAATGGTGGCACTCGTGGCCGTTACTTTTCCTGGCAATGCGAATGGCTTTTGTATTTTTTGCTGTCGATTATTTTCTATCACTTTTGATGGCATGCCAGGGTACAAATGTATACACCATGGGAGATGAACACGGTTGGACGTTGGACTATGATTATCAGAAATGGGCAGCGGCCAAAACATTCCATGTCAGAGATATGCTCATGTTTAACTATGGGCATTCTGAGATGAGCATGCACAATGTTGTGAGAATTAACTAGACAGCCTATGTGAAGTGCATTACCCATCCGATCATGGGACTTTATGAAAGTGGAAGCGATAAAATAGTTTTAAGCTCCCGAATCTACTGCAGATCCTTCCTCAGTCTCCTGGCTAACATGGCTTCCATGGCATTGAAAGGGTCTTTTCTTTCTTCAACTATGAAGCTATTTTCCTCATAATATTAATGTTTGGGGATCCTTGATTCTGATAAATCTTCGGTCTTAGTATTCCCATGCACTCCAATAATATGCATGACAGCGCACTTCCTCCGGACCTCCATCTCCACACCTCTTCCTTCCATGCTGTGATTAATCTCGTCCGTCACGAATCTTTGCATGAGCTGTCAAAACCTTTTTTTTTAGCATCCAAGATTTTTTTTCTTTTTTGAGCTCTTGACAGCAGTATCATTTGCTTTTATTATTGCCTCTTGTCAACCTATTTTTGGCAGGTAATCATTCACTATCAGACAAGAGTAATATTCTATCTCTCAAGCTTATTTTAGAAAAGTTTATTAACTTTTTTTAGTATATTCTTATCTGCCAGATCTGACCTCTATCATTAATTACTAAGTTTTTTTAGTAATATCTTTCTTATTTTTTTTATTTCAAAAAAAAAATTCATTTTGAATCACTTTCAATCTTGAAGGCATAGTATGTGAAAAATGGGGAGATCTTTTCTTGCCCCATGACTTTATGTTCTTATTACCTTGAGGTTATATTTTTGAACCAAGGTAAATATTGTGAAATTTATAAATTGTGACTTTCCAAAATATTAAGTATGGAAAGGTGATTATTTTCTTTAACCAATTTATTTTCATATATTTATTTAAGTATATATGGGTGCACACGTATATACCCAGATAAATATATAATTTATGACTATAATATTTCAAAAATTAATATATACCTTTGAAAAATGAATTAAATACTCATGTTTACCCTTAATGGAGTTTTATACCTGATATCTATATTTATTTTTTTTTCCTTAAATCATTTTACTTAATTGGATTATGAGTAATCTTACACATTTGCCTTCATTTTGATATTTTGATGTGCCCATAGTTGCACTTTTATGCTTTATAGCATTGATCTATGCCCATGTTGTCACTTTATGATTTTATACCATTGATCTACATGATTTAAATGATATTTTGAGTTGCATAGGGAGACAATTTTTTTCAAGGTTAACTATGTAGGTCCCCTCAGTATAACTGATACATAGTTTCCTTATCTGGCCCATGGAGTATCCCTCCATCCTATATTGGTATGCACTCATTTTATATGGAGTTTCCCTCCATTTGATCCTATCTGTTCCATTTTGATAGGATAATATTTTTATGGAGTTTCCCTCCATGTTTTGTTCCTCAAGAAGAGGATGCTATTATTGAAGTTTTTCCTCCAAATTCAGATGATTTGATCCAATTTGAAGGCAATATGTTGTTATATCCTCATAATCCATTCGTTTGAGTTTACTAACAAATCATAATAATTCTAATTTGATCAGGATGTCTCTCTTTTTACTTTACTTTCATATATTAATGTGATAATGATCTGCATACTTTATTGCTTAGATCATGAGTCATGCATGTTATGGATTGATCACCCATTAACTTGCAGTGGGATGATTCATTAAGTGGACTATCTATATCCACGTGATTGATGCAATGTTGATGCATGCATCATTAGTTGGCCTTGTCTGTGGTCATTTGTGCATTAGTATAATATTCTTTTCATGAGAGCATTGATCAAGCTTTTTACTCAATTTGTCCTTGTTGACAATTTTTTGAGCATATACTTTATCTTGATATCAGGTTATCTCCATTGTTTTGTGGTAACATGTTTTACTCATTGTTTCTCTATGAGAGTTTTATTATCCTTATTCAAAAGGATTTCAAATTTGCATATATGATGGCATTCTACTTGTGGATATTTGTCTTGTTGTTCTTTTTTTTCAGGTGATCCATCAAGGAACCTTCTTGGTTTTCCACATATGAAGATGTGTCTATGCTTCCACATTCAAAGGACTCATGCACTTCTCTTGGATCTACAAATTTTCCATATGCCTTGAAGATAGTCAAATTACTTCATATTGAAGATTAAGTTGCAATTTTTTGTAAAAATTATGGGTTTAATACCCTTTGATGTAATTACCCCAAGTAAAGATTAGAGGGGGGTGTTAGAAGTTGTAATCTTTCCTTGGTGTATTTATAAACCAAGGTTAGACCTTATTTATTTATTGTTGTAATATATTAGGATATAAGCCAAGGTATCCTAATATATTTCTTTTTTGTCCTTTTTCCACTACATCTTATTTTGTCATCTAGTGGAATATGTGAGGACAAATATATATTGTAATTTCTATTTTTAGATTATTCCTCCTTAAGAGGAATCTCACACTTGGCCTCACACACATATGAATGGTGGAATTCATAGACATGGGAGTTACATTCTAACTCCTCTCTCTCATCTCTATTTAAGAGATGACCCTCTTCTCTCATTCAACAACAATGAGGTTTCTTCCTCTTCTCAAATATTGTATGAGCATTACTCTCTATCTCTCTCTCTCTTCCTTCTTAGGCTTTTCATGCATCATTCATAATGTCACAAGGGGTTTTGTTTGCTTTCCCCTTTCCAAATATCTTGTCTCATGGTGTTGGAGCTTGAAGCTTTCTCTCTCCTATTTTATGGTAATATCTTTTCATGCATTCACTCACTTAGATTCTTTCCTGGTATTGTTTATTTACAGATTTCTTTTTCCATTTCTAACAGAGATGATAGCTCAAATTCATAGCATCTACAATCTAAGAAATGGAAATGTCAACAATACTATTGGTAAGGCATCTAGTATATTTATCAAGGATACTGCTCACAAAGAAAATGATCTTAAAAGGAAAGAAGATCTAGTGGTTGCAAAGATCAAGGACATTAACACCAAGAAGTGGGAGCCAAAGAAGAAAGTACATTTCCAATAGGATGAAGTAGTTAAAGTTAAAGAACAAGAAAAGAAGCCAAAATTTGATGTTAATATGCTTTGAAGGAAAATACTACTCAAGAGGAAACAATTAGAGGTATTCCTTTAAAAACTCTTGCATATGATCATGTTGATATGATTTCTATGTTATCTTAGATCACTATTAAGGTCCCATTATCTAAAATATTTAGAATAGGAGAACACAAAAATAAGGCCCTCTCTTGGTTAAGTGGTATAGAAGGTAAGGGTACTAGTGGGTTAGAATCATCAGAAGTATAGCTGATACCAATAGTAGTAAAAGATAAAGAGGACATAGGAGTTATGCCTCAAATACCTTAAATGTACTTAGATAATTTCTCTATAGCTTACTTACAAGATATTGATCCTTTCTTCCTTAGTTTACTTATAAATGGTAGGACTTTAAAGAATTGTATGATTGACTCAGGGGCATCAAATGCCATTATGCCTTTTAAAGTCATGGAGGCCCTTATTTTAGAAGTTAATACAAAATAGGGTATGTGTAGGGCAATGGATACAAAAGAAGTTCCTATCATAGGTACAATCAATGTCCTACCTTTCAAACTTGTTGCTTACCCTGATGTTGAAATGACCATGACAATCCTCATGGTTGATATTCCTCCCCACTATGGGATGTTACTCTCTAGAAAATGGAGTGATGTAATGGGGGGTAGTTTGTAATGTGACCAGTCCTATGCAACTTTCTATATAGGATACAAGCCTATCAAAGTTTATAGGGAGCCAAGGGTTACTTATATTTTTGAAGACAATATTGATAAGGATGCTACTTGTTTTCTAGATACTGAGGTCATTGCATTTAGTGTTGAACTTATCATCCAAGAAGTTGAATAACCAACCACCATGATTACATAAGAGGTGACTATATGTTTGGACTCACATAAAATATGGACTATGTATTTTATGGGGAAAGCTCTAGGGAAGGCTCAGGAGCTAGGGTAGTGTTTATATTCTTGGAGAAAAACACTTTTAGATACTCATTTACCTTGAACTTCACATGTTCCAACAATGCTGCAAAATATGAAGCATTGATGCTAGGATTAAAAGTTGAAGCTAGTCATACAATTGAGAAGTTGCATGCCATTGGGGATTCTAAACTAGTTGTGTTTCAAATCAAAGAAACATATGCCTCCAAGAATAAAAATATTGAAATAGTATAGGAATGTTTTTTGAGATTAGATTGAATCATTTGATGCCTTTGGCATTTCTTGGATGGATATGAATAATAATAAAATGGCTGATTTTCTAGCTAATGTGGAAATCAAGCTAGATGATATTTCATTTATTGGTGTATCTATAATTGAAATAAAGAATCAGCCTTCTATTGCTAACAATGTAGAGAATTGGAAAGTTTTTGAAGATGATATAGATATCTTAAATTTTCTACTTCATGATGATAAATATCATGGTCAAGAATTGGACTGTAGTACTTTTGGGGGAAAAAAAAGATGGAAAACAAACCATTTTTGGTCAAGAAATATTATAGAAATAAACCAACAAGGTCCGTAAGGTTTAGTAATGCTTAAGAGTGCATTTGATAATCAAGATAAAGTGCATACATACATTAAAGATAAGAAGCCTTGAGAACTTGAAGTAGTTAATTTGGGCACTGGTGAATCTCCAAAAAAGGTTTATATTTATAAAACCTTATCTCCTATAATTAGGAAATCTCTGATAGATTTGTTAAGAAAATTTAGACATGTCTTTGCATGGTCATATGATGAATTTAAACCCTACAAAGAAGATCCTTTTTAGGATGTAATACCCTTCAAGGAGGGAACCTATGAGGCCTCACCTAGAATTTTATGGTATAGATGACATATTTACATTATGATACTTCTAATTCAACATTTTGATACACTTTTGACACTATAAGGTTATGTCATTTTAAGATCTATATTTTGATGATCTGTACATTAGGACGTAATTGATATAATTAATGATTCCATTTAATGTTCTAAATTATTTCAATTACTTTAATAGAAACTAAATTTGTAGAAATGCTTGAAATGTCAAATTATAATAGTAATCTTAAAGGATAGATTTTGTTATGCAATAGAAACTAATATTGTGAATGGGATGATCAAACAAACATGGATGCAACTTTACACATGGTAGGATAGAAATTAGATTATGATGTAACAAAAAATGTTAATTTGATTATGATGATTATGATTTAATGTGATATGAAGATTTTGTTATTTTAACATTCTGGACTTATTTGAAATGATTAGGACAAGAAATTTAATTGAATTATGTTAATATGGATTATGTAATATTTGAATTTATATGCATTTATGATATGTATTTCATATGACCTCCTTGGACTACTGATGCTCAAGTTTAGTGTGCAAGAAGTAGAACCAAAGAAATTTTTTGGGGGAAACAAGGTCCAAACCTATGTGAACATAGTTTAGCCAAGGAAAATCTTTGGAAGATTCAAAAGTTTTATTGTGAGGTATTTTATTTCATAAATGTGAGCTTTCTTGTGTGTGAAACTTTTAATCATAAAGATGCATTAGGGACATGTCATGATGATGTGGAATGTGCTTTTATGTGTCACTTGACACTTGTGGATTTTGGGGGTTAATGGCATGTATCATTTAGGGTTTTGGTCATGGTGGCATTTTATCCTAAAACTAAATACCTTGCTAATGATTAAGTAAACCCACTTAACAAGGGCTAGGATGGGTCATTATCAAAAGAAATTCGGAATTAGACTTGACTAGGGTTTTAAAGGGTCATTAGGTGGTCCCAAAGTGCCTTTTGTGTGAAAATAAGCTACCCAAATGATAGTATACCATGTTAGGGACCTAATTTTGACCATGTTGATGCCTAGGTAGCCTAGGGGGGCACTTTACCAATGCCTTCTTTCATCAATTCGAAAAGGGAGTTGTCACATGAGCTCCCTCCCATTTTCCCACTAAGTCAAAAATAGAAAACCTTGGGGGAGACAAGTATGTAAGAGGAAGTGGCTTGGTGTTTTTGCTAAAATAGTTAGTGGGAAGGCCCTTTTAGGGAGTCTTGGAAAAACTAGTTGGGTGTTCACCCACTCTCTACGTTTAGAGATAGTTAAGGTTTTGGAGGCAAGCTAAGGGAGATCTTCATCAACTAGAACTTCCATTAGCTTGGACCAATGTTGGTCTTCAAACTAGGATCAATTTTATTTTAGCATTACATAATGAATCTGCAAGCATGGAGTTTTTTTATGTGAACATGTATTATTATTGTGAATCTTTGTATTGTTGATGCATGAGCATCTAGAGGTATAAGGGCAATCCTGTGTCACCCAAAAAAATGTACTTAGACTTAGTTTTTCTTTCATGTGTTTTCATTTCTAGATACCCCTTTGGGTCAAATAAAGGTTCCAACTCTCATAGTTCCACTATCAGTGTTCGAAGATAGAGTATTTGAACACCTTGGGATATGTGTAAATGCCAAAAAAATAGGAGTATGTAATTGAGCCATCATTTTGGTGAACTCGAAGGTGTAAATTGGTCAGAGGATTGTAATTGTAATTTAGAGCATTCCAAAAAAAAGAATTAGGTCAAAAGGCCCCACGGTTTGAAAGTTATCATAGTTTTGCAGTTTCTGGAGACCTCCTAAGAATGCTTCAAATTCAGTTAGGGTTAGTAAATGACCTATAATAGGGCCAAAAAATTGAGGGACAAGCAAAGCTCCTCCATAGGGATATAGAGCACTTTGAGAGATTTCTGAAAATGTAAACGGTTTGTCAATCGGAGCTATGATTCAAAAGTTATGCCTCTTGAGAGTTCAGTTACCATTTTTGGATTCTTCTAATTTTGTGCCGACTTCTAATGTGACTTCTAGAGCCTTCTATTTGGTCGGTGGATACCTACTAGAAATTTCTAGAATGTATTCCTAATCTTTAACCCTCTAGGGTCTATTTAAGAACATTTTAGGCATTGTAAAAGGTAGTTCGGAGTGGAGTTTGAGAGAAGGTACTGGAGAAGAATTTATCTCCAAATTTATGCTATTGTAAGCCCATAGGGCATGTTTTGAAGTATGTTTTCTCTATACTAAATGTATTAGCTTATTTACAAATTTAATAAAATCTCTCTTTCCTATTGTGTCCATTCTGTGCTTGGGTTGTGCCCTCCATCAAGTGGTATCAAAGCAGGTTCTCCTGAGTGTGTAGACAGAGCATCGACTGTGGGGTAGTTTGCACCAGGACTGTGTGGTTGTGGGTTTGAGTTAAGAAGATGCCTCCACTAAGAGAAGATGGTGGTAGGGCTAGAGCTATTAATCTTGAGGATGTTAGAGCCCTCCAAAGGCAGGTACAAGCATTGCAGGAGGAGCTGCGTAGAGGAAAAAATGTTACTACAGGTGACAAAAGTGATGACGACAATGAAGAAGAAGAAATTGGACCAAAAGGGGAAGTTGATAGGGAAGTTTTGAATCAAGTAGAGGAGAGGATTTTTATGGCCATTACTAAGTTTTGGAAAATACCTACAATTGATGTGGGTGTATTTTCAAGAAATCTGAAACTAGATGAGTTGATTGATTGGATCAATGAACTGGAAGAATACTTTGAGTATGAGGATTTGAGGGATCAAGATAGGGTTAATTTTGCAAAGACCAAACTAAAAGGCCATGCTAAAACCTAGTGGAAAGAGGTTAAATTGGAAATAAATAGAAGAGGAAAGGAGAAGATCACAAGGTGGGATCGCATGGTGGACAAACTAAAGAAACAATTCATTCCTGTTGACTATGAGCTTGATTTGTTTAAGAAGATGCATGGGTTAAAGCAAGTAGGAAAATCAGTCCAAGAATATACAGAGGATTTTTACCAACTTTTGGTTTAGAGTAGGGCATGTAGAAGCAAATAAGGAGAAGGTTTCGCATTATATTAGTGGGTTGCGACCTAGCATCCAGGAGGAATTAAGTCTGGTAAGAATGACCAACATTGAAGAGGCATACTAGTTTTCCCTATGAGTTGAAGAGAAGCTAAATAAGAGGTTTGAAGGGAGACAAAGTGGGTGTGGTCAAGGAGGAAGGGGTAGCGGTAGGTCATTTGGAGGTCAAAATGAAACTCAAAAGAAAAATGAAGATTTGGGTACTAGCAGGAACCAGAGGAATGAGGGTTTCAACCGCTCCCGTGATCAAGAATTTGGAAATCAAAGAGGAAGAGGTAGAGGATGTGGAAAAGGAAGAGGAGGCTTCCATTATACCTATTTCCATTGCAATGAAGAAGGTCATCATGCCTTTGAATGCCCTCAATGACAAGGAAGGATAGATAGGAGAGCTGAGGGTCAAGCTAGGGTTGCTCATGTGGATGAGGATGCACAATCATCACATTTAGAGGATGCAGAAAGAGGAGAGACTTTAGTAAATGAAAGGGTCCTACTAAGTGGTGAGATTGAACCAGGACAAAGGAGGATTTTATTCCATACCAAGTGCAAGTGTGAGGATAAATATTGTGGTGTGATTATTGATTGTTGTAGCACTGATAACTTGGTATTAGAGGAGATGGTCTCTAAGCTAA
The DNA here is from genome assembly GCA_028749045.1 of Cupressus sempervirens. NCBI lineage: Eukaryota > Viridiplantae > Streptophyta > Pinopsida > Cupressales > Cupressaceae > Cupressus > Cupressus sempervirens. The sequence continues at coordinate 310,029,057 of CM053792.1, read as the reverse complement.
AGCTTGAGAAGGAGAAACACCCCTAGCCCTATTGGATTGCTTGGGTGAAGGATGATAATAAGATCTTGGTAAGTAAAAAATGTTTTGTGAAATTCAAAATTGGGAGTTACCATGATGAAGCTCTCTATGATATTATTCCAATGGATGTTTGCCATCTATTGTTGGGAAGACCATGGTAGTTTGATAGGCATGCAGTACATGATGGTCATCCAAACACATATTCTCTAACAAAGGATGGAGTTTTCCACAAACTAAAGCCCATGAAAAAGGAAGGCAAAAAGGTATGTAGCAGTGCTAGGATTTGTCTTGTTGATGGAAGGAATTTTTTAGATGGCATGAAACATCAATGTATGTGCTATGCTTTGATCCCTAGGAAAGATAAAGAAGGTAGTAGTGAAATACCACTTGAAGTTTCAGATTTAATAGGTGAGTTTGGAGATATCATCTTTGATAATGTTCCAGAAGGATTGCCACTGGTAAGCCAAATCAACCATTAGATAGATTTAATTCCAGGAGCTACTTTTCCTAACAAGGCTGCTCATAGGATGACTCCTACTAAAACTGAGGAGCTAAATAGACAGGTTCAGGAGTTATTGAGGAAGGGCTTGATTCGAGAGAGCCTAAGTCCATGTGTAGTACCTGCAGTACTAGCACCAAAGAAGGATGGAGATTGGAGAATGTGTACAGGCTCTCGAGCTATAAATAGGATTACCATCAAGTATCAGTTTCCTTTGCCAAGAATGGATGATCTTATGGACTACTTGAGTGGAGCTCAGTACTTCACAATGATAGATCTCAAGAGTGGTTATCATCAGATACAGATTCAAGAAGGAGATGAGTGTAAAATAGCCTTCCAGACCAAGGAGGGTCTTTATGAGTGGTTAGTCATGCCCTTTGGATTGACGAATGCCCCAAGCACCTTCATGTGGCTTATGAATGAGGTACTTAAGAAGTTCTTGGGAAAATTTGTTATTGTCTATTTGGATGATATTTTAATTTTCAGAAAGACTTTGGAAGAACATTTATTACATATTCATAGTGTCCTTAAAAGGTTAAGGGAAGAGAAACTATTAATAAATTTGAAGAAGTGTATCTTTGCAAAAAGGGAGTTAGTCTACTTGGGGTTTGTTATATCACCTGAAGGTCTCAAAATGGATCCAGAGAAGGTAAAAGCCATCTTGGAATGGCCTACTCCAAGGTTTTCTACTGAGGTAAGATCATTTTATGGTCTAGTTATTTTTTATAAAAAGTTCATTAAGAATTTCAGTGGCATATGTGCACCCCTGACTGACACAATAAGAGGGGATAGAAAAGAGTTCAAATGGACTGCGGCAACTGCAAGAACTTTTGAATTGTTGAAGAAGAAGGTAACAGAACAACCTATGTTTGCACTTCCAAATTTTAGAAAGGTGTTCCAGGTAGACTGTGATGCTAGTGGCAGTGCTATTGGGGCTGTATTGAGCCATGAAGGTAAGCCTATTGCATATTTTAGTGAAAAATTGAATGATGCAAAAAGGAAGTATTCTATTTATGATCAAGAGTTCTATGCAATAGTTCAAGCCTTAAAGAAATGGAGGCATTATTTATTGCCAAAGGAATTTGTTTTGTATACCGATCATCAGGCATTATAGTACCTAAATAGCTAAGGTAAATTGAATCAGAGGCATATGAAGTGGGTAGAGTTCTTGCAGAGCTATACATTTGTGTTGAAGCATAGAAGTGGAAATTCTAACAGGGTTGCAGCTGAACTAAGTAGGAGATAGTTGTTGCTTACAGTAATGCAAGTTGAGGTAGTTGGGTTTGATGAACTCAAGAATCTGTACCCTGAGGATCTTGATTTTGCTAAAGCATGGAAAGCTTGTAAAGAGGCTATTGCTATAGACAGAAGTAAGTGGCTAGATTATTTGATTCAGGATGGTATGTTGTTCAAGGGCAGCCAATTGTGCATTCCAAGGAGTTCCATGAGAGAAAATCTGATTAAGGATAAACACAATGCAGGGATGGCAAGACATTTTGGTCGAGATAAGACCATTGCCATTCTTAGAGATCATTATTTTTTGCCTCAGATTTCACAAGATGTGAAGAAGTTTGTATAGAATTGCCAGGATTGTCAAGTGGCCAAGGGATTTAGTCACAATACTAGACTATATCAACCATTGCCTGTTCCATCAAAGCCATGGGAGGACATAAGTATGGATTTTGTTCTTGGATTGTCCAGGACACAAAAGGGTAATGACTTAGTATTTTTGGTGGTTGATAGGTTCTCCAAAATGGTACATTCCATTCCATGCCACAAAACTCATGATGCTGTCCATATTGCAGACTTGTTTTTCAGAGAGCTGGTAAGACTACATGGTCTCCCAAGGAGTATAGTTTCTGATAGAGATCTACTAAATTTGTGGGGTATTTCTAGAGAACATTGTTGGAAGAAGTTGAGAACAGACTTGAAATTCAGTTCCACACATCACCCGCAGGCTGACAGCCAAACAGAAGTGGTAAATAGAAGTCTAGGCAATTTGTTGAGATACTTAGTTGGGGATAAGCCCAAGGGATGGGATTTGATTCTACCACAAGAAAAGTTTTCTTACAATAATTATGTAAATAGGAGAACTGGTAGATCACCATTCCAAATTTTATATGGAAGTAGCCCAAGGACTGCACCAGAATTGAGGAAGATAGAGCAAGGGGAGAGGACAAGTGCTCAAGCTGAAGAATTTGCTAAACATATCAAGCATCTACATGAGGAGGTTTAGGGACACATTACCAAGATGAATCATGAGTATAAAGCTAGGGCTAATCAAAGGAGAAGACATAAGGAATTTCAAGTAGGGGATCTATTCATGGTACACTTAAGAAAAGAAAGATTTCTAGCCGGTACTTATAGCAAGCTGAAGATGAAGAAATTTGGCCCCTACAAAATTTTGAAGAAACATGACTCATGAAATGCAAATGAAGTAGAGTTTCCAGATGGAATTCACATTTCCCCTATTTTCAACATTGCAAACTTAATAGAGTATCATGATGATGGTGTAGATGAGGAGCTGATGTTAGAGCCATGTCCAATTCTTGCTTCTAAGAAGGAGGAGATAGAAGAAATTCTAGATCATTGTGTGGGTAGGAGTACCAAAAATAGGCAGTATGAAGAATATTTGGTCAAGTGGAAATGATGGCTGATAGAGGACTCAACTTGGATATCAACAGTCGAGGTTTCCCATTTGGGATTTCCTCTACCATTCATAAAGTGATAGGGTCACTTTTCAAACTACCCTGGGTGTCTGATGCAGGAGCATCCAGAGGTATAAGGGTAATCCTATGTTACCCAAAAAAATGTACTTAGACTTAGTTTCTATTTCATGTGTTTTTATTTTTGGATACCCATTTCGGTCAAATAAAGGTTCCAACTCTCAGAGTTCCACTATCAGTGTTCTAGGATAGAGTATTTGAACACCTTGGGATATGTGTAAATGCCATAAAAATAGGAGTATGTAATTGAGCCATCATTTTGGTGAACTAGAAGCTGTAAATTGGTTGGAGGATTGTAATTTTAATTTAGAGCATTCTAGAAAAAGAATCAAGTCAAAAGGCCCCATGGTTTGAAAGTTATCGTAGTTTTTCAATTTTTGGAGACCTTGTAAGAATGCTTCATAGTTAGGTTAGGGGAATTAAATGACCTTGAACAGGGCCAAAAATGGGGGATGAGTGAAGCTCCTCCATAGGACTATAGGGCACTTCGAGAGCTTTTCAAAAATGTAAATGGTTCGTCAATTGGAGGTACGGTTCAAAAGTTATGCCTCCCGAAAGTTCGGTTACCATTTTTGGATTCTTCTAATTTTGTGCTGACATCTAATGCAACTTCTAGAGCCTTCTATTTGGTCAGTGGATACCTACTAGCACTTTCTAGAATGTATTCCTAATCCTTAACACTCCAAGGTCTATTTAAGAACATTTCTGGCATTGTAAAAGGTAGTTTGGAGTGGAGTTTGAGAGAAGCTACTGGGAGAAGAATTTATCTCTAAATTTATGCTATTATAAGTCCATAGGGCAAGTTTTGAAGTCTATTTTCTCTGCACTAAATGTATTAGCTTATTTACAATGTTAATAAAGTCTCCCTTTCCTATTGTGTCCATTCTATGCTTGGGTTGTGTCCCCATCAATTGTGCTGTGGTGTTGTGATTGTGCATTGTGTTTCATGAAATTTCTTGATTTTCTTTCTTGATACCCTTGTTTTGATTTGAATGTCAAGTGTTGTTATGGGTGTGAGGACTTCACTCACCCTTTGGGAATAGAAGAGAAGTCTAGGGTGAATATCTTAGTTGGGCTTGAAATATAGTGGAGAACCATGGAATATGGGCTCCATTATATATCATATTCATTCATATCTTGTTTTGGGGTTGATAAGAAGAGGATGGTGTAGAAAGGAAGTTATGGAGTATGGGCTTCAAGGAAGCCATAACTAATGGTAGTATGCTTGGAGGAGGTTTTTGGAAGCCCTAAAAGGGCAAGTGAATTTTTGTTGATTTGTGAAAGCCCTGAAAGGGCTTGAAGATTGTATAGCATAAATGGTATGATATGGCAAGTCTCCTATTTGAGAGCACACATTCACCCTATGTTCAAGGTTCCATTGGTGAACCTCTATGAAATACCCTTGGGATGGGATTATTCAAGTGTTGTAATGGGATGTTTATGCAATTGTAAGATTGGAAGGAAATCTAGTTTGGATCTTATTTCCCCTACTCGGTGAGTGGGTTCATAGAAGCCTAGAATAGGAGGTGAGCCTCCATGGTTCCAAGTTTGTGTTCTTTTGCAAGTTTTAAAAGGATGGTTCCTATAAAGATATTGGGATTTCACTTTTAGAAATGTTGAAAGTCAAGTGTGTGGAGAGACAAATTTTCCCATTGTCACCTCTTGATACATTGTGATGTTAAGCTTTCTTTATTGTTTCATTATAATGAAAAGGAAATAAAAAGGATTTACTTATTATTGTATGTTATTCTAATTGTATAAAGTGAAGTTTTTAGGAAAAAAGTATATAGTTGTATTTTCTTGGAAATATTCATTATGAGGGGAGACATGTTAAAATTAGACGATCAAGCTCTTACAAATATGAGGATCTATGCACTTAGTTATAGTTAAACCTTATGGGGTCTTCATGTAGAATAATCCATGTAAAAATTATGTAGGGTAGATTTATTAAAATCATTGTAAGTTTCACATTATGTGATTTGATGTAATATGGAGAATTTAAGTAATGAGACATTCTTTTTATATTCGTCTATTAATCAATTGTTGTAGATCCTTATTGATATGGTTGGCTTCATTTGAAAACATAGGTGATTTAAATTTATAATCATATATCATGTATTAGATACAATGAAAAGAAGTATTATATTATGATAGTTTATTCCATATGCATGGAAAAAGATTCATTTGCTTTCAAGTTCAAATAGCTTCTTAGATGTGGTAGATGCTTTAGTAACAACAAACTTGCAAAGTAAAGTAGTAGGGAATTCAATCAAAGCATTGGCAACTCAAAAATATATGGCCACCTAAAAAGAGGAAGAAGAGAAATGTATTAAACTTAAAGAGAAAACCTCCTATAGCTTCACTTTTATTCTCTGGAAAATGTATGAGAATGTGAAAAAAATTATCCCTATCTATTATAGAGAAATATAATATTTAGGAAGAATATACCTAGGATATTCACTATAGCATACTAATAAGTAGTCATCCCTATCTAAAGACTAGAAACAAAATAAATAAATAAAATATTCGTTTAAGGATATGAATACACACATTTAAAATACTATGTAGTACCATGTCCTAAGTGTAGGAACTTGAGTGTAAAGGTGCTCCTATATGCAACCATAAAATAAAACCAAAGAAAAGAAACCATCTATCAAATGGTCTTACCTAGGTGCCAAGTGTGTGTGTGTGGTGGGGGGGAGACAGGGGGGACAAAATAAATGAATAATAATAAAAACATAAATGAATAAATGTAAGTGCCAATGAAATAATGCAAGAGTCCTAGGTGACTTTTTATGGTGTCAAAGAAGGTCAAATTTTTAACTAGAAAATGGGAATAGTGGTCCCCATCCACCTAACCACTCCCTTGCTCAAGACTTGTCACATATAAAAAGGTGGCCAAACTAGTCATTGTTCTGACATGGGTCAAAAAGCTCTTCTCCTTAGGTGCCTCCATCCTTGGACTAGGGAATGTGCTCATCTAGGAACCTAGTGCCTTCGATGGAATAGGAGCATGTGGTTATTGGTGCTAGGTTTGAAGTAAGAAAAGGCTATGATATTAAATGGTTTAATGATTATTGTCTTGGGATGTGCTTTTATGGAATCAAGTGTTAGTAAAGTAGAAACATAAGTTAAAAAGTAAAGATTGGACTTTAGATGCTAATATTGTGTAAGGCTTATAGTAATTAGGATGTATGAAGTCATGTGATTGTTTGGTTAGTAGATAGTATCTAGAAGAAATGTATCCAAATAAGTATAGGGATTAAAATTGTTGACCAAAACAATTATGTTTTTTTTTTTCGTAAATATTGAACTACCACTTTATTGTAGGAAGTAGTAAGGTAGGAAGTACAAGAGTGCACTAAGAGATGTAATAATAAAATTGTGTATAAATTTGTAGTTGAATTGGTAAAGTTTAATGATATAGTTGAGTAAGAGATTGGTTAATGAGGTAAGTGTAGACTAGTTAGTTAGTTGTTAAGTTTTATCATGACCCTTTGGTTACCACATAGACTTAATGAACTTATTTTCATAATTTAATCTAGGTTTTAATCAACACTAAATAGTGGTAGTTAATAATAAGGTTTTAGAGGTAGTAGAATTAAATGGATGGTATATACATATATATGTTCAAAATAATGGTATAGGGTTAGATTAAAAAAACTAATAGTTTAATGAAGTGACCATGTGTAAGAGGTCATTAAACATAGCATATCTAAATAAAAGACAATAATTAAAATAGAAATAAAATAAAATAGAATGGGATTTTCCTGAAAACACAATGAGTTAAGAACATGTTATATGTGCACCTACCCTCTCTCAAAAATTTTAAGTCCTTGGAAGTTATTTGGACGAAGAATTGACATTACATTATCATTTGCAAACATTTGAACTATTTCAATTTCATTGATTCAAAATTTTTACCTCATACTCCTATACAAGGATAGGATGTGGGAACAAAAATAAAATATTTTTTATTCTATGTTATAAGTTGGGTCTTGAAGAATGTTAGGAAATTAATTAGTATCACTTGGAAATTTGAAGTCCAAAATCTCAAATGCAAACAAATTTTTCCAAATCAACTAAAATTAACCATCTCCAACCCAATGATTTACTAAGAAAATTTCTTATAATCTTGAGGAAACATGAATTATTGTAATCTTCACACCTTGTAGTTCAATAGAATACTCATAACAGAGTATAGGTCTGTGTATGTATCATCTGTTAAGTTCATCTTCAAAAAAAATTATTGGTTGTGTTTTGTCTTGTTAAATTTAGGGCATGACAAAACCAAACCATTCAAACAAAAATAGAGCTATGAAAATCCCACTCTAGCTCCTAAGATGCAAGAAGAACTCATAAAGCTTAGAGATGGGGGAATAATTAAACCAATCAAACATTCCTCATGGGTATCAAATTTAGTACCACTCAGAAAGAAGAATGGCAACATTAGGTTATGTGTTGACTTTAGAAATCTCAATATTGCTTCCCTAAAAGATAACTATGGGTTGCCTAATATGGAGGCCATATTGCAGCAAGTTACTAATTTTGAGATGATATCCATGATGGATAGTTTCTTTGGATATAATTAGGTCCTCATGGACGAAAATGAATAGTTTAAGTAACCTTCACTACACCATGGGGAACATATGTTGCAGTAATAATATATTTCCTTATTAATTAAATTTTTTTGATTTAATTATTAAGTCACTTATTATCTCTAGTTTACTTAAGCTAAACTTTAGCCATATAATAATTAATTCTTTTATTAATTATTATCATGCAACCTAGGTTTTAACCTATTAGGGTTTTGATCTCCTTTTATAATAATTGTTCTCTTTGTAATTTATTCATTCACTTTTGATAATAGCAATTTCTCTTTTTTCTCATCAAGAATGTCTCATCTATGGATCTAGCAATTTTAGCCTCCATAGCTTTTTTGCTTCTCTCTATCTATGACAAGTGTGTACATGCAAGTGATTCTTATGAACTGTGGGGTTGATCTTTCATCAACTTCAACATGCTATTAGAGCTCCAAATATTTATATCCCTATTTTGTTTATGACAAGTTTGTCTTGGCTTTCAAATATATGCTTTTTTCTTAGATGGATTAATGAGGACATGACCCAAACATAGAATGGACACAACAGGAAAGGGAAAATTTTATTAACTGTAAAAAATATGCTAGTACACTTAGTATAGAAAAGTAGACTCCAAAATAGGCCCTATGGGCTTACAATAGCATAAAACTAGAGATAATTTCTTCTCCCAGTAGCTTCTCTCAAACTCCACTCCGAACTGCCTTTTACAATGCCAGAATTGTTCTTAAATAGACCCTAGAGGGTTAAGGATTAGGAATACATTCTAGAGATTTGGGTAGTTGTCAAAATTGACATGAAAGATCTAGGTAGTTGTCAAAACTGACATGCAAGATCTGGGTAGTTGTCAAAACTAACATGCAATATCTGGGTAGTTGTCAAAACTGACATGCAAACTTCTACAAACCTCAGGCTAGCAAGATCATGGCTCTGATACCATTGAAATGTCCCTTTACTTATTTTATATGATATTTCATCCCTCTAATCATATTTTCAAAATCAAACAACCAATATCACAAAGATCCACCAAATTTCTCAATAAACCCCAAATCGGGTATGCCAAAAATAGTGCCAAAAGCTTCACAACTTCACCTATTATTAATAAATATGAAAGTGGAAATTTTTACAGAAATTTGAGCAGCATAAAAGCCTAAAAACTAACATTTCCAGACCTGTATAGCCTTTACACAACAGCTCACAAATGTAGGACAAAAACTATGCTCATCGGGCTCTCGAAATTAACACAAAAATGCCCGAAAACACCACAAGAACACTAATAATCTATCTCAGAAGTTTAATCATGTTCCAATACATATATTCAGATCTATTTTAACATCTTAAAGTCTGAAATATAGAAGAAACCCAAACTAATATGAAATACTCAACTGAAAACACCAAACTCATACCAAAAAATAACCCCGAAAACCCACAAATCTGCACTATTCAGCACAAAGGAAAACTCTGTATGAGCATGCACAAGGTATGGCTTCAAAATCTCATCCTTAGCCTTCCTAGAAACCTACAAACTCCCATTCTTGGGTCTCCCTGGAAACCTGCAAACTCCTGTTCTTGGGTCTCCTTCTCCACAGGTTTGGCAACCTCTGAAGAATAACAAAGAAATGAGCAAAAATCAAGTTCTGGAATCTGCCCAAAATGCCTCCAAACCCCTTTAAAAAGGGCATAACCCTAACTCATGTCCAAGAGGGGTTAATAAAACATATTTTAATAATAATCTTTATTTATTAGTCCTTTAGCTTCCAAAGATTATCCTCTTTTGTTGAAACTTTGCCTTTCTGGGCCTGCCTGCCTTAGCAAAGATTATTATTTTTTTAATTATTTGAAAAGGGGACATAACAGAAAGTTGGCAATTTAGTGTTAGAAAATGACACATATTCCATACTGATCGGTCATAATTATAATGCATAAAAGGCAGATGCGACATCAAGCTAGTGGGACCAAAGATGTCTTTAAATAAGTCTACAATCTAATGGATCTCATTCTCTGATCTTACCAAAGATTACTTTAGTGGAAAATCTTCATCTTTTGGCAATCCTGTCTCATGGGTTGATCATCATTTGGTGAATAGTGCATGTAATGTAGATCAACCACATCATCAAATATTTATTATATTTGGGTCCAATGCTCATGGTAGTCACCCATTAGTTATCACATGATTGGTCAAAAATATCAATGCAATCAATAATGTAATATACATTTTGGATATATTTATTTTAAAAATTTTGCCATCCTTTGCATGTTGTTTCTTATTGGACAATTTTCTTTCCCCAATACTACAACCAATAATTTATGCTTGGGTTGGGCATCACCTACTATTTCAATGACATGTGTTGACCACCAACCCCATTTAGCCAATTTTTTCCTATTGTGGGCTTGCATAGGAAGGTGTGTTTCTCCTACATTTGACATTCCCCCTTGTTAATCATGCATAATTCTCCAACCTAGATTGCATTATAAGATATTATTATTCTACACAATTCACTATTTTCTAGTTTGGAGACTACCATTTCTTATTGCTACAAAAGTTTTAGACTGTTGAGTGCATTTCCCATTAACTCATGGACCATGGTTTTCATAAAATGCAAGTGATTCTTAATTTATTTTTTGATGTGGATAGTGGTATTAGTACTGGTTATTTTTTTAGTTTTATTATCCAGTGTCCACTGGTGACTAGACATCTCACATGCTAAGATAGGTTTACAAATTTTATTGAGTAGTATCGTAGCAGTAGTACCCTTTTTATGATAATTATATATTTTTTAAATTATATGTAGTCTAAGTAGTCTAGTGTCACTATTCACAGTCTTTGACTTGTCACTATTTGAGTCTTTTGTTCAAGAACTAAGTAGATTTATTTTTTGCATCCTTTATCAGTTTGCAATGTCAAATAAGAGGGGTAACAAGGGTTCCAATAGGATCTCTAAAAGCCAAGAGAGGCCACCATTACCAAAATGTAAAACCATATCCACATATTTTGGTGGTGAAAATGCGAGCAACCTATAAGATTCACAATTTAGATCTCTAGTGCTTATTGAAAATGGAGATTCATCACAAGTTGGAGACCACATTAAAGATGTTCAAGTTGGTGAACTTGATATCTCAATTGAGGATGAACTTGAACATGATTTGGTGGAACTTTCCTTAAGTAGTGAATCATAAACTAATATTATAGAGTTGGATTTGGTTAATGACCAATCAAGTGAGAAAACCAAAAGTGATTCCACAAATCATGTTCATGCACAAAAGGGGAAAAGAAAATTGGAATATAAAAAGATCGATCTCATTGGGATCTATCCAAAAGGAATTTTCAATTAAAATGGGGTTATGTGCAGGATCATGGTCAACCAAACTATGGCCTTAAGTGGCAGTGAAAAACCAATAGATCAAGGTTCTATCAACTTGAAAAATAATTTTAAAGTGGTTCTACACTTTATCAAAAAATTTTAAGATAATAATTTGTAGGAATTTGAATTTATTTTCTAAACTACTAGGCCTTATCTAGAGAAAAAAAAAACTGATCGGTCAAAAGCAGTACTACAAAAATTTCAGAACAAAAATAAAAAGTAGCTATATGTCTAACCACCTTAACCAAAATCAAATGATAATATTTTTTAATATAATTATAGATATAAAAGGTAGAGTCATGCCTGGATGTGATGCATATTTTTGGGTATTTTTATTTTAAATAAATAATTAAATATGAATTTTCTACTAAAACTTTTACAGAATAAAAAAATCCCATGTTTGACCAACTTAACTAATTGAAAAATTTACTTATCTTTTTAAAAAAAAATTCCTTATATAGGGTGAAGCATAGAATGTGACCCAATTTTTCCTTATATCTATTTTTCAATCAGTATGTCAACCAACACTTTATAGTCATCTGCAATAAAAATTCACTAATAAATACTTATTGAACTCAAAATTTGATAGCAATTATATTGATGGAATCTTGAGAGCGTTATAAAAAACCCTTTTCGTTTCATTGAATTTTTATGAAAATAATATTGTCAAATGACTACTCGAAATCTGAATGTCAGTGAAACCTTTCTCAAACACATATTTTGAATTGAGCAAATAGGTTTGGTAAATACCTAACCTAATTAGGTACCAGAAAAGTGGCCGCCAAAATTCTTTCAAGCATTCATAGCCCAACCCAAATTTTTAAATTTTTTAAATTTTGGAGGGAAACCAAAATTTGAGAAGTGTGGGTATTATTACTATTATTACATATGAATATTATTATTATTTTATATAGTAATATTATATTATTATTGTATATAGTAATATATATGATAATAATTATTATTATTAAATATATATTAATATTATATGATTATTATTATTATATAGTAATATATATGATTATTGTTATAAAATATAATATACTAATATATATGATTATTATTGTTATATAATCTAGTAAAATAATTATTATATTGAAATATATAGTATTATATTATTATTTAATATAATATTGTCATGAAATACAAAACCAACCAAATGGGTCCCTAGGGGTCCTAGGGCTCCTAGGGAGATATGTTGTTATGAAATGCATAAAAAAGGGACATAAGTTAACATATGACCCCTTTCGACGCATTCAAACCAACCAAATGATTCCTTGGGGGTTCTAAGGCTCCTAGGGACATATGTTGTCATGAAATGCATCAAAAGGAGTCATAGGTTAACCTATAACCCCTTTCAATGTATTCAAACCAACCAAATAGATCCCTAGGGGTCTTAGTGCACCTAAGGACATATGTTGTCATGAAATGTATTGAAAGGGGTCATAGGTTAATCTATGACCCCTTTGGATGCATTCAAACCAAACAAATAGGTCCCTAGGGGTCCTAGGGCCCCAAGGGACATATGTTGTCATGAAATGCATCGAAAGGGATCATATGTTAACCTATGGCCTCTTTTGATGCATTTGAAATAACCAAATAGGTTCCTAGGGGTCCTAGGGACCCTAGGGACATATGTTGTCATGAAATGCATCAAAAGGGATCATATGACCCTTTTCAATGCATTCAAACCAACAAAATGGATCCCTAGGGGTTTTACGGCCCTTAGGGACATATGTTGTCATGAAATGCATCAAAAGGGGTTATAGGTTAATACGTTAACCTATGATCCCTTTCAATGCATTCGAAACAACCAAATGGGTCCCTATGGATCCTAGGACCCCTAGGGACATATGTTGTCATGAAAAGCATCGAAAGAGGTCATAGATTAACCTATGACCCCTTTCGACATTATCATGAAATGCATGGAAAGGGGTTATAGGTTAACCTCTAACCCCTTTTGACACACTTGAAACAACCAAATAGGTCCCTAGGGATACTAGGGCACCTAGGGACATATGTTGTCATGAAATATGTTGAAATAGGCATAGGTTAACCTATGAACCTTTTTGACACATTCGAACCAACCAAATGCATCCCTAGGGGTCTCAAGCCTAGAGGGACATATGTTGTCATGAAATGCATCGAAAAAGGTCATAAGTTAATCTATGATCCCTTTCAGTGCATTCAAACCAACCAAATGGGTCCCTAGCAATCCTAACACCACTAAGGACCCATTTAGTTCATTCAAATACATTGAAAGCAGTCATTGGTTAACCTATCACCTCTTTTATTGCATTCAAAACAACTAAATATGTCCCTGGGGGTCCTAAGGCCCCTAGTGTTGTAATAAAATAAATCAAAAGGGGTCATAGGTTAACCTATGACCCCTTTTGATGTATTCAAAGTAACCAAACAAGTCACTAGAGGTCCTAGGGCCCCTAGGGATATATGTTGTCATGAAATGCATCAAAAGGGGTCATAGGATAAGGGGTCATAGGTTATCCTATGACCCCTTTTGACACATTCAAACCAACCAAATATGTCCCTAGGAGTCCTAGGGGCACTAGGGATATATTTTGTCATGAAATACATCGAAAGTCATCATAGGTTAACCTATGACTTCTTTTAATGCTTTCAAACCTACCAAATTGAAAGTTAGGGGCCCTAAAGCCCATAAAGACATTTATTGTCATAAAATGCATTGAAATGGGTTATAGGTTAACCTATGACCCATTTCAATGCATTCAAAAAAATCAAATGGGTCCTTAGGGGTCCTAGGGCTCCTAGGGACATATGTTGTCATGAAATGAAACAAAAGGGATCATAGATTAACCTATGACCACTTTCAATGCATTCAAAACAACCAAATAGGTTCCTAGGGTTCCTAGGGACATATGTTGTCATGAAATATGTCGAAAGGGGTAATACATTAACCTATGACCCCTTTTGATGTCACTAGGGGTCTTAGGACCCCTACAGATTTATGTTGTCATAAAATGAGTTGAAAGGGGTCATAGGTTAATGTATGACCACTTTTGACATTTTTGAACCAACCAAATGAGTCCCTAGGGGTCCTAGGGCCCCTAGGAATATATGTTTTCATGAAATGCATCGAAAGGGGTCATAGGTTAACCTATGACCTTTTTTGATGTATTCAAAACAACCAAATGGGTCCTTAGGGGTCCTAGGGTCCCTAGGGACATATGTTGTCATGAAATGCATAAAAAAGAGTCATAGGTTAGCCTATGACCACTTTTGACACATTCGAAACAACTAAATAGGTCCCTAGGGGTCTTAGGGGCAATAGGGACATATGTTTTAATAAAATGAATCGAAAGGGTTCATAGGTTGACTTTTTACCCCTTTCCATGTCCCTAGGGGTCCAAAGGCCCGTAGGGACATATGTTGTCATGAAATGTGTCGAAAGAGGTCATAAGTTAACCTATGATCCCTTTTGATGCTTTTGAAGCAACTAAATAGGTCCCTAGGGATCCTAAGACCCCTAGGGAAATATATTTTCATGAAATGCATTGAATGGGGCCATACATTATCATATGACACCTTTTGACACATTCAAAACATTCAAATAGGTCCCTAGGGGTCCTAGGGCTCCTACGAACATATGTTGTCATGAAATGCATCAAAAGGAATCATAGGTTATCGTATGACCCATTTCTATGAATTCAAACCAATGAAACCAGTCCCTCGAGGTCTTGAGGCTCCTAGGATATATGTGGTTATGAAATGAGTTGAAAGGGGTCATAGGTAAACCTATGACCTCTTTCAATGCATTTGAACCAACTAAATTGGCCCCTAGGGGTCATTGGTTAACCTATGACCCCTTTCAATCTATTTTATGACAAAATATGTCCCTATGGGCCCTAGGACCCCTAGGGACCTATTTGGTTGTTTCAAATGTGTCAAAATGGGTCATAGTTTATCCTCTAACTGCTTTCGATGCATTTCATGACAACATATGTCTCAAGGCACCCTAGGACACCTAGAAACCAATTTGGTTGGTTTGAATATGTCAAAAGGGGTCATAAGTTAACCTAGGACCCCTTTTGATGTATTTCATGACAACATATGTCCCTAAGACTCCTAGGCATCCATTTGGTTGGATTGAATGTGTCAAAAGTGGTACTAGGGTCTTTAGCGACATATGTTATCAAGAAATGTGTCAATAGGGGTCATAGGTTATGAAATGAATTGAAAAGCATCACAAATTAACCTATGGCCACTTTTGGCACATTTCATGACAATATATGTCTATAGGTTCCCTAGGACTACTAGGCACATCTAAATGGGTCATAGGTAAACTATGACCCATTTAGACATCCCTAGCAATCCTAGGGCACCTAGGGACATATATTGTCATGAATTTACCTATGACCCATTTACATGTCCCTAGCAGTCCTAGGGTACCTATAGACATATATTGTCATGAAATGTATTCAAAGTAGCCATAGGTTAACCTATGACCACTTTTGATTCATGTGAACCAACCAAATAAATTCCTAGGTGCCCTACGACCCCTAGGGACATAAATTGTCATGAAATGCATCAAAAGGAGTCATAAGTTAACCTATGAACCCTTTCAATGCAATCAAACCAACCAAATGGGTCAGTAGGGGTCATAGGGCCCCTAGGGGACATATGTTGTCATGAAATGCATCAAAATGAGTCATAGGTTATTATATGACCCATTTTGATGCATTCAAACCAATCAAATAGGTCCTTAGGAATCCTAGGTCCCCTAGAGACATATGTTGTAATGAAATAAGTCGAAAGGGGTCATACATTATCGTATGACTCCTTTTGATCCATTTGAAACAACTAAATGATTCCCTAGGGGTCCTAGGCCCCCTAGGGACATATATTGTCATAAAATGGGCTAAAGGGGTCATAGGTTAACCTATGGCCTATTTTGATGCATTTGAAACAACCAAATAGGTCCTTAGGGTTCCTAGGCACCTAGGGACCTATGTTATCATGAAATGTGTCAAAATGGGTCATAGGTTACCCTATGACCCCTTTCAATGTCTTTAGGGGTCATGGGGCCCCTGAAAACATATGTTGTCATGAAATGCATCGAAAGGGGTCATAAGTTAACCTATGACCACTTTCGACGCATTTGAAATAATCAAATAGGTCCCTAGGGATCCCTAGGGACATATGTTGTCATGAAGTGCATCAAAAGTGGTGATAGATTGACCTATAACCCCTTTCGATGCATTTGAACCAACTAAATAGGTTGCTAGGGGTCCTAGAGCCACTATAGACATATGTTATCATGAAATACATTGAAAGGGGTCACAAGGTAACCTGTTACCCCTTTGGATGCATTCCACCCAACTAGATTGGTCCCTATGGGTCCTAGGGCCAAGTTCTAATACATCAAAAGGGGTCATATGTTAACTTATGACCCCTTTTGATGCATTCAAACCAACCAAATGGGTCCCTAGGGGTCATAAGGCCCCTAGGGATATATGTTGTCATGAACTACATTGAAATGGGTCATAGGTTAACCTATGACCTCATTTGATGCATTCAAACCAACAAAATAGGTCCTTAGGTGTCTTAGGCCCCTAGTGGCATATGTTGTCATGGAATGCATCCAAAGGGGTCAAAGGTTCACCTATGATCCCTTTTGATGCATTCTAACCAACCAAATGGGTTAGCAGGGGTCTTAGGGCCCTTAAGGACATACGTTGTCATGAAATGCGTTGAAAGGGATCATAGGTTAACCTATGATCCCTTTCAAAACATTTAAACCAACAAAATAGGTCTCTAAGTGTCGTAGGGGCACTAAGGACATATGTTGTCATGAAATTCATTTTGAGGGATTCAAACCAACTAAATGAGTCCCTAGGGGTCCCAGGGCCCCTAGGAGCATATGTTGCCATAAAATGTGTTAGAAGGGGTCATAGGTTAACCGATGGCCCCTTTCAACACATTTGAACTAACCAAATAGTTCTCTTGGTGTCATGTGGCCTCCAAGGAAATATTTTGTTATGAAATACATCATGAAGGGGTCATAGGATAACCTATGATGCATTTCATGACAATGTGAAATGCATTGAAAGGAGCCACTTTCGACGCATTTCATGACAATATATGTCCCTAGGGGCTATAAGACCCCTATAAATTTTGAGAGGGGTCACAGTTTAACCTATGACCAATATCAACACATTCACACAAACCAAATAGGTTCCTAGGTGTCCTAGGGCCTCTAGGGATATATGTTGTCATGAAATACATTAAAACAGGTCATCGGTTAACCTATGGACCCTTTTGAAGTATTCAAATTAACCAAATGGATCTGTAGGTGTCCTAGCACCCCTAGGGATATATGTTGTGATGAAATGTGTCAAAAGGGGTCATAGGTTGTCATATACCCTATTTTGACGCATTTGAACCAACTAGACAAGTCCGTAGGGTTCCTAGGTCCCCTCGAAACATATGTTGTCATGAAATGCATTGAAAGGGGTTATACATTATTGTATAACCCCTTTCAATGCATTCAAAACAACCAAAGGGATCTCTATGGATCCAAGGGCCCCCAACGACACATGTTGTCATGAAATGCATCAAAAAGGGTCATAGGTTAACCTATGAACCCTTTTCATGACCCTAGGGGTCCTATGGCCTATAGAGACATATGTTTTCATGAAATGTATTGAAAGGGATGATAGGTTAACCTATGAAACCTTTTGACACATTTCAAATAACAAAATAGGTCCCTAGGGGTCATAGTGCCCCTGAGGACATATGTTGTCATGGAATGCATCAAAAGCCGTCATACATTATTGTATGACCCCTTTCAACACATTTGAAACAACCAAATATTTTTTTAGGTGTCTTAAGGCCCCTAGGAACTTTTTTTGTCATGAAATGCATTGTAAGGGATCATAGGTTATTGTATGTCCCCTATCCACACATTCAAGCCAACCAAATGGGTCCCTAGGGGTCCTAGGGCCCCTAGGGACATATGTTGTCATGAAATGGCTTAAAATGGATCATAAGTTAACCTATGACCCCATTCAATGCATTCAAACCAACCTAATTGGTCTCTAGGATTCCTAGGGCCTCAAGGGATATATGTTGTCATGAAATGTGTTGAAAGAGGTCCTAGGTTAACCTATGGCCCCTTTGAACACATTCGAACCAACCAAATGGGTCCCTAGGGGTCCTAGTACCCTAGGGACATATATTGTCATGAAATGCATCAAAAGGCTTTTTATGTATTCAAACCAACTAAATAGTTGTCATGAAATGTGTTGGAAGGGGTGATAGGTTAACTTGTGACCCCTTTCGACACATTCAAACCAACCAAATTGGTTCCTAGGGGTCCTAGTATCTCGAAGGACATATGATATCATGAAATGTGTGAAAATGGGTCATACTTTAACCTATGACCCCTTTCAATGCATTTGAACCAACCAACTCAATTTATAGGGGTCTTAGGGCCCCTAGGGACATATGTTGTCATGAAATGCATCGAAAGGGGTCATAGGTTAACCTATGACCCCTTTCGACACATTCAAACCAACCAAGTGAGTCCCTCAATTTCCTAGGGCCCCTAGGGACATATGTTGTCATGAAATGTGTCAAAAGGGGTCATAGGTTAACCTATGACCCCTTTCGATGCATTCAAACCAACCAAATAGCTCACTAGGGGTCCTAGGGTGCCTAGAAACATATGTTGTCATGAAATAAATTGAAAGGGGTCATAGGTTAATCTATGACCCCTTTTGATGCATTCAAACCAAGCAAATGGGTCCCTAGGGGTCCTAGAGGCTGTAGGTACATTCAAATCAAGAAAATGGGTCCCTAGGTGTCGTAAAGCCCCTAGGGATATCCCTAGGAGCTCTAGGACTCGTAAGGACCCATTTGTTTGGTTTGAATGTGTTGAAAGGGGTCATTGATTAACCTATGACCCGTTTCGACATATTTCATGATAATATATATCCCTAGGGTTCTATTTGGTTGGTTCAAATGCATTGGAAGAGGTCATAGGTGAACCTATGACCACTTTCAATGCATACAAACCAACCAAATTGGTCCCTAGGGGTTGTAGGGCTAGGTTCAAATGTATTAAAAGGGGTCATAGGTTAACCTATGAACACTTTCAATGCATTCGAATGAACCAAATGGGTCCCCAGGGGTCCTAGGGCCCCTAGGGACATATGTTGTCATGAAATGCATTGAAAGGGGTTATAGGTTAACCTATGACCCCTTTTGATGTAGTCAAATTAACCAAATAGGTTCCTAGGAGTCCTAGGTCACATAGGGACATATGATGTCATGAAATGCATCGAAAGACCTTTTGATGCATTTCATACCAATTCGGTCATTAGGGGTCGTAGGGCCCCTAAGGACATATTTTTTCATGAAATGCATCAAAAAGGTTCATAGGTTAGCCTATGATCCCTTTCAACACATTTGAGCCAACCAAATAGGTTGCTAGGTGTTTTAGGGCCCATAGGGACATATGTTGTTATGAAATGCATCAAAAGGGATCATAGGTTAACCTATGATGCCTTTCGATGCATTCAAACAATAATAACATATATTACTATATTATATTTAATAATAATAGTAAAAATCAGAATAAAATAATATAATAATCATATAATATCATAATAAAAATCATACATATTAATATATTGTATTTATAGGTTATAATAATAATACTAGTAAAAGTCATAATAATAATAATATGAATAATAATATTAATAATAATGATCATATATTACTATATTATATTTAATAATAATTATATAAAAATATTATATTTAATAAAATACTAATATATAACAACATTTTAGCAAATTTGTTCACATTGCCCACACTTTCCAAATTTTGACTTTCCTCCAAAATTTTGGCATCCATTTTAGGTACTCAATATTATATCGGGTATCTGATTTGGGATCAAATACTTGATATGGGATCGAGCACTCAAAATACTAGCACGCTTTTTCCAAAATATTCTCTATCAGTACAAACCCAACAATCACAATTTTTGTAGGCCATTTCCAAGGATTTGGAGAAAAATGATTTCTTGGGGCCCATAAGATCAAAAAAGGTTCTATAATGTATGATTATGTGTTTGATATTGTTTTCTAAATGGGGAGTAGTAGTCATCAAAAAGCTAAACACAAAAGGAAGGTATTGAATGAAGATATTGTAGCATATAGGGAAAGCGACAAGGTAAATCACCAAAGGAAGAGACAAGGTATGTTAAATGTGAGTCAAGTTGATTATGTATTGATCAAAGGTGAAATCAAAGAGTCAAATAATGAATATTTATAGTTGGGGAACAAAAATGTATCAATTGATAATGATAATATCAGGATTGAAAAATCTAGAGAATGAAATTTTACTAGTTTATAATGTAAATTGCATGATTGACCATGTCGAAAATGACAATGCATAGGAACATTACATGTCTCCTAATTATAATCAACATGAAAGTTGTAGAACACCAAAATGGATAATTGAAATTGATGAAATGATTATTATCAATTTGGAAGGGAAAAAATAAAAAAGAACCATTTATTTATGGGCTTCAAGACTATATAAGATGTTTTTTGACAACAAGACAATGATGGAGCAATGTCAACTTTTTATGCACTTATTAAAGATATAAAGTATGAGACCTATGCTTTCCAAATTGAAGATTTGTGTCAATAAAAAATTGGAAAGAAATGTCATTATTGT
The DNA here is from genome assembly GCA_028749045.1 of Cupressus sempervirens. Taxonomy (NCBI): domain Eukaryota; kingdom Viridiplantae; phylum Streptophyta; class Pinopsida; order Cupressales; family Cupressaceae; genus Cupressus; species Cupressus sempervirens. The sequence goes on along the minus strand of CM053792.1, from coordinate 310,008,128 downwards.
GAAGAATCTTTTCAGTGCTAACAATAGCATTGTGAAAAATAGCAAGGAGAAGGATAAGAGAACTGCTCAAAGGGTTATTACAACCTCTTTGGTAAGTCATCATTTAAGAAAGGGTAGATATATGAACTTGTATCGACTTGAACCTAAATTGTATTACTTTGAGAAGAGAACTTAGTAGATGAGAGAGAATTGATGATCCTCTTTAAAATGAAACATGAGTTTTTGGTGGGAGACTTCCACATTTTGATAAGAATATATCTAATGATGTGAAGTGTGCAAAATTTTTATTTTGTAGAAATGCAATAAGCTATGCAAGTAAAGAAATTTCAAAACTAGAGTGTATGAGAAGTTTATTTTATAGATAGTTGCTTGATGGTTATTTATTTTATAGAAATTCTTGCTTAAATGAGAAGTGTATAGAATGTGGTGGCTTATCCAAATTTGACACATGTTTCCATGAGGATTTTGGACAAGATCTTGGGAAGATAATAGTAAAAAAATAGATATATGAAATAGTGAAATACACATTGAATAGTGGGGATGAGGGCTTTAGATGTGAATTGGTTGCAAAAGACATCAGTGTGGCTAGCAAATATTTTCTACAAGTATGCAAGAAATAGTCATAGGTCTTAGCAGTTAGATCAATAATTTAGAATGTGTAAGGAGACTTTTCCCATTGGCACTATTATATCAGTTGTTGACTTTGCTGAGAACTACACATTGTAGCCTCAAAATGAGACACAGTCTCAATATTAAAACTCCATTCGAATTCCTATTTTTGTCCACATAACATATAAACATGCCCCTAATAGTGCAAAAGATAATTGAAAAATTATTAGAGAGTACCATTTTTATATGAGTGATGATAGATTTCACTCTCATGAGTTTGTGCAACATTGTTTCAAGATTTATTTTGATTTCTTATAGGAGCATGACATTGCTATGGATATATATATCATTTGGTCAAATAATTGCATAGGTCAATTCAAGAATGCTTTCATATTTTAGTTCTTGTGTAGGATGCATGTAGAGAGGGGGGTGCCTCATATTTGGAGGTTTTTTAAGTCTGGTCATGGGAAAGGGGAACATGATGAAGAAGGGGCATGTGTGAAGAGAGATCTAGTTAAGGAGTAAATAAATATTTTAGGAGCAGAGCTTCTTTATGCTTGTAGATTTTTGATTGGTGTAGTTCAACATTATCACAAGGGGGACTCTTGATTTAGCAGTATGCAATTTCTTTTGGTTGGTTTTGGAAGGGTCCATAGGTGAAAAATTAGATTGTGATATAATGTTAGACTCATAAGAAATGCATTCATTTTGGAGCTTTGATTCTAGTACATGGACCATTTGGACACAACAACTAACATGCTTTTGTCCTAGTTTAGTGTGATTGGGATCACTATGACTCAAGGGACTAGGTGGACACATGGGCTCTACATTATACTACTCTATTATCTAGCATACCCTCTATCAGAAATGATGACATGGAAAGTTCACTTGAGCATAACCAACTATTAGATCTTCTTCAACCAGGACATGTCTTTGTATTGGTTGTATCATAGTGGAATGATAAAAAATTAGATTATTGGTTAGCACATTGTGTAAGAGGTAAAAAAAAGCTTACACAACCACTCATATATGATGATGGATTCACATATCCTACTAGTTTAGTAGTTGTTTCTAGAACATGGCTATCTACATACATGCTTAGAAGGAATTGAATTCTTGCATTTGAAAACTATCAAAAGCACAAAAAAATTCTCATATATTCACATCTTATTATAGAAACAAATGTGAAGTTGTTAAAGCATCAAGGAAGAATAAAAGTAAAAGAACTTTTTACTATTACTAATTCTGATCATGAAGCCCTATTGGATGTTGGAATATTCAAATAGGAAGAATGCTTTTGAGAGGTGGGGGGGTGAATAAGAAGTACTGTTTCTTAACCATTAAAAATTTTTAACTGGAAGTAGATTGCATGCATATAAATATATCAAACAATTATGAGAAACACATAAGCATCACCACATAACACTTGAGATTTTGGTAACCCAGAAACCCTGCATAAATAAGAAGGTAGAACTGGGGTGGGGATGATACCCACAAAATTTACTACAACAATAAGGTTTTAACCACTTTTGATGTTCTGCCCTGTTAAAGGCTTTACACTCTATCAATAGTGGCCTGGTTAAAGGATTTATAAACACTTTACATGAAGTGTCACCCTATTAAACGATTTAATCACCTATTTAAAGGATCTACAAAATAGCTATTAAGCTAACCTATCACCATAGGGTTTTCATTCTAATACAATTGCTAGAGAGTATTAGATACAATAAACCTAATAGCTTACAATTCTTTGATTGCTGAATATAGGCACTTGATCTGCTCTCTCTGATCCTGATCCTCTGAGATCTGATACTCTTTACTTTGAAATAGTTTTCCTTTTACACCCTTGTACATCCACTATTTTTTTAATGAGATTTTGTCTTCCTTATAAAGACATTCGAAGACTTAAGATTAGATATAGATCTACAATCCATATTGAATCTTTTCTTCCTACTCATTCCTTGCACTTTTCTTATTGGTTGCATGCCTTCTCCATTTTTCTTATTGGCTGCATGTAGATTGCATAGGAAATACAAAATATTCGATCTTAAAATTTAATCCTTTGAGATTCATCATATGTCAGCAATGAAAATAGTTTACATATGAATCAATGAAGTTACAAACTCAGAAGGACAAACTCATATTAAAATTCTGTGTTACTTGGCACTTGTTGATTCTAGATGCTCAGTACTAATAAAAAACTAGCTTACTCGGCTCCTGTTGCATTTATTTATTGCTCAACATCATCTATGACTTGACACTTAAATATCACTCGGCACTTGTATTATGCTCGACACCTAAAGTCATTCGACACTTGAACTTAACTTAGCACCTGATCTTCACTCGGTACTTGAAGACTACTCGACATCTGAAGTCTTTCCTAACTCGGCTCATGTTGTGGGTCGGCATACATGGTGTACTCAGTTCCAATATAGGAAGTGGTTAAGTGTATTGGCACTCAAGTGTCAAAAACCATTATGAGGTTAACAATCTCCCCCTTTGACATGAGTGACAAAAACACTTAACTAACCTTATGAGTACATTAACTAATTTGCTTGGTATATACAGAGGTTTAAAAAACCTTAATCAAAATTTGTGTAACTTACAATATATACTGCAAAATTATTATAACTCCCACTAAGTTGGTTGTTTGTGCCATTATCTGTATATCATGCTCTCCTTGGTTTCCTTTTTTTTGTTTCCCCCATTCTCTCATCTTCCTTATGCATCTTATAATATCTCCCCCTTAGTTAATAAGATATATATCTCCCCATTTTATTCTTATCTCCCCCTTTTTGCCACTTATGTCAAAGGGTTTTAAGGGTTAAGACCATATTTCACCAAAAATGTGTTGGTTAACTCCAGAGCTGCATCCCAATTGTTCAAAGCAATTTCCAATGACTTGTGCTAGATTATAGTCTCTACAACAAGATGAATAAGTCCATCTGAAGTAGAAAGACTAGGATCTTTCTTGAGAATAGTTTCTGCATAGACTTGTTCCTTATGGAGTATTTCCAAATGTGGGGTAATGGAGGATTGAAGTTGTATCAGTTTTGCCTTGATATTGGCCTCATCTTCTATTAATACAACTATTTCTTTCTGAGTGTGAAGCAATTGAACAAAATGCTTCACACTTTGAGTTGGATCTTTTGGTAATTACATGCTTGAAATGTTTAAATTTCTCTCCAAGCTCAGTATCTTTTGGCTTGTCTCCTGTGTGAAGTATGAAAAGTCACACAACTTTTTGTACAATGAGAATATGTTCTCAAGTACCTTTTTCACTTTGTCTATTATCTTTGCCAATTCAACCTGGGAAAGTGCAATTTGACTTGATATTTTCTCATTTACTTTTCCCTAGAATTTCCTTTCAGACCATTCTATAAGTTTTGCATTTGTCTCTTGGTCTTCATTTGTCACCTAGTCAACAATATATGATAATTGTTCCATGATATGCTTTGACTCATCTACTGACTGCAAACTAAAGGCATCCATAAAGATGTCCTTAATCACATGTAGTGTTTTCTTTTTTTTATACTCCTTCCTAAGTATCTCTTATCTCTTTCTCTTATTTAGTGCTTCCTACACTTCATTGATTTGATCAATGATTATTGTTTTTGAGTCATAGTCTAGTATGACTATCTCCTCATCTAATTCAAGGTCTCCATAGTGAAGTACCCTTGCAAATTTTGTAGTACTATATCTTGTTGCAAATATTTGCAATGGTTGTTGTGAAGGATTTCCCGAGGTAGGCAAATTTATCAATGTTTGTATTGCCTCCTTCTCTTTAGGGGATTCCACTATTTTCTCCTCTTATTGTCTACTACCTTGATCAATTATGGTAATCTTAGGAAGTGTACCTTGTGTTTGTGCTATAGGATCAGATGTAATAGTCTATCCTATTTGTTCTATTTCTTTTTCTATAGCTACACTCAGCTTCTATATTGTGGTGTCAACTATGCCTGGTGAAATAACTGTGGGCATTTGACATTGACCACTAGGAGCTGTAGAGATGATGGAAGGTGGTTCTTGTGGATTCACCTTATCTCTAACTATGCTTTCTACTAGTTTTTGTAATTCATCCATACTGACCAATATTGGATATGTACACAATCTTGCTTGCTATGTAGATTGGTCAAGGATTCTTTTGAGGTCTTCTACAGTTAATAGATTGATGTTATGACCAGAAGTGTTAGGAACATCTTTTATAGTTATAGTTTATGCAGGTGTGGTGGGTGCATGAGGAGGGCTAGAGGGTCACAATTGTGTGTCTTGCATACTTTGATCTGGTTGCTGCTCTTGCTCAGCTATTGCTGTTACATCTTGTTTTTGTGTCTCTTCCTCCTCTCCATCTTTCTTTTCTTTTTCCTTCTTCTCTTCTTCTTCTTTCTTTTCTTATTGTCCCTTCTTTTCTTCTTCTTCTTTTTTTTTCTTCTTCTTTCTTTTCTTCTTCTCCCTTCTTTTCTTATTCTAGTGGAGCAGTAGCTTCTTCCTTGTATTCTTCTTCAAGAAAATCTTCAATCTTTTTGTGCAAGTTTTTCCATGATTTTATTGTTCTTTGAACAATTTCTTCCATCTTGTTATGGAGAATGAAGAATTCCCTGTACTTTGGTGTAAACCTAGTGTTATGCCTTTTGACTGCTTTCTTTATTTGTTCCTTAGTCAGATCAAGCAATATGCTTGCTAGGGTTGATTCCCTCATCTCCTTCTCCATTTTCAAACAAAAATGCCATTTGTCTTCTACAATTTTAGATAGTTCATTTGGCAATTGTTCATCTAGTTAAAGAGGTGTGTACTTTAACTGTGCTATCATTCCATAAATTGATTCCTCTATTCTAATCTATTCTTCTTTAGTGAACTTATTAAACTCAACTTTATTTAAGTTTGTTAAATCACCATTTTCAATCTTTTTACATAAAGTATCAACTAAAAAATGACTTACCTTTTCAGATTGATCTTCTTCATCTGTATAAGGTTGAGCTACATATCTTTTTCTTTTCCTCGGCTCTTCCTATGTTTCCTTGATTGGTTTCTTCTTTGTAGCTTCCTCTTTAGCCTTTTGAGTGGAGGCCCTTGTTACAGCTCAGGTTGTTGTCTTTTGAGGTGATGGCATGGAAAATTTCTTTGGTTTTCGCTGAGCTAAAGGCTATTCTATTGCCTTTCTTTTCTTTGACTCAGCTCCAGTTGGTGCTTCCTTGGCTTCTTCTCTCTCTGCACCTTCCTCCTTGTCTTCACCTAGGCCTTGAGTTAATTCCATTTGGCCTTGTTCTTTTTCATCTTCATCATCATCATTTTCATTTTCTTCTTCTTCTTCCTCAGCCTCAATTCCTTGACCAAATTTCTTCTTAATCTTGTTCAACAATTTGTCTTTCTTCTTTAATGTGGAAGCATTCTTTAATTCCATGTTTATCTTTGATGTTACCACATCATAAGTGCCAAAATGTGGAGCACTTTTATCTATCTCTTCTGCCAATAATGCAATTATTGTTGCAGATTCCTCATCAACATTGATTTCATATCCAAATGGCCTTAGCCATCTCACTCTTGGAATTGCAGCTTGAATGTAGGTGAAGTCAATATCAACCAAGAAGCATATATCACTAATATGTTTTTCTAATAAAGAAACTAGTATTCTCACTCTTTGCTTTATGAATTTCTTGAAATCTTTAAAATAACTTGTCATCAGGGTATGAAAATTTTCTCCCATGTGTTCTATATATTCATTGATTTGGGCAATGATAGTTCTATCATTCCTCCATGTAACTTTTCTCAAAGAGGGAAACTCATTTTGAACATAAAAGAATATACAAACTAGAATTCTTCCAAATTTGCATTGAGCACCCTTTGTCCTTCTTATGGCAGCTAGGTTTTTAGTAATCTGTTATAGTTGCAGTTCTACAAGATCATAAGTATGATCCTTTTTCACCAATTTGTAACCTACACCTACTGCAATACATGCCACATTGTTGAGTCTACTGGATTGATAGAAATTATGGGCAATGACTCTAATAGGAAACTCAACTAGAGGATCCTGAATGGTGTGAATTGTCATTCCTCTCTTATTTCGTTGAGCAGCAGTGTTCTTTTCAATAACCTCCTTCAATTCACTTCTCAAGGTTTTGAACTGATCTAGGGTAGGGTATCTAGTTACCCTATGTATCATTACTTTGGTTAATTTAATGGGAATATCTTCCAACCACAAACTTCCACCATGAATTATGCTTAACACAAGTTTAACCCATTCTGTCTTGAATACGGTGGGAAAGCTCAAAACTTGGGTCAAACCTTTTCTTTCGACAATTTTGAATTCATCTTTTAAGACTCCATCTATGCACAATTTCTCATAGGCTTGCCTTATCTCCACATCTCCTAGGGCTCCTATCTTATAATTGCAGCATCTTCTCACGTCTTGAACCATTACAACTTTTGGGGGTATTTGGGAGAGAGCTCCTGCTGAATCATTTTTGTATGCAACTTCAGGAATGGGATGAAAATCAAGTTTCTTGACCTCATTCGACAATAAATAAACTTCAAATGACTCTTTGTCCTCGGTTTTCTTGGAACTTGATACCATTTATGCAAACTAGGGTTTCCTTTCTACGAAATATGAAACTGCATAGCTTGGCACAAATGAAAATACCTCAAGATCAATGAAAACACATTGAGAGATGTTGCAATCTGCTTGAAATGTTTGATTCTCTACTATGAAGTCACTCTTCTCTCTTTCTCTTCTTTACTTCTTGATCGCGATGAGGAAAATTGATTGGAATCGTGATAATCTACCCTATTTTCATTGCATTAAATTCTCAGTTGTCAAATCGGCTTCTAAATGATTTTAACAATACTCAGCATTAGTTATCAACTCAGTCACTATTAGGAACTTGGCATGTGTTGGAGTTTAACTTGGCATCCAAAGATAGCTCGGCAACATCATTTAGATTTTGTCTTGACATCTTGTCTTATGTAGATTTATACTTTGCATTACTTCTTTGTCTTGGGACTGATATGTGATATAACTTTGTATATTAGTCCCATATGCTTCTCATGCTTAGTTTGATAAAGTGTGATCACTTGACCCATTGGGTGAAGTGTTCCCTCCACTTGATGTGTTGCACTCATCTTTCTTTTTTCAAGTCTTATTTATTTGCCCCCTTATCTTTTCAACACCAATCATTTCTTTGCCCTTATTTTCTTCAGTCTTGGATGCCTTTGACCTTGTAGGATAGCTTCTTCTGGTATGAACAATTTTTAGACAACTGAAACATGTGGTTTGATTCGACCATCTTTTATAGTTCCCTTTGAAATGTGTTCTTATGTAGTTCTATGGTATATGTCCATATTCTTGACAATAATGACATCTATACCTGGTGTTGTAATCCCAATGATAGTGAATTTCATTTCCTTTTGATTTTTTTGGTTGATTTGATGTCCACATATGCTTTGATCTGCATTCAAATTCTCTATGCACATACTTCTTGAAATTATGACAATGTCCATCAAATCTTTGAGTCCTTGTGACATTGGATCTACAATCTTGTGTCATGTGTCCTTGCATGTTGCACTTGTGATAGTAACTTTTGAACTTGGGTGTATTTGGTTGATTGAATCTCCTACTCCTACAAACATTAGCAATATGCCCCTTCTTAGTACAGTAATGACAAGTGGGTTTTGAATTCTTACCTATGTCATCTTTTTGCTCAACACTCTTTGATAATTCTCCAATTTTAGTGCTGTTGTATCCAAGTCCTGATGCATCATGGGTGGATCTTGGGGATTTCAGCAACTATTCAAAATACTTGATGGCTTCACTTGACTTGTTGAGATTCTTTGCTACCTCTTTTTCTCTATTAAATTCATTCTATAGTTGTTCATTCTCCATCTTCAAAGTAGAGATCTCAATATCTTTCATATTGAGTTCATGATGAAGGTTCATCATTTGGGCAAGTGTATCCATCTGCATGTTTGAGATCCTTGTTAATTCAGTACATTTTTCTTTAAGTCTATTTCAAAGATTTCTTTTGTCATTTTCCATCATGACTCTATCCTCAATTGATCTTTTCTTTTTTTCAGTGATTTCCCATAAAATTATGGCCTATGATTCATGTTCCATCTTCAAAGATCTTATTTCTTCTGCCCGAACTTTGTTTTTCTCCATCAGTTCTACTATTGTTGCATCAAACTCTTTAGTGTCTCCATTGGCACACAGTTTTGTGGTATCAATCTCCTTGTAGTTTATATCATTTTCAGCTATGGCTATATCCTTTCTTCTCTTCAAGGATTTTCTTAGTTCCTCCCTTGCTTCCTCTATTTTGTGTAGAGCCAGTTGCACATCAATCACTTGATTATCAATAATCTTCCCAAGTTTGAAGACTTCCATCTTTAGATCTTTTTCTCCAAGTTGTTAGACTTCTTTTTGTTAGAACTAATAGCTTTAATACCAATTGTTGGAATATTCAAATAGGAAGAATTCTTTTGAGATGGGGGGTGAATCAGAAGTATTGTATCTTGACCATTAAAACTTTTTAATTGAAAGTAGATTGCATGCATATAAATATATCAAACAATTATGAGAAACACATAAGCATCACCACATAACACTTGAGATTTTGGTAACCCATAAACCCTCCAGAAATAAGAAGGTAAAATTGGGGTGGGGATGATACCCACAAAATTTACTGCAACAATAAGGTTTTAACCACTTTTAATGGTCTGCCCTATTAAAGACTATACATTGTATCAATAGTGACCTAGTTAAAATATTTACAAACACTTTACATGAAGTGTCACCCTGTTAAAGGATCTACAAAATAGTTGTTAAGCTAACCTATCACCATAGGGTTTTCATTCTAATACAATTGCTAGAGAGTATTAGGTACAATAAACTTGATAGCTTACAATCCTTTGATTGCTGAATATAGGCACTTGATCTACTTTCTCTGATCCTAATCCTCTGAGATCTGATACTCTTTACTCTGAAATAGTTTTCCTTTTACACCCTTGTACATCCACTATTTATTTAATGAGATTTCATCTTCCTTATAAAGAAATTTGAAGACTAAGCGTTAGGTATGGATCTACAATCCATATTGAATCTTTGCTTCCCGCTCATTCCTTGCACTTTTCTTATTAGTTGCATGCCTTCTCCATTTTTCTTATTGGTTGCATGTAGATTGCATAGGAAATACAAAATATTTGATCTTATCATTTAATCCTTCGAGATTCATCATATGTCTACCATGAAAATAGTTTACATATGAATCAATGAAGTTACAAACTCGTATGTACATTTTGTGTTACTTGACACTTGCTGATTCTAGATGCTCGGCACTAATAAAAAACTAGCTTACTCAACTCCTATTGCATTTCTCTATTGCTTGGAATCATCTATGACTCAACACTTAAATATCACTCAGCACTTGTATCATGCTTGGAACCTAAAGTCATTCGGCACTTGAACTTCACTCGGCACCTGATCTACACTCGGCACCTGAAGACTACTCAGCACCTAAAGTCTTTCCTAAATCAACTCATGTTGTGGCTCGACATACATGGTTTACTCGGTTCCAATATAGAAAGTGGTTAAGTGTATTAGCACTCAAGTGTAAAAAAGCATTATGAGGTTAACATTGGAGACCCTAAAATAGAGAGAGGACCCTACTGGAATACTCGACTAGGTATATTTACTTCTTATGTTATTTTGTTCATAATGATTCAGTGAACTGATGATTATCTTATTTAGTACAATAAGTTAAAAATATATTTTTTGATATTGGAATGTAGATACATCATGAAGAGTAGCCATTCATGAATATAAAAAACTAAATAAGGAGTAGAAGGAAGAAAAATCTATTCTATTTTTTACACTAATTTTTGGGACACTACAATTTTTGATAGTTGTGTATTGATGTAATAATGATGAAATACTTGAGATATTGTAAATGTAAACTTGTTGATTTAATGTAAGAAACAAAGATGATTTTACTTAATGCAATTTATGTGGAGGGACCTAAAAAATGATGATTTTAATACATACTAACACCAAACTTGCACTATGCCTAATGCCAAAAACTTGAGAGAGGTAAAAAATAATGTTTTACTTAATACTAGCCCTAGTAACACCCCTGTTCTAGCCATAGAGAGCCTCCATCATTCATGACCACCTCATACCAAAGAATCTCCAAGGTTCTCTAAGTGCATTTCGAGGTTGATCTCCAAGAGTTGTAACTTGGAGCTCATGAGGGCTATCAATGAAATGTCAAATGCTACAGAATGGCCATGCTGAGGCTTAAAGTAACCTATCTCATTTTCAAGAGATCACATTCTATTTGGATTTGACACAATGATTTTGATTGATGCCAAAACTCGTATTGTGCCTCAATTCATAGGTGCATCATAGCGTAACTTTGAAATTGTTGATCTTGGCATCAAATTGTTAGTACCAATTTCTAGATGGGTGGGTCAACCCTAATGAAACCCTTGTTCTTGCTATAGAGAGCCTCCATCATTTGTGACTACCCTATACTGAAGAGTCTCCAAAGTGGTCTAAGTGTGTTTCAAGGTTGATCCTCTAAGTAAGGGTCATAACTTGGAGCTCATTGGGGACTATTGATAAAATGTTGAATGCTACAGATAAGTCATGCCAAGGCCTAAAATAACCAATCTTATTTTTGAGAGCTCACATTCCTTTTGGATTTGATACAATGATCTCGTTCAATGCCAGAACTCGTAGTGTACCTTAGTTCATCAGTGCAACATAGTGTGACTTTGAAATAGCTAATCTTTGCGTTGAATTGTCACTGCCATTAGCTCTAGATGGGTAGGTTAACCTAGTGACACCCTTGTTCTAGCCATGCAGAGCCTCCATCATTTATAGCCACCCCATACCAAAGAGTCTCTAAGATTCTTTAAGTAAATCTTGAGGTCAATCTTTTGAGGGTCGTAACTTGGAGCTAATGGGGACTATTGATAAAATATAAAATTATATAGGATAGCCATACCATGGACTAAAATAACCTATCTCATTTTCAAGAGATCACATTCTATTTGTATTTTGCATAGTAATCTCACTCAGTGCCAAAACGCGTAGTGTGCCTCAGTTCATAGGTGCATCACAAGGTAACTTTGAAATTGTTGATCTTAGCATTGAATCATCAACTCCATTAGCTTTGTATGGGTAGGTGAACCCTATAAACACAATTTTTCTAGCCATGGAGAGCCTCCATTATTAATGACCACCCCATACCAAAGAGTCTCCAAGGTGCTCTAAGTGCATCCAGAGGTCAATCTTATAAGAGTCGTAACTCAGAGCTCATGGGTGCTATTGATAATATGTTAAATACTATGAGATGGTTATGATGAAGCTTAAAATAATCTATCTCATTTTTGAGAGATCACATTCTATTTGGATTTGACATAGTGATCTCGCTCAATGCCAAAACTCATAATGTGCCTCAGTTCATAGGTGCATCATAGCGTAACTTTGAAGCCATTGATCTTGGCATCAAATAATTAGTGCCATTAGCTCTATATGGGTAGGTAAACACTAGTGACACCCTTTTTCTAGCTATGGAGAGTTTCCATCATTTGTGGCCACCTCGCATCGAAGAGTCTCTAAGGTGCTTTAAGTACATTTTGAGGTTGATCTTCCAAGGGTCTAACTCAAAGCTCGTGAAGGATATTGATAAATTTATGATTCTGTGCAATGGTCATGCCGAGGTCTAAAATAACCTATCTCATTTTTGAGAGATCACATTTTGTTTGGATTCGACATAGTGATCTCAATCAATGCCAAAACTTGTAGTGTGCCTCAATTCATAGGTGCATCGTAGCATAACTTTGAAACCACTAATCTTGGCATTAAATCATCAGTTTCATTAGCTCCAAATGGGTAGGTAAACCCTAGTGACACCATCTTTGTGGTTTTAGAGAGCCTCCATCATTCACATCCACCCTATACCGAAGAGTCTCCAAGGTGCTCTAAGTGCATTTTGAGGTTGATCTTCTAAGGGTCATAACTTGGAGATCATGAGGGTTATCAATGAAATGTCAAATGCTACGAGATGTTCATTCCAAGACTTAAAATAACCTATCTCATTTTTTAGAGATCACATTCCATTTGGATTTGGCATAGAAATCTTGGTCAATGCCAAAACTCATAGTGTGCCTCAGTTCATAAGTGCATCATAGTGTCACTTTGAAACTATTGATCTTGGCAATGAATCATTAGTGCCATTAGCTATGGATGGGTAGGTGAAACTTAGTGACACACTTTTTTTTGTCACAAAGAGAATCCATCATTCACGACCACCCTATACCAAAGAGTCTCCAAGGTGCTCTAAGTGCATTTCTTGATCGATCTTCCAAGGATTGTAACTTGAAGCTCATGGGGGCTATCAATGAAATGCTGAATGCTATAGGATATTCATGCCAAGGACTTCAATAAACTATCTCATTTCCAAGGATCTCTAAGTACATTTGGGTAGGTGAACCATAGTGACATCTTAAGGGATTGTAGAGATTATTTCAAATTAAGCATATATGATAGCATTTTAAATTAAACATTGCATGAAAATTTGATAATAAAGGTTGTTAAAATGTTATTCACAATTTATTGCATTTGAATTGAATATAAAAAAATGATCAAAATGAATGATATTCCATAAACATAAACAATACACATGATCCACCAAAAATTGAATAATACTATACTAAATCATATTGTGCATATAAATGACAAAAATATATATCAAAATACATTTATCCATAGATAAATTACACACACACACACACACACACACACACACACACACACATATCAAAGTTCATGTATTTGTAGAAAAATTATGCATATATATCAAAATACATAGATCCATATACAAAATGTGGCTAATCGTGCCATCAGAATGTGTATAATATCAATGTTTTTGTATACAATGTGGCATATGCCACCTCAATATGTCTCATGATGCATCTTATGACAACTATACTATCCTATTGTTAGAGATATAAGAGGATTAATTTAGAGGGGAGGGGTGAATTAGTTACTACTAAAATAAATCCTAGATCCCTTAGATGCCAAATAAAATTTGGACTGATAAAATTGATTACTACTGATACTTGGTAAGCATACAAAAATTATTGTAACTCGGCATATGTAGAGTGTGATTAACTTAATAGATATTTAAGATATTGTTAGTAATAATTTTCAAGCATGAAAGAAATAACATGAATACATATCACACCAACATTTAACATGGAAACCCAATTTGAGAAAAACCATCTAATGCAACTAGTTACTATTTTTTGCTCTTCTGAAGTGAACCCTGTTAAGAGCCAACCCTGTTATAAGTTACAAAACACAAAATTAGGTGTGACCTTGTTAGAGGATTTAATTACTCTATTAGGAGTGGACTTGTAAGAGGTCTTGAAATAGTTTAATAGAATTGTCACCTTGTTAGAGGATTTACAAATGGCTATTAAACCAACTCTGTTAAGAGATTTTAAATCACTACTATAGTGGTTAGAGAGTAACAATGAAATGACCTAATTGACATGCAACCAAATTATTGATTACAAATCTCTATTCTAGATTTATACTTGATCCTTCCTAATTTAATAATACTTTACTACTCCATAAGGATACATGCTTATCCTTCAAGTTTTCTTCCTCTCTTCTTATCTCTTTCAACTCATTCAACTTTCATATCACACATTTTGAAATCACAACTTGAACTTTTACTTATACCTTCCAAATTTTCAAGTAAGCTCAAGTATAAATTAGAATGACCAATATTCATTACCTTAGTTGGCTAGAATTAATAGGTAAAATAATTAAGCTTTACATGCCAAAATAAGAAAATCCTTTGGTAGATATCCCAGCTCAGTAGAAACTACCTCTAAAGAAATTTCGTGTGTTAACCAACGGGGGCTTGTTTAACATTGTGAACTTGCAAAATTCATTTGGCACGTGAGTGAGCTCAATAAATATTGCTTTTTGTATAGATTAGACTGAGGAATGCTCAGTAGACAAGGAAAACTATCTTCCCTAACCAAGTGTGCTTGGCATGCACTATCTATCAACATCAAAGACAACACACAATTAATCAATTATATCCAACACCTATGCTACTAGTGGATGATCAAAATGTAGCCTCTTTACTGCACTAGGTGGATTGAGTGCCTCCTACATAAACAAAAAAGGAAAACCCAAAGTTAGACTACTAAATTTATATGATTCTATTTATCTAACATTGAATTACTCAAACGAATAATGATCTTTTTTTTAATGAAGATTTATAGTATTAAACTTTTACCATAAATACCTCTCTTGTTGACTTCTTCCACCAATCAGGAGTCCTCTCATATGTCCTTAGCAATGCTTTAACTTTGTTGATTATGGCTTGTGTATGTTCAAGTTGTTTGTTAGATGAATCTAAAAATTAAACTATAACATTATGATTCATAGAATGCTAAATTTATAACATATAATCAAGAATTCAAACTACAACTTACTTGTGTTGATTCCTCCTCTAGATATAATGACTATGTCAAAAAGGATACAAAAATTTAGCATCCAACCTCCTATGCACTAGGTTTTTCCTATGAGATAAAAATACTAGTTGCTAATATCATGAAAATCAGTTTTGAATTTATTTATGAAAATAAGGAAAATAAAAATAAATGATTCTTATACATACGATGGGGTTCTCACTGCAAATGGAAATGCTAGAGGGTCTGTGATGTGGAATCTGCTTAGACTCATCACCAGTAGCCACACCCTATACAATAAATAATGTAATTAAATTTTATTACCACAAACATTTTACAAGAATGCATCAATATATAATCACTTTAAAAGAATCTATTACCTTTCCATTGTTAATGGGTTGTGCCTCATACCCCACACTTTGTCCCCCACTAACAAGTGATAGCTACAAGAGAAAAGAAAGATTAGAAACTATATATGCTCCAATATCAAATAGAAAAAACAATAAGAACACAAAATAATGTACCATAGATGTCTCAAGGCCAAATGAAATAGCTAAGAGCATGACATTATCAACCTATCTAAGCTCCTCCTCAGTCATCAACTAAACATGAATGAAGATCACATATATGTATAAGTTAGTATGGGTTAAAAATTAAAATTACTCTATTATAAAGATTAACTTTAAATCACATAAATCATAAAAAAAATATGTATACACATACCAACACAGAAGGAATCAATGCCTCTACATGCCCCTCCTCTCTCATCTCAGGGTGTGTAGCCTTTGTACATGCATCTAGTATATCCTGCTCAAATACAAATTGATACTCAGAAAGATGACCTATGGGACCTAGACAAATATTCTTGCACATTATGCAAGTATGGGGCACACAAACATGTGATGAACTCATTGATGATGTAACTCATGCCATCATCATCAACATAGGGAGGCAATACTAACCTAGCCTAGGATATCAATATGCTACTCAATCTATGGATGGCTCTAATAGTTTACGAGCTAACCTCTGCAATAATATTAGGATGCTACACTTGAGGAGGGGGGGATACATCAGTAGGGGGGACAAAAGTGCTAGCTTTCTTCTACTATGCAAAGGGTCTATCCTAAGGAGCTCCTTCTCCTACAGCGATGTTGGGCTTCATGCTCCAATAGTTCACCTTGAGGCCCAACACAAATTTGGTATAAAAATTTCTAATGATATAAAATGGTACCTCTAAATTATTGTGTGAAGGGATGTCAAAAACCATCCACCAATGATCCCAAAAGTTTGCATGCATAGCCTCATTTGTGTACCATTTAATTAATAGTTTGGGCTTTTTGCATTCTACTTGTTTACCATTTTTGGGTCTGCAAAGAGGCTAACCATATCATCTTTAACTATATTTAGGGCCACAACCTCATCATAGTCCAACCCATCATCAAAAAAGGCATGGATTTGGTCACACCAAAGAAGAGTAGTATTTTATTCATTGGTAAGTGTTTCAATATTATCCACTATGGTGTTTAACATGGATAGCATGGGAGCTAATGCGGGTATAGTGTTATATGTGATTTGCAAAACCCACAATTTAGGGAGATTTTCAAATATAAAATCTTCAATTCAAGGAGGGTTTTGTGGGGGTGGGGGATTGTTTGGTGGATGGCTTTGAGGGTATATTGGATCATTTGGTAGAGGATTATGAGTAAGATTATTTCCTACCTCAATATCATCATTTGGGTCAGCCATACCTATTAATTTGTAAAACATAATTCTTATTAAAATAAACCTAAATTTTAATAGTTTCTATTTTAAAAAATCTAATTTTTAACAAATTCAGTTAAAAATAAATAATTTATATTAATATTCATTCAAAACATGTAAAAAAAAAATTGTTTTCCCTTATCATACACCCATTCCAAAATTCAATACTCGAATGGAGGTCAACACTCAAACCAAAAAAAATTCAATGTAAAAAGAGCTCTTAGTTTTTTTTTTTAAATCTATGTTACTGGTTTTGAGTCTCTGATATGAAATTGGATACCTGATTATCGATCAGATAACCAAAAAGGCTTGGTCCTAACTTTTTAACTTTGGTATCAAGATGGGTGGAAAAAAGTTAAGAGTGGATTTTGATACATTTTTAGACATTTTCATACTCCATTTTTTTCACATCACCACTTTTTGGCACACCATGATCCTACACATACCCAATGGGTGGAAAATTATAGGTTTATTGAACTAGTGGCCAATCCAATTGATCGTGAGCCTCTTGTAGAATGTAGATATAAGATTTACATTGAGATAGTAAAAAAGGAGAAGAGGTTGCAACTTAAACCTGATAGCATAGAAAACCATGTTAGTAAAGTTTTAAAAAAGGAAACTATAGATGGAGTTGAAAAATCCATGCTAACTTAGAAAACAAGGGACAACTATCTGCATATTAGGAATACCAAAATATATGAGTTACACAAACAATTATGAGAGAAGTGTTCTGCAGTAAAAGGTTTCATTGAAGATTTCATTGAGAAAGCAATGGAAGTGAAAATATATGGGAAAAGTAGTTCAATTAAGTGTGATCTTTTATATTTTGAGTAGAGGACATCCTATGATGAACTACCCTTCAATGATTTCTTTTATTGCATTTTTTAAAAGATTGAAACTATCGAAACAATCACAGGTTGGTAAATAGTGAGTGGGAATGGGCTAGTTGTCTTGCACACTTTGAAAAAGAAGATATGAATGAAAAAATAAAATACTCAAATTTCATTGCATTATCTCTAGATGAAGTTACAATAATTGATAATAATTCTTGGGTGTCCATGCATGTTTATACTATAAATGATCCTTGTCATTAGCCCTTTCTACTATCTGTTGCTAAATTGAATTGTAGTGTGATAGCTGAAAATTTATATGATTTATTAGAGAGTACTCTAATTGAATGTGGACATTTGGATAACATGGAGATTGCCAAAAATTTGGTGTGCATTGGACTGGATGGAGTTTTAGTTATGCAAGGTCATAAAGGCGGTCTTTGCAAAAAGATCAAGAATGATTTGGCACCCTATGCTATTCCCATTCATTCCATGGCCCATCAAATGAATCAAAATTGTGGAATTTTTAGAAATTTTGGTTGTGTAATTAGTAAAGTGGAATATCTAATCAAAGAGATTTATCAATACTTTTGTCGAAGTCCAAAGTGAGTTCAAAAATTTCTTCACTTTGATCAAGGACTTACCAATGGGAGGAAGCTTCTTAAAGATGATGATATCAGATGGATCTCTTTGGATAGACTAGTGAATCAAGAATTCTTTGAATATCAGTCATTTCTTGGACTAATCCACTCTATATGAGATAGATTTCCTCAAGTCTATTCAAGTCTAAGTAATGTTAAGGTATTCTTAACTTTAGCATCTATTCTCCCCGTGCTATAGGACATGAGAAATATTATGAAAAAGGTTCAAAAAAGAGCTATGTACATTCCATAATATAATAAGCTATGTAAAATAACATGTAATAACCTAGATACACTATATCAATTACTACCATTAGATGAATCAAAGTTTACAAAGTGGATAGAAATCACAAATTTGAACAATCTTGGAAACTTTTCACATATTCGTGTAAATGATTAGCTATGTGCCAAGATACATGAAGTTGACATACCAATGCATTACTATACCCATGTTGAACTGACTCTAACCCCAATGAAGCAAGGAGCAAAGTAGAATCAAAACCAGAGAAGGTACTTTCATGTGTTACAAGTGAAGACTTCAAGAAGATCAAAGACTTTGTACTTGACTATATCAAGTGACTTTGCTACAATATTTCATCACAATTTAGATTGAGATTTTCTCTAGAGGAATTGATCAAAGAAATATCTATTATTTTTCCCTTCTGAGAGGGTGGGGGGGTGAATCAGGAGTTTGAACTTGGACCCATAAAAATTTCACCATACATCACATGAATTAACATGTTGAAATAACATGTAAAGTAAATGTATCTAAGACATGTCAGTAATCAAATACACATAACACCATATATGATTACCCAAAAACCATCCAAAAGAGAAGGTAAAATTTGGGTGGGGATGACATCTACAAATCTTTACTACTGTAGTTGCAAAGTGTAGCCAATTAAGGTTACAATGGTTTAACCATAAATAATGATCTGTCTTGTCAAAGGCCTACCTTGTTAAAGGCTCACAAATGTTGTTAAGTCCCACCTTGTTAGAGGATTTCAACACCCTATTATAAATTTTTTTGATTAGAGGACTTTAGGTCATTCATTTGGAATGTCACCCTATTAAAGGATTTGGTAAAGCCTATTAGGACTAATCTGCCTAGGAGATTTAACTAAAATCACTTGCTAGAATGTCTCGGCATAGATCTTATAATTGGAACTTGCTTGCCTGATAATAGATCAACTCTACACAATGCCCTTCTTGAACCTTTATGATAAGATATAACAATGTTGTATCCTTCTCTATCCTCTATTCTTCTCTAACTAATTCTATAATTCACTCTCACTGCTAAGTCACCTTGAATGCTCTATAAACAATCCTATTTTTCTCCAATTCAATCATTCACCCCTTGTTACCTTCTTGTAACCTAATAAAAAATTTATGGCTTCATCTTCCTTAAAATGACTTTGGTGGGTTAGGGTTAGGTATGAATCGATGGTTGTGATTCATCCATTTTTCAACTTAAACCTTCCTATTTTTTAATTGGTTACATGTAATTGTATAGGAAATCTACATATAGATTCATCCTTATCTTCAAAATATTGTAATCTATCCTTAGGTTGACTGAAAAATGGTTTACATAGTTGTTTGTGCCATTACAAATAAATATGTCCAATCTTTTTTACTCAGCATATGAAGTTATTGAGGCTTGACATATATTGTAATTCTACTTCTAACTCAGCACCTAAACTGCTCAACATCTACTATTCATTTGTCACTTGAATCACTGAGCATGGTCTATCTACTCAACACATGAGTGACTTAGCACTCACTGCAACTTGGTATAGTCTTATATTTGCATGTTGTACTTAACATGAATTACTAGTTTGACATGAACTAAGTAAATGTCATAAGAGTGTTGACACTCAATTGTCAAAAGTAATCTAAGATCAATAATCTCCCCCTTTGACATGAGTGTCAAAAATACTTGAATAAACATAATTAATCTAATCTTCTTGAGTATAACATATCCATGACTCGACTTATATAAAAAATTTCAATATTTTCAAAATTTTATAATAACCTATATACCTTAAAATATATAACTCCCCTTTTGTTAATATTTTTGTTCTATATCCAAAAAAAATTCTCCAGTCTGAGTAGGTTTGACTCTAGTGATACTCTTTGACTTCAATGCACTTATAGTCTTTATACATCCAAAATATCTATATTTTTTTACTCTCCATTTTTGTTGTCTCCTCCTGTTCTATATTTGTTGTCTCGTTGGTCCTCCTTATATTTTATCTCCCCCTTTCTTACTTACTCCCCCATTCTTACTTACTACCTATTTTTGACACTTATGTCAAATGGGATATACACTTATAATGTATTTTTCCAAAAGGATTTATGGAATTTTGTGATGATTTTAAGAGTTGCATCCTAGTTGTTGCATGCAACATTCAATGACTTGATTTGAATAGCTAGTTCTATTGTAAGGTGTACTAGGTCATCTAGAGTAGAAATATTTGGCTCTTTCTTCAGTAGAGTTTCTACATAACCTAGTTACTTATGGAAGATTTCCATGTGTGGGGTGAGGGAGGCCTAAATATTTGTCGATTTAGCTCTTATGTTAACCTCTTCTACTATTAACAAAACTAATTGACTCTATGATTAAATCAATGTGTGAAAGTGCTTCTCACTCTGACCTAGGTTCTAAGGTAGTTTTCTACCTAATATGTTTCAATTCCTCTTCGGGCTCAGAATTATATGTCTAGTCTCTTGGGTAAGGAGTGTGGGGTCACACAATTTAGTGTACAATGAGAATATATTCTCAAGTACCTTCTTCAAATCCTCAACCTTTGTTGCCAGTGCAACTTGAGTTAGTGATATTTCACAAAATATCTTCCCATTTACTTTTCCTTGAAACTTTCTTATTATCCATTCTAAAAGTTTAACAATAGTATCTAGGTCTTCATTATTAACCTTTTCCATAATGTCTGACAATTGTTCTATTAAGGGCTTGGTTTCTTCAAGAGTAGTCAAGCTAAATGCATCTAAAAAGATTTCTTTAATCTCTTGAAGAGCTTGCTTCTACCTGTATTCCCTCCTTATTTTCTTGATGCTTCTTCTTCTCTAATGCTTGTTAAAAAATACCTATTTTTTCTAATTTCATTGTTGCATAGTCAAATTTAAGAATCATTATCTCTTCGTCTAAAGTGATATCACCATAGTGAGTTACCTTTTCAACTTTTGAAGAGCTTGATCCTGGCATTGAGATTTGCAAGGGTATAGCTTTCATGTTTGGCTTTTGAAGAGCTTTTGTAGGTGAAGAGTCAAATGCTGGTAAAGTAACCAATGCTTGGATGGCTTCTTTCTCTTTTACCTTAGGTGATTGATCTTTCTCTTTAGGCTTATCTTGATCTATGAAAATAACTAGACTTGCACCTTGTGTTTGTGGTTCAGGTATAAATAAATCTATTTGTCCTATTTTGTCTTTCTCCTCTACTTCAGTCTACTTCTTCTCAATAGTGTCAACTTTCACAAGTGTTTCAAACTTAGTAGATGTATCTACTAATGTTTGAATGAAAGGTTGATCACTGGTAACTAAATGGATGATATAAGGTGGTTCTTATGGATTCACCTTATCCCTTGTAATCTTAGTTATTGCCTTTTGAAGTTCTTCTACACTGATCAAAGTAGGATTTCAACATAATTGTGCTTGTAGTGTAGATTGGTCTAGAATATTTTTCAAATCATTTGCATTTAATGGATTGATGTTCTAAGATAATGCATCAAGGACATCTTTGCAAATTATGATTTCTATAGTTACACTTGTGTCATGAAGGAGACTAGCACTTGGCATTTATGTGTCTTGCACATTCTATTCCTCTTGCTATTGATTAGTTGTGGCCATTCTAGTATTTATCTTTTCAGTCTCCTCCTTAATTATATTTCCTTCATCCTTACTATCTTCTTTTCCATCCTCTTCTTTTTCATCATTCTTCTCCTCAAATGGGTCCTCTTCTCCTTGTTTCATAGTAGCTAATTCATAGATGAATTTCCACATTTTTGAGGATTTCTTTTCAACATCTTCAATGTTATTTTGAAGAATGTTGAAGTCTCTATAATTTGGTGCAAATCTTCCTCCATATTTCTTGTTTGCCTTGTAATCTAACATTTTGTTAATTCTGGCATTACCCAGGCTAGTGATGATTCTCTATCTATTTTTCCAAATTTAACAATAATGCCACTTTTGTTCAACAACGTCATATAGGCATTTTGGCATAGTCATATAATGTTTTCTAAAATTTTCACATATATTTTCAATATCAAAAAGTGGTTTATGACTTACCACTTTGAATTGGCTTGTATCTATTGATTTAGTCTTTTCTTCATCTGATTCAGGCTGTGCAACATTTTTTCTTCTTTTTTTCTTCTGCACTTGGCTACCTTGTTCTATTTTTTTGAACTTCTCCTTTGTCTTCTATGTTGTGACATGTGTGGTGGCTTTGGTAGTAGGTGCACTTGGGTTGGTTGGGCTTGGCTTTGCAATTTTTTTGGCCTTGGTCATAGGCTGTGCCTTAGTCTTTCTCTTCTTTGGCTTGGCATGTGTTGGTGCTTCCTCAGCTTCTTCTCCCTTGACACCCTCTATTTCTTTTTCTTCTTTATCCTCTCCCATGCCTTGGGTTAATTCAAGAGTTCCTTGGATTTTTTCTTTTTCTTCCTCTTAATACTCTTCATCTCCTTCCTCTTCTTCCTCTCCAACACCTTCAGCATATTTAGCCTTAAGTTTCTTCACTAGTTTGTCCTTCTTCTTCACTGTAGATGTTGTCTTCAATTACATTTCTACCTTTGACTTCATTACATCATAGTTTCCAAGGATTTTTTCCTTTTTATCAACTTCCTTTACTAGAAGTGTAGTGATGGCTATTGAGGCTTCATCAACATTGATCTCATAACCTAAGGGTCTTAGCCATCTTACCCTAGGTATAGCAATTTGTACATATGTGTAATCAATGTCTACAAGAAAACATATATCATTGTAATGTTTCTCAACCAAAGAGACAAGTATCCTCATCCTTTGCTTCATAGACTTCTTAAAGTCTTCAAAATAACTAGTCATCAACGTCTCAAAGTTTCCTCCCATTTGTTCGATGTACTCATTTATCTAAACAAAAACTAGCCTATTTTTCTTTCATCCTATAGCTCCAAAATATGGGAATCTATTATGTACATATAAAAATATGCAAACTAGAATTGATCCAAATTTGCACTGTGCACTCTTAGTCTTCCTTACTGCTCTAAGGTTTTCCATCAATTGTTGTAGTTGAAGCTCAACTAGATCATAAGTATGATGTTTCTTCACAATCTTTTAGCCAACATCTATTGCAATATGGGGTACACTATTTAATCTACTAGATTGATAAAACTTGTGAAAAATAACCCTTACTGCAATGTTTATCAGTGGATTAGTTATAGTGTCTATTGTCATTCCTCATTTGTTCCACTTTACTCCTGTATTCTTCTCTATTACCTCTTTGGAATCACTTCATAGAGTCTTTGGTTGATCTAGGGTTGGGAAACTAGTAACCCTATGGATTATTCATTTGGTGATTTTTATTGCTCAACCTTCCAACCATAAGGATCCATCATGTATTCAGCTCAATAATATTCATATCCATTCTATCTTGAAAATAGTGGGAAAATCTAGGGCATGGGTCAAACCCTTCCTTTCAAAAATTTTGAATTCGAGTTTCAAAATGTCATTTTCACATAATATATCATAGCCTTCCCTTATTTCCATGTCACTTATTCATCCTATCTTATAGTTGTAACATTTTTTGACATCTTGAACCATAATGACATTTGGGGAAATCATGGACAATGCGCTTGAAGGATCTTGTTGGTAGGTGATGTCAGGAATGACCTTGAACATGCATTGTTTCACTTCATTACTAACTAAGTGGACATTCAAGACCTCTTTCCCTTCTACATTTCTTGAGCTAGATGCCATTGTGACAAACTAGTGTTTTTGCAAATGTAAACTACATAGCTCAGCTTGTGATGAATACCTTGAGAATCTGAAGAACTGGAGTGAAATTGTTGTTGAGATATTTGCAAATGCCTTGAATGAGTTTTTGAATCACCTCTCACTCTACTTGCATTTTCTTGAATTTTGAATAATAAAAAATAAACAAAAATTGATCAAATACCCTTCAAAACCCTTGCATTTAATGGTTAGTGCTTACAGAGTTATAAGTTCGACATCAACTATTTTCAGATTCACTCGGCATCAATGGGAAACTTTTTTGTTCTCAACAACAAGATGAAAGACTTATAGATTTAACTTGAATTTTCACAACATCTTGCATCTTTATTCATGCTAATGTATTCCTTTCAGTACTATCTTCTTTTGAAACTGATGTATGATATAACATTTAAATATTAGTTGCACATACCTCTTATTTTCTTAGTTTGATGAGGTGTGACCACCTGAACCATTGGGTGAAGTGATCCCTCCTCCATTTGATGTACTACAATCTTCTCTCTTTTTTCATGTTTTTATTTATCTCAGCTTTGATGTGTTCAACATTTGCCTTGCCTTTTTCTTTATCAAATTCAAAACTTGGTGCCTTTGACCTAGTTGGACAATGCTTACTAATGTGACTAGTCTCTAAATAGCTTAAACATGTAGTTTGACTTAACCATCTTTTGCAGTTACCATTGAAGTGAGTCATAATGTAGTTCTTAGAGATATGTTTGTATTCTTAACAATAATGACAGCTATATCTTGTGTTGTAATCCCAATTTTTAAAGTGTCCATGGCTTCTTACCTCTGCTGACTTCTTTGATGACCACAAAGACTTGTATCTACATTCAAAGGATCTATGTCCATACTTCTGACAATTGTCATAGTATCCTTCAAATATTGGTGCATGCATGGTTCTGGTTTTGCATTCATGTGCCGATGACCTTGTTTGTTGCACTTATGACAATGAGTCATGTTCTTAGGCTTAGCATTCTAATTTGTATTCTTGCTCCTACACACATTAGTAGTATGTCCTTTCTTACAAAAAAAGTAACAAGTAGGCTTGGAGTTCTTACCTTTGATGCTCCTTTCTTCAACAACTTTAGATGATTCTCCTTCTTCAATTCTTTTGTAGCCTAATCCTACTACATCATTGTTGGACCTTGGGGATTTCATCAATTGTTCAAAGTATTTGATAGCTTCATTTGGCTTGTTGAAGCTTTTAACAATTTTTCTTTCTCTTTTCAAATTATTTTGCAATTTCTCATTCTACAACTTCAATGTGGTTATCTCAATGTCTTTGACATTTAATGCATGATGAGCATTCATCATTTGGCTTAATGTCTCTAATTTCATGTTTGAGATCATGGTTAGCTCTATTGACTTTTCTTCTAGCCTATTATTCAAGATTCCTTTGTCCTCTTCAATCATGGCCTTATCTTCCATAGCTTGTACTCTATTCTTTTCTATTAGATCTACAATTGCTGCTTCAAATTCACTAGAGTTTCCATCTGCAAATAGCTCTGTGGTATCAATCTTTGTGTATTGTGTGTCATTTTCTGCTATAGCAATCTCTTTCCTTCTCTTCAAGGAACTATTCAAAGCATTTATAGCTTCAGTTAGTTGATGTAGAATAAGATGTATTTCAATCTCTTGGTTCTCAATAGTCTTTCCCAACTTGTTGACTTCTATTTCAAGATCTTTCCTCTAAGTTACAAAGCTTTTCCTTTTAAGAACTTAGCTCTGATACCAATTGTTAGAATTAAAAGTAGGAAAGGTACTTCTGGGGTGGGGGGGGGGGGGGGTGTGGTGGTTGAATCAGGAGTTTGAACTTGGACCTATAAAACTTTCACGCTATATCACATGCATTGAGATACTAAAATAACATGTAAAGTAAATGCATCTAAGACATGTAAGTAATCAAACACACATAACACCAGATATGATTACGCAAAAAGCCTCCAAAAGAGAAGGTAAAACTAGGGTGGGGATGACACCCACAAATCTTTACTACTATAGTTGTAAAGTGTAGCCAATTAAGGTTATAATAGTTTGACCATGAATCATGATCTACCTTGTGAAAGGCCTGCCATATTAAAGAGTTACAAAGACTATTAAGTCCCACCTTGTTAGAGAATTTCAACACCCTGTTAGAAGTGTGCCTAGTTAGAGGACTTTAGGTCATTCACTTGGAATGCCACCCTATTAAATAATTTGGTAAAGCATGTTAAAACTACTCCAACTAGGAGATTTAACTAAAATCACATGCTAGAATATCTCAACATAGATCTTGTAGTTGGCACTTGCTTGCTTGATAATAGATCAACTTGACACAATGTCTTTGATCCTTTATAATTAGATATAACAATGTTGTATCCTTCTCTATTCTCTATTCGTCTCTAACTAATTCTACAATTCACTCTCATTGGTAAGTAACCTTGAATGCTCTGTAAACAATCTTTTTTTTCTCCTATTTAATCATTCACCCCTTGTTACCTTCTTGTAACCTGATAAAAAGTTATGGGCTTTGTCTTCCTTAAAAAGAATTTGGTGGCTTATGGTTAGGTATGAATATATGACTATGATTCATCCATTTTACCACTTAAACACTCATATTTTTTGATTGGTTGCATGTAATTGCATAGGAAATCTGCATATAGATTTGTCCTTATCTTCAAAAGACTGTAATCTATCCTTAGGTCAGTTGAAGAATGGTTTACATTGTTTTTCATGCCATTAAAAAAAATATGTCCAATCAGTGTTACTCAGCATATGAAGTTACTAATGCTCGGTATATACTATAATTCTATTTTTGGCTCAGCACTTGAACTGCTCGGCATCTGCTATTCACTAGGAACTTGAATAACTTGGTATGGTTTATATTCTCTACACCTAAGTGACTTGGCACATGATTGACTCAACACTCATTGCAACTTGAAATGGTCTTATATTTACATGTTGTACTCAATATGCATTACTAGTTTGGCATGAACTAAGTAAGTGTCTTAATGTGTTGACACTCAATTGTCAAAACCAATCTAAGATGAACATTGGCTGATTTTCAAAGAAGGATGATGACTTTGATTTAGCATTTTTTCAAACTTAAAGTAATCAATGTAGCAACTATAAATGGAATTTTAGATGAATCTCAACTGAGAGATCAATCATATCCCTTTGCAAATGAGGGAACAATATGATCTTATGGAGAATCCAAATGAAGAGAAAGTGATAAGAAAACTTTGGAAAAACATTGGTTAGAGAAATTAGTTAATAGATTTAATACCAAAATATTTCAAGTTTACCGATTTATGTTTGACAATGATATTGGGTTTAGTGCAGGATGAGAGAGTTTTCAGTATATTGGGCTTGCTAAAGTCAAAGGTTAGAAATAAATTAGACACAAATTTGGATAATTGTTTGAGGCTCTATAATTCTAGGTATGAGGTAGATAGTTTCTCTTATGATAGGGCTCTCAACATTTGAAGAAATAAATGTGGAATAAGAGGGATGGCCAACATTTAAAACCCACATTGCAGTAGTGGTGGCAGTGGCAGCAGTAGTGATAGTGGTGGTGGTAGTGGTTCATGTCCAAATATTGGGGTCCTAATATAGGTAGTGGTTTATGTCCTAATAAATGAGGAGTATTCTAATGATAGTGATGTTGAGCTAGTCCAGGTGGAGTGGCAACTATAGCAACTTCTCAAATTCAAGTTCTAACTTCTACATGAGTCAAGTAGTAGGCTAACATAAAAGGTTAATAGTTAACTTCTACATTTTAACTTCATACTCTAAAAACATAAAAGGTTAATATTTTAAGTTAAAATGTAAGTATTAAGTAATTAATGGTTTTAGGTACTTCACTAATACTATGTACAATGTACATGTAAATGCCATAAAGACTCAATAATATACAAAACTATAATAACAAAAAGTTAAAATTTATTACATTAATATACAATTGAATTTTGAATGTTTTCATTCTAAATAGATAAATTATTAATCAAACTTAATAATCGATAAGGTTTTTAGGTAAAATTGTGGAATGACATCACTATTGTCAAGAGTTATTTAGAATCATGACACTTGTCAAGGACACATGTCATGACTATGGATGTTTCTTGAAAATAGTGGTAGCATTCCCAAAATTTAACAAAAATTCATCTAGGGTCATTGATCTATCTTCTACTTCACAATCAAGGCTTCGCCAAGTTGAGATTAAGTAACAATTTTTTTAAAAGACTAAGCATAATTATTATTAATATTAATTGAGTCTTGAGCCTTAATCAAACTTTGCAATGACTCGACACATGTCATGATAAAGGATTAATCTAGGTACATGGGAAAACATTTCCCAAATCGGTCTAAAATTCATCTTGGATCATCAATCTTTCTTTTATTCAATAGTCAAAAGTCAAGAGTCAAACATAACTATAACTTATAAGAGAGAATCTTCAACTACATGTGTCCTAATTTTAGGTAAAAATGGAATTTAACTTCAATCTTTAAAATTTGTCCTGAAATAGAGCCACGGTCATTGATCTATTATTAATTGAATGGTCTAGATCAAATTTTGAATCGTTAAACCTTTCACATAACTAATATTAATTATTTAAATTATAATTTAGGGGAGAAGACCCAATAGTTGAGTTGGGTCCTATAGTCAATCACCCTATCATGAACATAGAGTCCAATCTTCTAGCACATTTTTACTATATATTGTAATTAATTGATCTATCTGTACATATAAAAAAAATCCAAACATTGATTAAAAAAATACCAATACTTGATCACATGTAAACTTATAAATGTTATAGAAAATAAATATATAAATTCATTAATAAGTGAAATAAATAACTTCTTGTCTCAAATAAAAATTAAAATATCATATCTATTTCATATATGTGTGTCACTCAAAACATAATATGCTTAATTAAATAAATATTGACATCTTAGTGTACAAATACTACTCCTATTTGTACAACTATTGGGGTAGAAATGTATATGCATAGAGTAAATCATATCAATAATATGTCTCATTACAAATATAAAAGGTGAATACTAATAAATGCTTTGTATTTTCTTATGAAATGTGTGAGATTGTCAAAAACTTTTAGTGTTCAACTAATGGTCCATTTGTATTGGTTATAGGTTGTATTTTATATAATAATGTGTTATTTTAATAATAACAAATATATTTTTTTGGAAGTATTTTCCATTTTATGTTATATATAACAAATATTTGTGATTAATAATAACAATTTGGTCCATTTAAGTTACATATATATTACATTTCATATAGTTATACAATATTCTATTAACAAAAAATAATAATTTTAAATTTAATTATTGAATAATTTTAGATTAAGCTGTGGTTGAATGTTTAAAAAGCCATTTTTTGGACAAATCTCACTCGGTGCACTATTTTAATGAGTTGTGTGACAAGTCACAGCTTCAAATCTTAGTTGTAGCCTATAGGTAGTTCAATGTCCATCTTACATTTCTAAAAAATATGAAGGTCTTACGATATCCCATGTAGTAGCTACATGTTGGTGAAGTTAGTCCTCATGACTACTTGTTCCTCCCCCTATCTTATTGTTGCACAATGCAAATTAAAACTTAAATCACAAAGTGCAATAACCAGTTGCAAACATACCAATTATTTAAAGTTCTTAACAATTTTCAAAATCCATGTTTTGGATGAATAAAATTAAACATGTAAAATTAATGAAACATCAAATTTTCAAAAATATAAAATTATAATTTGTAAATTGCAATAAATTATCATTCGTCAATCATTAATTGCTTGATAATGATAACTTGATTTAATAATCGTAATATTTTTACTTAATTAAAATTGATTTAGATTATAATCAATATTTTCTAAATTGCTTCAACTTGTTAATGATAAGTGACAACTTAATTTAAATTTAAATAATTGCGACATTTTTCATTTAATTCAAAATATGATAAAATTTTAAAAATATTATGATGACCATGATATTTAAATAAATTTAGATTTCAAAATAGGAAGAAATGAATAAATAAATTAATATTCAAATTTTATATGAACATTTATATAGAAGTTATAATTTGAACTTTTTATTTTCAAATCAAATTTCAATATTATCTATACAATTTAAATTGCATGATCATTGATCGGGATTCAGGATTCACAATTCATGATTCATGAATCATAATGTTACATGTATCATAAGTTTAACTTTGACAAACTATTTTTTTATTTATTTAATATTTTTAAATAAATTAGTAATAGTTAAAACTATTATAACTAATAACTATTAACTTGTATGGCCTTGGCCCCTACATTCATATATTATCAAATTTTACAAGTTTTAAAATTTAAAGGACATACATATACATATTACAAATTTACAAATTTTCATTGGATAATTTTCAATTGAATAATTTTTTACTATAAATTGTTAATCAAATATGAAACCATAAAGGGATTATTGAAACCTTTTTTTATGTTTCTAACTTTATAACTAGTAATAGTTAATTTTTTATAACGGAGTCATCGACTAACATTTCAACAGTACATTGAGATGCCGAAAACAAAGTCATAGACTAATAGGGACAATGATTTGAGAAGCCAAAAACTATTATTTTCATCAATAATATTTTAGAGTGTGCAATGTACATAATACTAATTCATAGCATAGATATTCAAAATAGCTAATTAAATCAACCTAGTTTTACTATTTTGTAATTTACATTAAAGGGAAAGGCCCAATCTAAAGAAAAAAATGATATTTTAAAAATATGTTTTTCCCAAAGGGAAAAGGTCAAGTAAATAGGGTTTAGGAAACAAGAAATATGGAACTAGAAAATAAGGAGGTTGGAAGCATTAGTAGGCTAAAGGGTTGAGGGCTTGAAGGCTTCAATCAAAAAGGTCTTCAAATCCCTCCATGAGGAATCTGTTGGAGAAGATGATGCCATTGAACTCATCCAACCATGTGAAGTCAGTCTTGCTAATGTCATCCAACAACAACCACTTCCATAGAAAATACCTTTTGAATTGCACCCACTTCTGATTGCAAGTCAATTAACAATCATTTATGCCAAATAGAAAGGGTTGTTTCTATACAATGCTCCCTATACCTTGCTCCCAACACCTGTCTAGTACATCTTTAAAAGGGATGTCAATGCCTAGCCTTGGTACCTGCTTGACCAATACAAGAATTTTGATGTCATCTTCTAAAAATGTTTCCTTAAAAATGTTATGCAAAAACATCAAAATATCTACTTGATTGCCTCCAAGGTTGAGAAGAGATGTGAGGAAGTGTGAGGTAATATCTATGGACACATGATACCTCTTATCATTTTTTAAGAATTCATGGCCAAGGACCATGAATAAAGCATGGCAAATAAAAGGACCTTGGGCATCTTCCTTGAAAACCATGGCTAGGACATCACTAGGTATCATGCCCAAAAAGGGCTTTTGTAGACCCATTGTAGTGCATTTTAGGTGAATTGGCATATCCATGACTAAGAAACTCTGCAAACCAAATTCAGATTCAAGAATTTGAGAAATGATAATGAAAGAGGAATTGAAGAGGCTATTTAATGGTAGTTGCATTAAATTATTTAGCATTCACAATCTTTCATATCCTTTTTTTTTTGTATTCCTTTCAATATTCAAGTGTGTAAAATATACTCGCATTAATGTCAGATAATCGAAGTACATGCCGAGGTGGCTATAAATGGAATGTAATAATTGTAACTATCAATACCACAATTATGATTTTAATCTTGATGTGATGTTCACTACATTGATCTTCTATTCTCTATAAGGAACAAAAAAATTGCCCTCGACATTGAAATTTTCCCGCCCACAAAATGTTGGATTCGCCAACATTTTAGGCTTTTTTTTAAGGAGAGGTTTCTTAAAGTTATCCCTAAAAAAGGTGGACAAAATGGTGCCTTTGAAATTTTTTAAGAATTGTAAAAATAGTATATTGTGTCCACAAGGTAGTTCGAAAAGATGGAATACTTATGGTGTATAGAGTAGAGTTTATCATAGCTAGAGATGTGCAAGATTCATACCATGGAGGGGAATATGATTATGTTGAATATATCCTCAAGGTGATGAAGAAAAGCATTAAACTAGTTCAAAGTGGAAAAATAAATGATTTCAAGTTCCATCACTACTCACTACTAATGCAACTAATATTATACAAGAATGTAGTGTACATAAGCCCCAATTTTATTGATCATATCTCTAATGGAAATGAAGAGCTGCTTGTTCAACTATGGACATGGGTATGGGATAGTTCATATCATTTTTTTGATTTTCTTTCTTTCTTCAATAATTTTAGTACTATTATCATGAAAATATTAGACCCAGGTTACTTTACGGCCCCTAAAATCTTAAAGAGTCTTTTGAGACTAGCCCTGCTCCTAGAGAGTAAGAGATTGGACCATAATTGGGGAGATATCTTCCTATTTCCATCCTTTTCCTTGACGAGAGTATATGGTTGTCCCTAGCCACTTCACATATTTTCAAAATTCATTTCCCCCAGATTGGTTATTATTGAATTTATGTAGTAGTTGTTTATGGTTAATAGAGAGTAGCTAGGCCCTAACGTTCATAAGGGAACATTTTTATGTAGATGTTTCAAGGTTGGGGACTTTTCAATTTGAAAAGAGGCACTAGATCAAATTCATTCTTTCCTCGACCATTTCAATCTGTCAACTAGTCCTTATAGGGTGTATGATCTTGATAATTGGATGAAGAAAACCCTTAAAGAAATAAGGAACTATGTTTTGCCAAATACCAAGGAGTTACCCCATGAGGATGTTATTCCTAATATTTTTGGAGAGGGGGAGGCATCAGATAAGTTGACCAAGCTTGATGATGTGTTAAAGGTAGAGAGGGAAATGGAGAGAATAGATCCC
This sequence comes from Cupressus sempervirens, assembly GCA_028749045.1. Taxonomy (NCBI): domain Eukaryota; kingdom Viridiplantae; phylum Streptophyta; class Pinopsida; order Cupressales; family Cupressaceae; genus Cupressus; species Cupressus sempervirens. Next base: position 309,974,907 of record CM053792.1, on the reverse strand, counting down.
AATTTCAAGGTATTTTATATGGATGTCTCCTATCCTCATAGGATTAGGATGATGGTCACTGACCATGATGAAATCATGGCCCAAATTCTAGAGGGACCCTTAGGAGAGGAAGAGAGGGCATGTCCTGAAAACCCTAAACTTGACATAATTCCTAAAGATGAAATAGAGAAAGATGAGCCTGTTGAGGTATCATGGGTTACCCAAAGAAACAAGAGAGAAAAATTTGTCCTCATCCCTATAGAGGTTAAGCAAAGGAAATTACAAATTCTACCAAGAAAAAGTTAGTATTTTTCTGACTTAAGGAAAAGTTATATACAAGATAGGGTTATTGTAGCTAAGAACATACTCATAGTCCTAGAACTAGTAGCAACAAGGCTGGATGATAATATCATCTAGGCCCAAGAATTCATAGAAGATGATGAATTCATCAAATTATCTGCATTATTTTTTTGTATAAAATAAAACAAAGTGAGTTGGTGTTGAAAATGAAACCAGGAGAATTAGATGAGAAGAAGTTAGAACTAGTTGAGAAATTGCAAGCCTATGATCTTGAGAGTGAAGTCATGACTCTAGAGGAGGCAAGAAACCTTGTACAAAGAAGTGGGATGTTGTTGGTTCCCAGATAGGATTTAGAACAAGTATTAATGCTTGACCAAATTTGAAGACAAAAAAATGCCATCTCATATGAGGCATGTGGTGCTAATGTACTGCGAAGAGGATAACAATTTAACATTAACACCAAATCCCTAGAAGTATGGAACATGGATTCTTCATTAAGAAAACCAAAGCCAATGAATTTGCAAAGAATAGAGTAGGCTAACATGGTAGTGTAGAATTTTCAAGGGACTTTAGGTGCAAAAATCTCAAAGGTTGTGAAACATTTTTCATTCATGAATGAGGCCAAGGTAGAAGAGATAGAAACCAGACTTGCAAAGTCTCTACATGATTATATTGATGTGAGGAAGTTATATGAGGATGAGATTAGAAAGAGACATATATACAAAGAAAATATTGAAGAACTTGAGGCTAAGGTCCAAGTACTACAGGCTGAAATTGCATCTCTCAGAGAGTAACTTGCAAAGGCAGATAAAATGGCTACTATAGAATAGAGAAAAGAGAAGGACAATCAACAATAGCCATCTAAGGTCACAACAAAGACTTCAAATTAGATAGATGAGGTGGAGGAAAAGGATACAATAGATCCCAAAAGGATGAGCATTGATGCTCCACCAACTTAGCAAGAAGATGAAGTAAGGAAATTTGTCCTTAAATGTATGATTAGCCATATAATTGAGGTTTCAAAGAACACATCACAACGGGCCCATACATTGTATCTTTCTTTACAAAGTGTTGAGAAATTTTGCAATGACTCACTTTCATGGTTGTCACCTACATTTTATTTGTTGGGACCATATACTCAATTTTCAAAGAGGCTTATTATGTTGATGGATAAAAAGCTAGATTTTCCTAACAAGATAATCATGGTGAAGGAGAGCCTAGAAATAGTTAAAGAGTTAATTGGTTTCTTTACTGGGAAATTGCAAATTATTCAAGGAAAGATAAAAGTTTTAGCTTAGGGAATTGAACCCTACATACCACCAATTTTGATAAAAAACAATATACTGAAGGATTGGCATGAATGGTATCATGCATTCAATGTAGTTTTAACTCAAGAGACCATAGTGGTGATTTTTTAAGACACCAATGATGCCCATTTCCATAATTTGATTGACTCCCTATCTAGAATAGAGATAGATTTAAGTAAATTCATAGTGGATTCGAAAGAAAAAATGGATTCTAGGTGGCCTAAAGCCATGAAGGACCTATAAGAGGTTAAAACCATAGAGTGGCCCACTAAACAAGATATATATGTATGGGAAGTGGTGGGAGAAATAAAGACCCTACTAGTAGGAAGCAGTTGAGAAGTAATTGAGGTTAAAGGAAATAAGCGATTAAAAGATAAGATTAGATACACTAAGCACTTCATCAGAAGGATAAAACTCTCATAAATATTCATATGAAATTTTCAAACTTTTGAGGAAGTGGATGGTAGAAGAAGACAAAGTGGATTAAAGTAAAAGTTTTTGCAATAAAGTGCCACCTATTGACTTTTCAACTACCCTCCTAATTTTGGACAAAGCGTAGGAGAATGTTTTTTTTGTTTATCATTTTTGTTATGTCTTGCCTTTTTCTTTTTCATTAAGGTGATGACATGTGTCTTCCTCCCATCTTTAGTTTATTACAATCCTTTATAAGGATTTCAAAGATGAGAAGTAGAGGTCAAAAGTCTATATATTTTTCAATGATGTTATTTTTATAGCCCATCAAATCTTTTGTGATTCTATGAATGTGTTCAAACTTATAAATTTGAGAGAACAATGAAAATCAATGTTCAAATTGCCAAGTTCTAAGTTATAATATGAGTCTATATTAAGTGTTGTATGTATTTTCAAAATAAATTAATATAAAAGGGAATTTTATGTGTATCTAAATTTTGTCTCCTTCCTTGCATATCTATGATTTTGAGATTGAAATGAACAATGTTCTTTTAGTTTAATACAATTCAAAGAGATTGTATATCTTCCATTGATTGTATTTAGTTTAAATAATTAAGTAATTTCTTTCAATAAGTGGCATGGTTTTGGTTATATTAGAGGGATATGATAAGAATGAAGTTTAGAGTTCACTATTGACAAATTTGATTGCAATTCAATTAAATAGGTCTAAGACAACTGGTATTGACTCTATATAACAATGGATAAGGAATTGATCACTTAATTTTAGATACAAGTTGATGGTTTATATAATTGCAAAATATTTATATCAATCAAAATCAATTTTCTATTTCTATGTAATGAAAAACTAAAGTTGTTGGTTAGCCCTTATTTGTAATAGCTTTCCTCTTGATTATAAGTAGCCATTGTGATCAAGAAGCTTACTACAAAGCTAAGAAGAGATTATGACCAATATCTACTATAATGAATAATTTTGAGGGAAAAGGTATTAATAAGTATCTGAAAAGAAAATCCAATTTGTCAATCACCTTCATTATCTTCGAGGTTCACCCACCTTGTCCTACAAAGCCTAAAGAGTATGGAGTATTTTTATGTTCTGTTCAAGTTGGTCAAGAAGCTGAGATTGATTGCACTAAATATAGGATCTGGCTAATCCTTAGGTTTTTTTTTTGCCTTATATATTCTGGTATTGGTTTTAAAGTACCTAGTAGTCTTAAAAATAACCAACACTATCAATGCCAATGAGGGAGATTGTTGAAAAGAGATTGTTTGAAGTGTGGAAACTATTATGGAAAAATTATTATTTTATTAATGATGTAAAACCTACTACTTGTTGGTAAGAAAACTTCATTTTGGTCTAAATACTCTTGTTTTATTGATATATGAAGAGGATTTAAAAATAAATGAGTGCAAGAGCACCTAGTGAAAGGTTGAATTATATGATGTATAAAATGAGCATTAAGACCAAGTAAGACATTGATGATATTATGTATTATTGATTTACTTAAGGCTAAAGTAAATGGTTACTTTATTTAATCCAAGAAGAATTTTTTTCATAAAAAGTGTCTACAAAGTTTCGCCGAGAAAATAGTGTAAGCTAAGAAAATTTAGTTTAGGCTGAGTAGAATTCAGTAGGTGTTGAGTGTCAAAAAATATAGTAGGTGTCAAGCATCAGTAAAATATAGTAAGTGTTGAGTGCCAGGGAAATAATAGTGGTGACTGAGGAAGGAAGACTTAGTAGATTTTGACTAACCTAGTATTGGTCGAGCATCAAAAGACTATTATTGCCTAGTGAATAGTGTAGATGTTGGGTGATAGAAAAATAAGTTACATTGAAGATTTGATGAATCTAAGCTAACAAAGTTGATTTTTTGAATTGTGTGAAGTGTGTAGAAGATAAGTATGATGAGTTTGGTAGTACATAATTCAAAATAAACCATTTTAAAGTGAATTGAAGGAAGATTGTAAGAGAAGTTCCTAGAGGGAACCTAATGAAAAGAAGGAGGATTCAATGAATCTAACCTAACCCTAAGATGGATGATTGAGATTAAGTAGAAAAATATCATAATTCTCTTTATAAGGGGATACAAGTCTAGAAGTAATAAGTGTGGTAGAGTGTTACAAAGTATTTAAAGGTGTTGCTTCTTATGGTGGCCAAGGGGATTAATATGAAATTGGCATATTGAGCAAGAAAGCTTAAGAAGTTTAAGAATTCAAGAGTGAAAAAATAACAAGAGATGAAGGGTATGAATGCCAAGAAGAATGGAGGACTAAACCAAAGATTTGTAATCTACAAGTGACTTTTATTTTATTATCAGATCAAGTCCTACTGCTACTTTCTACATATTGTATCAATCTTAAATCCTTTGGATTAAGGTTGACCTAAAAGTCAGTTTTAAATCCGTAAACTGGGTGACATTCTAATGGAGTGTTCTAAGTCCTCTGATAAGGCTCACTTGTAATAGTGTGATTGAAATCCTTCAACTAGGTCACATTTAACATTGTGCATTATAACCTATAAAAGGGTTGGCTCCTAAAAGAGCTCATTTGAGAAGAGTGAAAAGGCATAGCATATCACTAGTTGTTTTTACAAAATTGGGTTTCCACATTAAATCCTTGTGTCAAAATATGTGAATGGTTTTGTGGTTATTAATGTTTACATTTCGGCAAAGTTATCTTGACCTAGGATAGTGACCTACTAAGTTATGGAGTTATTGGATGTATACATGATAAAGATATTTAGATATGAATTTGTTAAGTATTGAAAAGTGTTATTTGTACATTTCAACCTTGGATAATTGATTCAACACCCACTCATTTATTTTAAATATTTCAAAATATATTTCCTACTTGTTTTTATCACTGATGGCTTGAGCCTACTAGGGTTAATTTGTGCTTATCAAAAAAAATTATGACTTGCCAAAATATCTGCATACCCTCTATTCCATTGATCTTTTATTTTCTCCAAAAATTGAAATTGAATTTCTATGTTGGAAGCTAGATGAATTAGACCTTCAACATGTTTGAAATATAGGAAGATTAACTGGGGGGTTAATTAGTTATTGCAAAAATAAATCCCACATCCCCTAGACTCCAACATAGAATATAAATTTCACTAAAAATATTGATGCTTGGGAAACACACAGGCACTCAGTTTACACTAGAAAATGTTGTAACTTGACAAACACTGAAATAATAACTATAACTTGGAAAATGGAAATCTTAAGATATTATCTATAATTAAATTTACTTAACTTAGTTGCATACACATAAAAGAAATAGAATGAACACAAGTGACACCATGACTTAACGTGGAAACCCAATTTGGGAAAAACCACCAATTGTAACTAGTTATTGATTTTCACTCTTCTGAAATGAGCCTTGTTAGGAGACAAACTTGTTAAAGGTTACAAAACACACTGTTAGGTGTGACATATTAGATGATTTAATCACCCTTTTAGGAGTAGCCTTGTTAGAGGTCTTTAGAAACTTCAATTTGAAAATGCCACCTTGTTAAAAGATTTACAAATAGTTGTTAAGCCAACTCTGTTAAGAGATTTAGATCATTGCTACAATGGTCAAAGAGTAACAATGAGATGACCTGATTTATGATGCAACTAAATTACTAATTACAGATCTCAATTCTAGCTTGTATACTTGATCCTTTCTAATCGAATGTATCATTTCAGTTCTACAAGGATATTCTTCTTATCCTTCTAATTCACTTCCTCTAAGCATCTTGTATTCTTCCATTCACTTCCACACTTTCAATCCTAAATTAAGCTTCTATTTATACCTTATGCATTGTCAAGTCAACTTGAATATAACTTATAATAATTAATATTTATCTCCTCAGTTTTCTAGAACCAAAAAACAAATTAATTGAGCTCAATATGCCAGAACAAGGAAATCCTTCATTAGCCAACCTTGCTTGGTAGACACTAACTCAAAATTAATTTTCCTATGTTAACCAAGCGAAGTCAGTTAACATTGGATCTTTACAAACATTCTTTGGTAACTAAGTGATCTTGTTTAACACTAATTCATTCTAACTTTTCCTTCATCAACTGAGTGAGCTCATTTAACATTCAACTTCTGCAAACATCTCTTTATCTTCCAAGTGAATTAGGTTGAAACTTCCTTCTAAACTTGGAAAACATTAGAATGCTTGGTAGACACAATAAATTGTTATGAACCTAGTGGGCAACCTTCACTAACACCTCAGGGTTTTGGTGTAATGGTTTGTACCATGTGGCATTAGAGCCTCCACCCATATTTGAGTTTCAAATCACGTGGTGATGTTGGCATTGTAGTGTTTTTTTGAGGCTCATATGACCAAGGGAGAGTCTACCTTATGGATGCACATCTAGCCTAGAGTCTGGACTATGGAGTGTGATGGGATGTTATGATCTTAGTAGGTGGCCTTCACTAGCACTTTTTGGTTTTTGTGCAATGTTCCATAGCACATGGTATCAGACCCTCCAACTAGGTTTGATTCATAGAGTAGGTGGCAATACCAACATTGTACTATTCATCTAGAGCTCATACAACCAAGGGAGAGCCCACCATATGGGTGCACATCTTGCCCAGAGTCTAAACTATAGACTGTAGTGGGATGTTATGATCTTGGTTAGTAGCCTTTACTAGCACATTAGGTTTTTGGTGCAATGGTTTCTACCATGTGGTATCAGAGCCTCCACCTAGGTTCAAGTCTCAAAGCAGGTGGCAATGCCAGCATTGCATTGTTTGTTTGGGGCTCATATGACCAAGGTAGACCCCACCGTATGGGTGCACATCTAGCCTAGAGTATAGAATGCAGAGCATGGTGGGATGTTATGATCTTGGTGGAAAACCTTCACTAACACCTTAGGGTTTTGATGCAATGATTCATACCAAAAACTATATTTATGCTTGAGTGAGCTTGGCATACACTAACTAGTAAAGATATGACATTTTGTGTAACATCAAAGACAATACACAATAAACCAATTGTTTTCAATACAATATGTGTAAATTGTGTGTCCTTGTTCAAAATATTATGTGCAATGGACACTTCTTTCTAAATTATTTCCCAATGGGGTAGTCAAATTATTCTTGATCTCACTATCTCTAGCTGTGAGCTTGGCTAGTCAACTTATGATATGAGAGTGAGCTTAAATTTATGTTCTTTCCCAATGAAATAAAACTTTCCCTCACATCATAATTTATTAAATCAATAGAATTTTTATTCTCCAATGTAAAAACATGAACATCACACAACTTCTTGTACAATGAATGAATGGTATTCAAAATTGCTTCTAACTATGTGACTAATTTGGAAAGATCTTCCTATCTATTTACAAGTTCATGAGATAATTTCACCAAAAATATGTGTTCAAATCTTCTTTCAAACCACTGCATCAATTTATCATTGGTCTCTATATCCTCTTCCTAAACTTTATAAACTATATATACTAGTTGATCCAAAATTGGATGCTAATCATCTAAGTTAGTTATGCCAAATGTATCCCCAAAAAATATCTCTAACATTCTGTAATACATGTTTTTCTTATTCTCTCTCCTTAGTTATTCTTGATTTTCCTTGTGGCTCAACAAGGTTTTCAGTTTTTGCATCTACTCTAGTGTTAACTTGTTCAATTCATAGATAGGTAACATAAATACCTAGTCTAGACTAACTAATTTATCATCCAATTCCTCTTATTGACTCAAAACCTAAGATCTAGGGGTTGTATCGCTTGGTAGTGATAACTGCAATTGTTTATCCTTCTCAAATAATCTCGATAATTGAGATTGCCTCTTAAGAGTAGGTGTCACCTACTATTCAAGTGTACTAGTCAATAATTCTATAGGGTTTGCACTAAGTAGTTGTACAATAGCGAGGGAAGGCTCTTGCTCTTTCGGTGTTACTTGTTCAACTACAATCTCTATGTCTTTGACCACTTCTTTCTTCTCTTCTATCTAAGGAATAGGAATACAAGTTAATTATGAAAATAGAATTATAGCCTTTCCTTGTTGCTCCACACTTATATCCTTTGTAACTTATATATCCTCAATATTGTCAGTATTTGTATTCCCAATATTTGGATAATCTACAACTTGTAACAAAACTATATTTGTATAGGATGGAGTTGTTTCTAACATGAGCTTTTGCATGCCATCCTTAGTTAGGACATTTTGATTCTATGGAGGTGTGTCATATTTATCTTTTATAGTATCAAGCTCTTATTGTTCACATTGATGCACTAATTTATTGATTTCTTCAGTTGATTGAGCAACTTCTTCTATATAAGAATTTTAAAAATGTATTACATCTCTTCCTTCTTTGGTCTCTACTATTAAAGTAAGTACTCCAAAAACTTATTTCCATACCTAAATATTGTCCTTCTCAATTTCATGAGCTTTATTCTTCAAAAGTTTATATGCCCTATTTCTTGGCACAAACTTCTTCACAGAATCTTTAATGGCTATAGACATATGTATCTTTCCTAAATCAAGCACAACTTGTGCCAATGTAGTCTCTCTTATTTGTGTTTTTTGTGGATGGTGCCCACTTCCATTTAGCATCTATATGTTTGTACAACACCTCTAGGAATTCATCTCCTAGTTTCAAGGGTGTACATCTAAATTTAATCATCATATCAATCATAGCTTCTTCAAGTCTAACTTGATCATTATTATTAAAAGAATAATAAGTAAAATCTTTGAATCCTACAAAAATTGTTGATTCCCTAATCTTTTCATATACCTAATCCACAAACATTAGAGGGAGTCTCTTTACAATTGGCTTTTTTTTTAGTTCATCAGATTTGGACTCTTCATCATCTTGCTCCTCATGTGTAATGATCAATTTTCCCATCGGCCTCTCTTGTGTATTTGACTTTGGTGAGCTGGTGAGTCTCTTCTTTGATGGACTTCCTTTTGTTTTGATAGCTAGCAGTTGAGTTATCTTTGATCTTTTTATGATATTTACTATTGTCTTTTCAAGTGTGAGAACCTTTTCACATCTCTTCTAAGATCAACTTTTATCTTAGGATCAACAATTATAACTTTCCTTTTCTTTGTTGCCTTGGGCTTGGCAACAACTAATTCTTTGCCTTTTCCTTCATCAGCCTTAGTAGGTTATTTTAATCCTTCCCCTTCATCATTATTATTTTTCTCAAGAATCTTTCTCTTTCTTATCTTTTCAACCTTAGGTGTGCTAGATTCTACAATTAATTCAACCATTATTATTTCATATGTATCAAATTTCTCAAGATTGGCATCAACATATTCAATCAAAAGTCCAGTCATTACTTCTATAACTTGATCAACATTTCCATCATAAGGCATAGACCTTAATCATACAATTGTTGGTATTATTTCTTGAGCATGCACAAAATCTATGTCCACTACTAAACATATCTCATCATGTAATACTTATCAACAACTAATTTAAGTATCCTCATTCTATTTCTCATTTTAATTTTCATTTAATCAAAATAGTTATCCATTATGGCTTAAAAAATTTCTCCCAAGCTATTATTCAAGTTTTTAATCTTCTCATCAATAGTGGCATGTTGTGATGGTTAAATTGTTGCATTGTTATCCTTTCCATCAAGGTTCAAATCTAATGGGGATGAGGTCCCCCGTTTGTGGCCTCACTAGTTCATAGCTCTAGGTCAAAGCGTTTACCCCTCTTTTCACCCAAAAAAAAAAAGTTTTTAATCTTCTCCATAGTGGTTTGGCTCCTATCCATAATATTTTTCCAACCATAGGAAATCAATTTTGTACTTAGAAATGTATACATAGTAGCAAACATCCAAACTTACATGATGTATTCTTTTCTTTCCTATTTGCTTCCAAGTTCTCTGATAGTTTTTGTAGTTGTAGCTTGGCAAGGTCATAAATATGATCCTTCTTGACAATTTTGTATCCCAAATCTACTCCAATGCATGAAACACTATTAAATCTACTAGATTGGTAAAATTTGTGTGCTATCACACAAACTATGAATTCAATTAAAGGATCTTTTATCCCATCAATTGGCATCCCTCTACCATTCTAGTTTTCTATAATTAATTTTTCAATTTCATTCTGATCTACAATCATTATGTTTTTTGGTCAATCCAAGGTAGGATACCAAATCAATCTATGTATTATGGCCTTGTTTATTTTAATTGGTCCACCTTCTAACCATATTCTCATGTCGTGGATATGACCAACAACAACTTTAATCTAGTTTACCTTGAAAACCTTTGGGAACCCTAGGGCATGGGTAATCCCTTTGTCAACAAATATTTTTTTCTTATATTTCAAGACTCCATTGTTGCATAGCTTCTCATAACTTTCCCTTATTTCAAAATCTCCAATCTCTCCTACATTTTATAGATAGCATGATCTTACATCCTGAATAGTTAAAACTTTGGGTAGAATTGACAACAAGGTGCCAATATCATTTCAATCAGCTTAGAAATTACATTGCCCCTAAAATTTGGTGGAGGAAATTGGTTAGTCCTCACAATTTAAGCATTTCTATCCTTCAACATTTCTCTTAATGAAGTCATTTGATCTAGGGATTTGAAAAAATAAACTCTTCTATGATATCTTTAGAAATAATTTACTTGACACTGAAAGTAACACTTATAGATGTTATCAATTTTTCCAATGTGCCACTATGATTCACTTGCTTGGTTGCTAAAATTTCCTTAATCATTGTTATATCACTTGTGAGCTCTAAAATCACTTGGTGAATAGAAATGTATGCTCAAATTTGATAAATACCTTTAAAATTTCCTTCTAAGTCTACAATGAATGCTCTTTTACCCATTTGGTGTATGAAACCTAGATCGGTCTTCATACTTGCTTAGTCAAGGTTACCTTACTCAGCCAATACAAATTCATTTGATCAATGCATCAACTCTCTATATCACTCAGTCTATACAAAAAATCTTAGTCAATATAGACTCTACCATTGATGTTCAGTACTCTATGTAGAAAATGATTGTCTTTTCCTATTTCTTTTTCTGGATTTGCTCTTAATGCATCTTTACTTTTGAAAATAAGAAATTTTAATACATTTATGTTAGGAACTTATATAAGATATGTCATCAAATTTAAATTTCCTACATACCTACTTCCTTCAATCATTTAGGTATGATTACCTAATCCATTGGATTGGGTGATCTTAGTTTTTCTTGCTCTACTACTTCTAGATTTCACTATATCTATCATGTTTTCTTTCCCTCAACTTTGTCTTTTCTATTCCTTGGTGTTGGTGCTCTTGTTCTATTTTTTTTTTGATATGTCCAACTTTGAGATAACTTTAAATCATATTCTTTCTCCATCCAATTACTTCTTATAATTTCCTATGAAATGTGTCTTGATGTAATTCTCTATAATGTGTTTATACTCTCCACAATAGTGACAACTATACCATGTATTGTAATCCCAATTGTAAGAATTTCCTTTTCTCAGTTCATGTGCTTATTTGTTAGGTTTTCAATTGGACTTTGTCTTGAATAAACACGCATGAGATCTATGTCCATATTTTTTTAGTTATATAAATGTCCTTTAAATGGAGTGAGTGATCAGTTTTCTTTGATCTTCATTCATGTGCTTGATGTCCTCCCTTCTTTCATTTAGAACAATTACCAATAGACTTAGGTTTAGAAGTTTGCATCACTCTTTCTTCTAAAAAATGTTAGTTGTGTGTCCAAGTTTACTATAATGATGACAAGTAGGTTTTCCTTTAGTATTTTTTAGTTCTCCACTCTTTGATGATACTCCTTCTTTGTTAGATGAAAATTTATGGTTGCATCCCAATATAGGGGCATGTTTTGTTGATCTAGGTGACCTTATCAATTCCTCAAAGTTTTTAACAACCTCACTTGGTTTTTTCATTCATTCCATATGTTCATTTTCATACATTAACTATTTTCTCATTTTATGACCTTATTTTTGTGATCTCCATGTCCTTTATATTTTCTTTCTGATTAGCAACTATCAATTGATTTATCATATCCAACTAGTTGTTTGTGAGCTTAAGTAATTCAAATGATCTTGTTTCAAGTTTTTCTACCATCTATCTTTTGGCTTCTTCAACCATGACTTTTTCTTCTTCAAATTTCTTCTTTTTCCTTATTACTTCACATAGTGTTATTGATTAAGTTTCCTATTCTCTCTTGAGTTCTTTTTCCTCTTTTCTTAGAGCTCTATTCTTCTACAGTAGTTTTATTATTGCTTTACTATTATTACTAGTATTTCTATTGTCTAGTAATCCTTTTCTGTCTACATCCTTATATAATGTTTCATATCATTGTATTGCTATCTCTTTCATTTTTTTCATTGATTTCCTTAACTCTTCTCTTCCTCCTTCGGGTTGTTGCAATAAGATTGGGATTTCAATCATCTAGTTCTCAATGATTTTTCCCAACATGTATTTCTCCATCTCCATGATCTAATTCTCTTGATTTATTAGGATTATTTAAAGAGAACTAATATATAATACCAAATTTTGGAAGGATTATTGGGAAATAAGATACTGAGAGGAGGGGTGGGAGGTGAATCAAGATCTTAAACTTTAACTTGTAAAACCAAATTACAGAAAATACCTAATTCATCTCATATCTTAGATCTAATATTAACATTATAATGTTGAATAGTCAATGTATAAATTACATTGATAAAAGATTCAATGTATAACACAAATTATTTGGTTACCAAAAACACATCAATGTGAAGGTAAAACTAGGGTAGGGAGGAAACCCAACAATCTTCACTATTGCAACAATAAAGTTACCTTGTTAGGGTTGCAATGCTTGCTCATAATATATGATCTATGTTGTAAGGTGTCTTCCCAACTAAAATATTTAGACTATTAAGTGTAATACCCCAAAATTGGCTCAATGCCATGATACAAATTCTGGTCTATTTTCTGATCAATTCTAAGTCTGATTCCATTAGGCAAATTCTTATTTGGCTATTCGCTACTTGACTTAATTGTCAGATGGAGAAAACCCAAATTTGCATTCATCATGCTTATTATTTAATTCCTATAGTATTTACTCATATTAGTCACATTAAACCTACTTGATTTAATTATAATTTAATTTAAAGTATTTATACTTTAATTAAATTAAATTATATCCTAAGGCTAATGTACTATGGAATTAAATTTATTTAATTTAATAAATACACTTATCTTGATTAATTAAATGGGAAAGCTATTTCTAATTAATTAAACAAAATTATTTAATTAAATGGGAAAGCTATTTCTAATGAATTAAACGAAATTATTTAATTAAATGGGAAAGCTATTTCTAATTAATTAAACAAAATTATTTAATTAAATGGGAAAGCTATGTCTAATTAATTAAATGAAATTATTTAATTAAATGGAGTATTTACTTCTAATTAATTAAACAAAGTTATTTAATTAATGGGAAGCCATTCCTAATTAATTAAATGAAGTTATTTAATTAAATAAGAAAAGTGTCTCTAATTAATTAAAGTATTATTTAATTAAATTGAAAAGGTAATTATGAGAGCATATTTCATTTTATTAAATTAAATATCTCAACAAAATATCTCTTCAGTTCAAAAAGGGGAATTTCCAGTTCACTATTGATCAAAAAGGAATTAAATCAGTTAACTCCTTATTCTACTCAAATTGAATCAGTTAACTCCTTTTTCTACTCAAATTAAATAATTTAACTCCCTTTAATTTGAGAATCTCCCTGTATGACTAAACTTCACCTTTGATCCTGACTATTGATTGAAATTGATCTCAACCGTTGATGGATTCCAGGAAAGTCTATTTAAGAGACCCTCATCTCTTCATTTTGGGAGAGGTTGAATGAGAATTTGCATCGAATTGCTGCTGGATTGTGCAATCATTTGAGCTCCTTATTTTCATAAGATTTTCATTGTTAGTTTAATTATCATATAGATTTAATATGCATACATTTTAGCATAGCTTTCTTTTACATGTTCTTAGATTAAACGTGCATACTCCATTCTAGATTAATCTGCATTCTCATATAGATTAGTCGCATTTTCTTTCAAATCCTTCATTCTTAGAGGGTCTGGTTACTTAACACCTCAAATCTGAGGATATCTAACAAGCAATTCCCTTTAGATAGAAGGCAATAGGTCGCTTTGCAGGGAAAATCTTGGATGAAAAATCTCATGTTCATTCCAGGATACAATGACCGTGTTGAAGTGTGTGTGTTAGCATAGGTCGCATATTCACGCATACATTTTTGGTGCCCACCGTGGGGCAAGAAAATCAATTTTTCTGGGCTCTTTCTATATTTTTTCAATCATTTTTTTGTTCTCTATCCATTCTATTCTATATAGATTTGGAAATCTTTGCGTGAGATGGTCCATTTTTGCACGAGGATCCAGAATCTTCGCACAAAGATTCTTTCCGCATTGCGCGAGAAAGTTCTTGGGCACGCAAAACTTTACACGTAACTTGTTTCTTCCCGCGAGCTAAATATAATTTTTCCTGGGTCATAAAACTTCTTCGAACGAACTATCAGAAATTTTGCACCAAATTCTGCTGATAGAGCCTATTTTGCATTGATTTTTGTGTTTTCTGGTTTTTTTGCTAACTGTTGACTATTTCTAGTTTTTTTGTGTTTTCTAATTTTTTGGAACAACATAACAATAGTTTGCACAACAATTGGAAAAGTGTGATAAAGTTTCCAAAAATAGGTAAAACATCTACTAAGTGCATTGCGAGGATTACCAGGTAATTCTCCTTGACTAATAACACTTCATTTGGAGCTAAAAAAAACATCTCTTGTGTCAAGCTTGTGTGTATATTTCCTTTCAAATTTTACAACACATGCATAATTTGATACTAGGTTGTGATCTCTATTAGTTTCATCTAGCAGGCTTAGTTTTTAGTGATAGATCTAATCAACTATCTTGGGTTATTGGACTCACTAATCTGTCAACCCCTTGTTCCACCCTGTGGTTGCAATATCATCACCACGTTAAAGGGGAGGGGTCTATAGGATAGAAGTGTTAAAGGTTCCACAAGGCAACCCTTTTGTGCTTTCTAGAACTCACTCATTTCTAAGTTGTGGACTTGTTTTGGCTTGTGTGAGGGGTTAAATGTTCCACATCTTTGGACTCACCTCACATTAGTTAAAGCGTTAAGTGTACTACCGTGTGCTTTTTGATTGCTTTTGGATAGATTTTCTTTTAGGAATTAACATCTGTAGACACATAGTAATTAAGCCCCCATGAACACTATTCATGGATCTTGAGGGAGTGGGTTCCTAGTGAAACTCCTCTCTAAGAGAGATTCCTTGTAGGTGGGGAGGATACTTCGAGCATCTTGCAGATAGATGAATCTTCAACTTGTTGATTAAGGCATCCTTTCTGTAGAGAGGTTGATAGATCACTAGGAGTTGATATCATAGATCTTTAAGAGATACTCTTAGTTTAGCGTGTCGGATTAATATGTCTACTTTGATTGGGCTAAAAGTGAAAAGGTGTCAAAACCTTGGATCTAGAAGCTAAGTCCCCTTGTGGTACACTATTGTGAGTCAGTCACCTTTAGAGAGGGTTAACCATAGCAGACAATACCTCTACAAGTAAAATTGTGTTGACAGAACCTCGAGTGGTAATATTCATTTTTGATGTGGTAGTGACAACTACTAGATAAATGTCCTTGTGGAAGAAATCTCCATGGGTGCGGTTCATTGTGGGTTATTAGATCTTTCAAGCAGCTCTTGAAGATTAAGTTCTCAAACTGTGTTAAAACCTCAGTGTGTCTGGATTGAAGGTCACCCCAGTGAGTCATAAAAGTTGTAGAGTCAAACCATTACTGAAAACCTTAGAGAGACCAACTTTTATTTTCTAGGGATGTATGCATGATTGAAAAACTCTTTGAAAACATACACAAATAGCTTTCCCATCATTTGCACAAATGAATTGAAAATGACCCCTCAAGCCCTTATATAGCTGTTGACACAAATTTTTCAAAGTGCTCAGATTTGTGCAAAAATCACACCCCTAGCTAATTGGACCATTCTAGATCCATTTTTGAAATCCAATTCGAAATTTGACACACCTAAGAGCCTCAAAAATGCATTTTAAAATTTTGGGGACCGACGCAATCGAACGCTTGTGCAGCCCAAATCTTTCTAATACTTTGTGATTCTTAGAATCCTTTCAACTTTTCATTCTCCATATTTTCAAAATGAATTTTGAAAATAGTCAACTCAAGTCAACTGTGGCTAAATCTGGTCAACTTTTGGTCAAACTTGGTCTTTGTGACTTTGCAATCATTTCAAATCAACCCTGAATCTTCTTTAGATCGTTCTGATCTCTTCTAGATTCTTTTGAATCTCTTCTTATTCGGCTATTTGCTATTTGACTTAATTGTTAGATGTAGAAAACCCTAATTTGCATTCATCATGCTTATTATTTAATTCCTATAGTATTTACTCATATTAGTCACATTAAACCTACTTGATTTAATTATAATTTAATTTAAAGTATTTATACTTTAATTAAATTAAATTATATCCTAAGGCTAATGTACTATGGAATTAAATTTATTTAATTTAATAAATACGCCTATCTTGATTAATTAAATGTAATTATTTAATTAAATGGGAAAGCTATTTCTAATTAATTAAACAAAATTATTTAATTAAATGGGAAAGCTATTTGTAATTAATTAAACAAAATTATTTAATTAAATGGGAAAGCTATTTCTAATTAATTAAACAAAATTATTTAATGAAATGGGAAAGCTATTTCTAATTAATTAAATGAAATTATTTAATTAAATGGAGTACTTACTTCTAGTTAATTAAACAAAGTTATTTAATTAATGGGAAGCCATTCCTAATTAATTAAATGAAGTTATTTAATTAAATAAGAAAAGTGTCTCTAATTAATTAAAGGATTATTTAATTAAATAGAAAAGGTAATTATGAGAGCATATTTCATTTTATTAAATTAAATATCTCAACAAAATCTCTCTTCAGTTCAAAAAGGGGAATTTCCAGTTCCCTATTGATCAAAAAGGAATTAAATCAAATAACTCCTTATTCTACTCAAATTGAATCAGTTAACTCCTTTTTCTACTCAACTTAAATCATTTAACTCCCTTTAATTTGGGAAGCTCCCTTTATGACTGAACTTCACCTTTGATCCTAACCGTTGATTGAAATCGATCTCAACCGTTGATGGATTCCAGGAAAGTCTATTTAAGAGACCCTCATCTCTTCATTTTGGGGGAGGTTGAATGAGAATTTGCATCGAATTTCTGCTGGATTGTTCAATCATTTGAGCTCCTTATTTTCATAAGATTTTCATTGTTAGTTTAATTCTCATACACATTTAATATGCATACATTTTAGCATAGCTTTCTTTTACATGTTCTTAGATTAAACTTGCATACTCCATTCTAGATTATTCTGCATTCTCATATAGATTAGTCACATTTTCTTTCAAATCCTTCATTCTTAGAGGGTCTGGTTGCTTAATGTAGACACCTAAAAAGCTTTAGAAAATAAAGTATTTTTATTTTCTGGAAAATTCCTGATGACATCATCATTTATTAATTAATTAATTATTTAATTAATTTATTTATTTTTATGCCAATAAATCCCTTTATCTTAATTAAATATATTTAATTAAGGAATCCCTCACAAAAATGTTTAAATCTTATTTAAACATTATTTCCCTATTTATTAATTATTTAATTAATAAATTGACTAAAAAACCCAAAATAAATAAGAAATTTATTTTTTGCCCAAAACTTGGCCAATTTCCTTAAGACTTACTAACCCAAGCCAAAGTTAACAAATATCTCCTCCTTTACCCACCGTCATTAAATGCCATCCACTTGCCTATCCCTAAGCTAATCCTAAACCATCCTAATCCATCCTCTAATCATTTGCACAATCCTAAGCAAGCTTAAAACCCTCCTAATCAAGCCCAAGTCGAAATTGCTCTCATCTCCCTCAAAATATCTCAACCATAAAACTTTATGAAGCCCACTAGGCCATAAATGACTCTTCCAAGCCCTTTTATTGCTCTTACAAGCCATTATGAGGGTCTTTATGAAGATTTTATCCCTTGAGCCTCCTTTGTTGACACATCCTTCCCCTTTCCTCCATCCTCTCACCCTGTGACATGTGTCACTCCCTGATTGGCTGTAAGAAAGCACAATCCATGTGCTCTCCTCTCATGCAATCTGAGCCCTCCATGAGCTTTTTCCGATCCTTGCATCTTAGCCCTCAATCCCTCAAGCCTCTTGCCTATAAATTGGATCCTTCCCCTTTGCAAAACAACACAATCCATGAAGTAAAGTCATAATGTCATTTTAAAAAGCCATTTTACATCAAAACCATACACTCACACCCAAATTCCAACTCCATTTGAAGCCCTTTTTGAAGCATAAAGCTTGAGCATACATCCTATCTATTTAGACAAAGCTACTCAACAAGAGAGCTTCTGATTGAGAGATCCCATTAATGGCTCATATTCTTAATTGAAAGCTCATCTTAGTCTATCTTGAAGTTTCTGAATTTTGTTTAGTTTGTAGAAGCTTTATTTAAATTTGGTTTCTATTAGCATACTAACATTGCTCATATACACTTAACACCTCAAATCTGAGGATATCTAACAAGCAATTCCCTTTAGATAGAAGGCAACAAGTCACTTTGCAAGGAAAATCTTGGATGAAAAATGTCATGTTCATTCCAAGATGAATCCGCATACAATGACCATGTTGAAGTGTGTGTGTTAGCATAGACCGCATATTCATGCATACATTAAATACTACACTGTTAAAAGATGTCACACTTACAATAAAGTAAGGACTCTATTAGGAGGTTTACATAGATATGTTAGGATCACTCAGTTAAGAGATTTTCGCTGATTCAAAATTGATTCAATACCTGACCCTCTATTTTCTCTACAAGAAAATTGTGGATCTTATTTGTATAATTTAATATTTAAATATGATATCTCCTTTCAGTCCTTGACTTCTTTGATTTCCCTTATCTAAACTGATTCTAGACTTAGCCTTTCTTGCCAGTTTCTCTCCTTGATCGGTTCATCACTTGTGCATTCATTTATACATGCATATTATCTCATTTTTTTGTATCCTTGTCTTCTCATCACAATCATACACACTATCTCTCATTTATTATAGGGTTAGAATCCTCCTTAAATATATTCTCTATGAAAGTTCTATATCTCAATTGATGGTTTACAATTCATCATATTTTTTCATTTCCATCTATTTTTTTGATTGGTGGATTTTCATTTCTTGGGATTCTTACATTTTGTAATGATGTGTATTATCCATATTTATTGCCTCTACAAACATTAAATTTCATATGGAAGTTAGCCAAAATAATTTAAATAGTTATTTTAGCAATTACAAACTCATATGACAACATTGAACTACTCAACATCTGAATGTGTTGACACTCGGTCATTGTTGACATACATAGTAGCACTCAGGTTCTCTATACATGTACTCTATTTTTTCGGCAAAAACTACTTGTCAATTTACTTAGTCTCTACTATAATAGTTTGGCCTATATATGTGCTTAGTATCAACTAGGGTGCTCAACAATCACTAACTTATTCGATATATAATGTAAAATAGAAAAAGTCCTTATATATTTTGGATCTATACTAGATGAATCAGTTGTAGTGATGATGGTTCAATATTTCCTAGTAAACGACTGTGTTTGGACACTAATAGAAAAAAAGGCTTAGTGATCAACATTCTACACATAAAAAACACTTTTTTGGTAAAAACATAACTCATTCTAAGATTATCCAAGTTCATGATCCTTTCTTCCAAAGTCAACCACTAGAAAATATTGATTTTTGGAATGAGCTTTTTATTCCAAAGTGAATCTCAAATAGGGGACATAGCTTGACTTACTTCAAGATTTTCAACTACTAAGGAAACCAAGTAAGCACTAGAAGGATTATGTTCCCAAATAAAAGAATCCTTAGATCCAACTTTAATAGATATTATATTGAGACTAACTTAAATATCTCTTAATTCAAGAGAAACTTCCCTAATTTTCACCCACTAACATTCTCTCCAATAATTCACAACCTTGAACCCATAGAACTAATGATATCTCTCTATAATGAGTTTTGAAACAATTACTAAAGATAAAGGTTTATCCAAAAGTTAGAAATCATTCTTGAAGACTATAATTTGGCATTATCCTACTTTTAATCTACCTTTTAATTTAGTAGATTCCTTAGCTTGTTGGATGCCCTTCCAAAAATTTGAATTAGATATACTTTAATTTTTCTTGATAAACTTGTCAAGCAAACTGTTAGTTGGTGTTTTGAACCCCAATTTTAAAGTTGAAAATCTCATCCTCCTGATAGTCTACCCTTTAAAGTTCAATCTTCCTAATGATTCTCCTCTAATTTATATTTAAAATGTTGTGTAAGGAAAGTTGCAGATGAAATTTCATGAAAGCAAACAAAAATATTCAAGCCCAAGATTCAAGACTTTCCTTTGTAAACTCCGTACCATTTGAACCGGTTCAATAGTTTAGAGGTTCAAAAAGTTCAAGCAGTTTAGTGGTTCCATGATGTAGTTTCATGTTGTAAGTTCCTTGGTTTAGGTCCAATATTCAAAATTAAGATTTTAAGAATATTATGGTTCAAATTCTAGATTCAAAATTGAAGTTCAACCTCAAAAGTTCACTTGGTTCAAATGTTTGATGATTCATAGACTCATTAGTTTTATATGACACAATAGGTATATTCAAATGATTGTTTTTAGAATATGCAAGACTATTGCCAGATCCTCATGTACACTGATTAAAAATTTCATAAATGCAAAAGTGTAGTTTCAAAGACAAAATGCAAATCCAAGTTTAAGTTCACTAGTTCAAAGCCCACGCTTGCATATATGAAGATTTATTGATGTTGAGTGCATGAGGATAGTAAAGTGGAGTACACTCAAATATGATTAACTCACAATGGCCATGTAAAAGAATTGGGTCTCCACAAGACTTTTATGAACAATTATAGTAAGTTGTCAAAAGATAATTGCAACAACTATCCACTTGAAGGTATAGTTGATTCATACATTGTAGTTGTTGAAACTCAAGAATCTTAAAGGTGAGATACCATATCCAATATAGTAAATAGACCAAAGCAAAGAACTCATGATCTGAAGGTATAAGTTCAAAGTGAATGATCATATTTAAAGGTTCAAATGGTTTAGATTTAGTAGCAGCATCAACTTAAAAAAGACAAAAACAAAAAAAAATAGGGTCTCAATATAGGGGTCATAACTTTAAAACTCACCGTTGGATTGTGCTCAGTTTTGGATATGTGTGAGCAACCATAAATTTTTTAATTTGGAAAGAAGAAATTTTCAAAATATTTCCTAGTTTGTGAGATATATATGACTATTCACAACACTATCAAATCAACACTAACAATCATAGTGTAGATCACATAAAATCAATCATATTTTGGGGGTCATATCTCTCAACTTGACTATTCGATTGGGCTACATTTAATTTTATTTTTTCAGAAAAAAAAATTCTCTAAATTTCCTCCAAATACTTTTATCAGATTCCTTATGGAGTAAAAGTTACGAGTTTTGGAGTGTAGCATTTTTGAATCACAACTAATAGCAACACAATGCAGATAATAGAAAATCAGTCATATTTCAAGAGTCATAACTTTTAATCAAACTATTGGATTTTTCCTAATTTTCAATATAATTCTCTAAATAATCTCCAAATGGTTTATCTATGTACATTATGGATCAAAATTTATGGGTGTCTAAGCAGAGTATTGTCAAAATTAATAATGGCAGTCATGAAATGACTAAAACACTTCATTACTAGAAAATAGCACGTGTTTGCATATAAAGTATATATTATGAGAATGTTATAACATTATAAATTTTTTCTATAATGTTGTAGAAATGGTAATATGATGTTATAAAAAAATTTTATGATGTTATAAGGGTAGAATATGTGTTGCATATGGGGGGAAATATAGGATGTATAGGGGGTAGTTTTTTATGGTAATCAAAGATGTCCATTTTAGTTTAGTTTTCTTTTAAAATATTCTCCAAAGATTTTAGATTGTTGGTAATACTCAGAAATTATATAATTTTTGGTTGAATGGAAATTCCATTATTTTGGAAATGGTGTGCTTTGAATTGATGATTTTCTTGAGCTATTTATGGATTAAGGTTGAGTTGTGGAATCATGTTCTATTATTGAATTCATTTGTTGCATAGAATGTTCCTTCTCATTTAATCTTTCTTAAATCTTTCTAAATGCATGTATGGATGGAAGAACTGTATGTCTCCATTGTTGTATGTGTAAGTCTTTTTCTTCTTCTTTTTCACTTTTAGCTTAAAAGCATTTCTTAATCTCATTCTTTGTATATCTAAATCAGGAAGTTGTACCCTGTAAAATTTAGAGGGCACTTGCATAATCTCATTGCAACATGACCCAAATATTGGTGTTGTTTTTTCTTCAAGTTTGGGAATTTTTGAGTCATCTTGTAAGCTTTTCATGTGAAGAAATTTTTTTTTACCAACATATTTTTGGTGACACTACTAGGGAATTAGAAATGAAGACTAGTATCTATAATTTTTTCCTTAATTTTATAATTATCTCTGGATGTTGGAGATTGGTGACTCTATTATAAACTTTCAAAAATTTTGGTCAAAGAGTCCAATTCTTTCATTTTCAAAATTTAAGGTATCTCTCCTAAAATGGAGGTTTGTTTCTTTGTTGAAGAATCATAGCTAGTAGCCTTCATTATTCATAAAGAAATCTTAAAAGATTAGGTTCCAACAAGAGATGAAGATACCTCAAAAATCTTGATCTTTATCCAATCATTCAAAGGTGATCCTTTTAGAGAGTTTACCGAATAAGTTGCAAAGAAAAATACTTTGTTTAAGTCTTTCTATGGTGCTTTTCTCATCAAGAAGAAACCCCATGTGAAAGAATCAAAAAGTGAGAAGGAGCAAAGAGATGTTGAAGAGCTTGTAAATTTAAATAAGGCTTTACCACAATCTTTCTTTAGCTTATAGGTAGAATCTCTCAAGACCATAGGTATGGAATATCATCTAGATTCAAGTGGTTCTAATAATAATTTTTTTTGGACTAGTATGCAGTAGGATAAGACTTCTAGTCTCATTGAAAGAATGAATAATGATGATTCTTTGCATTCTAAAATTTGTAATCAGCCAATTAAAGAATTTTCCATTTGTGATAATGAAGAAATATCATGTTTTCCTCTTGGAAGATATGCTAATAATAAGATGACACATTCTAATGATAAAGATTTATCTTACTCTAAAAATGTTTCCTACAATGTGAATGTTGATATGGAATGAAAGAATAAACATGCCCATGAGATGCCATGGTAAGAAGATCAGCTAGCAAAGAAGATGACCTCGCTATAAGAATTTTAGAATGTAGAAATGGGGTTGAACATTATGATGATTAGATAAATGAGGAAGTAGATGGGATGGTTGGAATGAATAATTATTGCATGTTTCTTTCACAAACTAAAGTAAGTATTCCTATAAGGGAAGATCTTGTGCTTGATGAAACATCTTGCTTTGCTGAAATATTTCATAGTATTATGGGTTATGTTAAAAATGATGATCTTGGGAGTGTTTATTTAAAAGAGAATGTAGTCTCTCTTGAGGATGTTTCTAAGCATTATCTCATTCAACCTAAAGTTGGGAGTCATTTGAAAGAAGATAGATAAAAATACTAGAAAAGAGTAGAAGTTTAGGACATGATTTGGCTGTTTGGGAATGGTTATTTTGTCATACAATTACTACATATTATCAATATGGAATTCAAAAATATGGAACTTATTAAAAGAACTAGTCTTGGGTAGCAACTTCATTAATACATGATCCTTTATGCTAGAAGGGCTCATATTTTTCTGAGTTGTTGAGTGGTTTTCTATAAGTCCATCTTGTTCTTGGCTCGTATGGTAGGATCTTCCTACCTATGTATATGTTTATAAGTGTGCTCTTGCTTTTCAAGTTTTTGATTGGGCTTACTTTGGTTTTTTGTTGCCTTGTGTTTAGTTTAAGTTCTTAGGGTAGTTTTTTTTTTCTTCTTGTTTGTTTTGGTAGCTACCCTACTTTTCCTGCAAGTAGATCCTCTATCTTTTCTGTGCTTTGACTTTATTGCTCTTCTATCTTTTGACCAAAAATGTTGGATTCTTCATGCAATTTTCAATACATGCTCCCCAGTCAGAGCAAATGTTAGTTGGTGTTTTCAACCCCAATTTTAAACTTGAAATTATCATCCTCCTAGTTGCATTCCCTTGAAATTTTAGTCTTCCTAATAATTCTCCTCTGATTTATATTAAGGATGTGTAAATTCATATTGCGTAAGGTAGGTCTCAAAAAAAATTTTGTGACAGTGAACCAAAATATTCAAGCCCAGGGTTCAAGGATTTCCTTTGTAAACTTTGTACCATTTGAACTAGTTTAATAGTTCAGAGTTTCAATAGGTTCAAGAAATTTAGTGGTTCCATGATGCAATTTTGTGTTGTAAGTTTCTTGGTTTAGATCTAATATTCAAAATGTAACTTTCAAGAGTATTATAGTTCAAACTCTATATTCAAAATTGAAGTTCAAGTTTGAAAGTTCACATGGTTTAGAGGTGAGATGGATCACAAGTTCATTGGTTTGATGTGACACTATAGGTATGTTTAGATGATTATTTCCAAAATATGCAAGACCATTGTTAGATCCTCATGTACAATGACTCAAAATTTCATAAATACAAAATTGTAGTTTCAAAGGAAAAATATGAAGCCCAGTTTAAGTTCACTAGTTCAAAACACACACTTGCATATATGAAGTTTAATTAGTGTTTTTTGATCTTAGATTGGTTTTGACTAGTGAGTGTCTATACACTTAAGTCATTTACTTAGTTCATGCCAAACAACTAGTGTATATCGAGCACAACATGTATAAGATAGAGCATGCTAAGTCGATAGTGAGTGTCGAGTCACTCATGTGCTAAGTCACTCAAGTGTCAAGAAGACAATGTATGCTGAGTGATATAGAAGCCAAGTAAGTAGTGCATGTTGAGTCATTTAGATCCTAAGTCATAGTGTAGAAATTAGTGTATGTCGAGCATCAGAGGCTTCAGATGTTAAGTAACATAGTTTTGTCATAGTTGTTTGTATTGACACAAATTACTATGTAAACCATTTTTGACCTGTCTTATAGATTCAACTATGATATTTTGGTGATAAGGATGAATCTCAAGTTGGAATCCCTGAAGTTCATGCATCCAATCAGGTAAAGGGAAGGTTTAATCAACAAAATGGATGAATTATAGTCATTGATTCATACATCACCCTAAGTCACCTAGGTCTTCTTAAGGAAGACAAACCGTAAACTTTGTATGTATGTGGAAGGAGTGAAGAGAGAAGTTTCCATGCACAAATAGAGCATTCATGGTGACTAAGTAGTTGTAAATTTAAATTTCATTGTAGAATCAATTAAATGAGAATAGAGGATGGAAATAGTCAACAACAAAGAGACATCCAATCAAGAACGATCAAGAATACATCAGTTTAGAAGTGATCTATTATCAAGAAAAAAAGTGCTAACTACAAGATCAATGTTGAGACATTCTAATAGGTGAATTGGTTAAATCTCTTAACAAAGTAGTCCTAATAGGTTGTATTAAAATCCTCTAACAACGTTATTATTTTATTGTGAGTTAAAGTCCTTTAACAAGGTACACTTTTAACAAGGTATTGAAATACTTTAATAGGGTAATACCTAATAGTATTTTTAAGCCTTTAATAGGGTAGATCATGTCTCATGATCAAACATTGTAACCTTCATTGGTTACACTTTATTACTATAGTAGTGAATATTTGTGGGGGTCACCCCACTCCAATTTTACCTTCACATTGGAGGGTTCCTAGGTAAACATATATGGTGTCATATATGTGTGAATGCTTATTTGTTTACATGATTTAGGTGTACAAGTCTACATGGTATTTTAGTTTACTTTTTGAATGTATGAGATGGATGTTTGGTGAATATTTTATGGATCAAAGTTTAAAGTACTGATCCCCCCCCTAGAATTTTGCCTTTCCTATTGTAATTCCAAAAATTGGTATCAGACCTAAGTTCTCTGAAAGAGAAGCTTTACAACTTTGAGAAAATATATTGGAAATGGAAGTCTACAAGTTGGGAAAGATCATTGAAAATTAGGGAATTAAAATACAACTCATTCTTCATCAACTGAATGAAGCAAGAGAAGACTTAAAGAAATCTTTAAAGAGAAAAAAGGAAATATCTCTTGAGGAGAATGACACATAATATAGAAAGATGGACACTACTAAGCTATTTGCTAATGGAGACTCTAATGAATTTGATGTAGTAGTTGTAGATCTAATGAAAAAGAATAGAGCCTAAGTTGAAGATATTAGAAATCTCAAGTTAGAGCAACGATCACAAGCCATACTACTATGTGAGGTGATTGAACAAAAAAAAGAAAGACATGGAAGACACAGCCACGATCAAAGATGACAAAAGAGTTTTGACCAACAGAATGGAAGAGAAATCATCAAAGCTAACTAAGATTGCTAACATGCAATTGGACACTTTGTGTCAAATGATGAATTCCAACTATAAGTTGAATGTCAAGGACATTGAGATAACAACATTGTAGTTGCATAATGAGCAATTGAATAATGATCTAAAAAGGGAATAGGAATTTTCTAAAAGTTTTAATAAACCAAGTGAAGCCATCAAATGCTTTGAGCAATTAATGAGATTCCCCAGACCTAACAATGATACACCTAGACTAGGATACACAAGTACTAAAGAAGGAGAGTCAGCCAAAGTGTCAAAGAAAGGAGCAATAAAGGTAAAAATTCTAAAACTACTTGTCATAATTTTGGTAAGAAAATACACATTGCAAATCTATGCATGAGCATGATTGTAAATCAGAGTGTTAAGCAAAAGAGCATGGGTCACTATCTTAAGTGCAACAAACAAGGTCATCAAGCACATGAATGTAGAACTAAGACCATTGACACTCAAAGATTTGAGGGATATTGTTATAATTTTTAGAAGTATCAACATAGAACTTTTGAGTGTAGATCCAAACCCATGTGCTCAACAAATAGGCAAACAAAGGTAAAGAACAATGGCAACTCTTTTAACTAGGATTATAATACAAGCTATAGTTGTCATTATTGTCAAGAGTATGGACATGTTCTTGAGAATTGTATTAGAACACACTTCAAAAGTGACTACAAAAGGTGGTTGAGTCAAACCACATGTTTTAGCTATTTGAAGATTGGTCACATCATTCAATGTTGTCCAACAATGTCAAAGGCACCAAGTTGTGAGTTTAATAAATGTAAAGGAAAAGGGAAGGAAGATATTGAAAATGTTAGAAATAAAATAAACAAAACATGGAAGGAAAAAGATGATTGTAGCACATCAAGTAGAGAAGAGATCACTTCTCCCAATGGGTTAGGTGATCACAACACCTCAAAATAAGCAATCAAGAGGTATGTGGGACTGATATTCAAAGGTTATATCATACATTAGTTCCAAAAGATTTAGTACTAAAAAGTATACATAAGCATGAATAAAGATGCAAGATTTTATTAGGAATCAAAGAACAAGTCTTTAAGTTTTTCATATTATTGCGGAGTATGAAAAGTTTCCTATGATTTCCAAGTGAAATACTAGAGGATGCCAAGCTAACATATTGACTAGTTATTGCCAAGCTCGTAATGTTTGCTAAATGAATGAAAAGACTAGTGGATGTCAAGTGACTCAACATTAAGTGTAGTATCTCAAAGGGGTAATTGATTGATTTATGTTAGAAAATAGTATAATTGTAAAATTGGGAGTATTGGTGACATGAAAATAAGAGAAGCATATGATAAACTATGTTAAAATAGAGTGTTAAGGGAAGAATTCAAGATTGTAGAGAACAAAGGGTTAACTCATGCCCTAGAGTTCCCTAATATTTTCAAAATTGAATGGATCATAGTTCTTTTGAGTAGGATTCATTATAGTTTACTATGGTTGGATAATGGGCCAATCAAAATCACAAAGAGAGTAATCCATAGGGTAATAGGGTATCGAACCCTAGATTGGCCTAAGACTATGAGGAGTGAATCTAAAGAAGTTATTGAGAAGAACTTAGGGGCTATGTGGAATAAGAGGGGACTAACCATAAACACTATCATAGTTTCTTTGATTGATTTTGTAGTCAAGGTAATTGCACATGAGTTTTACCAATCAAGCGGATTGAATAGTGTACCCTATATTGCAGTAGATGTGGGTTGCAAGATTGTGAAGAAGGATCATACATATGATCTTGCCAAGCTACAGCTATAATAATTGATTGAAAATCTAGGAGCAATAAGGAAGAAAAAAGAGTGCTTGGTTCAAATTTGGATCTATTTTGATATGTATCTTCTTTTATGTTCAGAACACATTTCCTACATTTGACACTATGGCATGGAAGACAAATAGGTCTGTTGTAGTTCAAATAAGAGAGTTCATTGAACACTTAGGTGAAAATTTTGAGTCAGTAATGACCAATTATTTTGAGGACTTCAAGAAATATATGAAGAAGAGATTGAGGATTCCAATATCATTAGTGGAAATGGATTATGATGATGTTTGTTTCCTAGTTGATGCTAATTATACATTTTTTCAAGTAGCAACTCCAAGAGTAAGATGGCTAAGTCCATTAGGCTATGAAATTAATGTAGATGAGGCATTTTCACCAATAATAGCATTACTTGCAAAAGAAATAGAAAAAGATTCTAAAGCATTTGGTAATTATGACATGGTTGAATCTAAGATTACCAATTAGTAAAGAAATTGAAAGAAAAATTTGGTGAAGATGTCGAGTAGGAAGAGGATGAAGAGGAAGAGGATAGAGAGGAAGAAGATAGTCAGATTCAAGCACCACTTGCATTGACACAAGGATAAGGTGAAGATCAACAAGAGGAAGAGATAGAAATTGTAGAAGGTGCCAAGGAAGAAGAAGTCAAGGAAGTACATATTCCTACTTGTCAGAAGAGGAGAAATTCTAAGGCACAAGCAGTAACTAGACCCAAAAATATTGCTAAACCAAGCCACCCCAAACCTACTACACCTACCACAAGGGCTAGTGTATGTGTTACTGCACAAAATGATAAAGAGAAAGCCAAATCTATAGAGAAAGAAGGAGGAGCACATAAAAGACCAAGGAGAAATTAAATTGCTCAGGCTAAATCCACTGAGGAATGAAAAAAATCTGATGACAATAGCCAATTCCAAGAGGTGAGTTATAATCCATCCTCAGATCTAGATAACCTATGTAAGAATGTTAGGAAGAATGCATATTTGTCACAATTTTCTCACATTAATTTTGAAAACCTTTGAAAATTTGAAAAGAATAAAATGGAGGAGGCAATACATGTAATGAGGGCTACTTTCAAGAAAACCCCTCTAGAGATTGCAAACTCAATACCTAAAAGACTATATGAAAGAGTTGAGAAAAAATGGCACTATTGTTTAGATACTAAAAGGAAAATAAGAGAAATTGCCCTTATTCAAGTTATTCCCAAACTTATAAAGTCACAAATGGCTAAAGCCATAAAGAAATATGCTATTAGATTTGTCCCTATATATAGAGCCTTTAGCATATTGCAGGATAACATAGAAGATGTTGTAAAGAAGACTATGTACAGAGATGGAAAGTTACATATGGGTTAGCTATAGTCAATACAGGAGAACAAGAGCCTATTGAGGTTAAAGATGATGAAGAAGATGATAATAATGAAGGCACAATTGAGGTAGGTGCTAAAATGAATGTACATGATCGAGTGACAACTGAGAAAGAGGAGCAAGAAGATCATAGTGTATAAGATACACAATTGCCAAATGTTAGCCCTCAACAAATAAGAAGTATGAGTCCTAAAACTATCACAATAAATGATGTTTCTAATCTCACTAATCAGAACATCAATCTTCTAATAGAGAAAGACTTGAAAAAGGTACTTGATCAAACTATACTATAGGATAGATTGTGTGAGAACCCTATAATTGGTGAGTGTAGATAAGATTTAGAAATCAATGACTCATACTACAAGGGAAGAGTTGAAAACACAAGAACCACCTACCATCACCCCTCAAGTCACTAGTGTAAAACCTTTAGATAAATTACTAGAAGTCACACCTAAAAAGGTTGATACAATTAGAGAAGATAAAGTGAAAACTCAAGATACTATTGAAACATAGAGTCAAATAGGTCAGATAGATTTGTCTACACCTCTAGCACAAGTTCAAGGTGAAATTCAAGGCATTATGGCAAAAAAGGATAAGACCAAAGAGACTAAGTTGACACCCAAGCTAAAAGAGCAAGAAAAAATTTAGGCCCTAGTAACTTTACCAAAATTTGGCACTCCTTCCACTCACACTCTTCAAAGGTTGAGCATAGATGGAACACCTTTACATTTCTCAGTGCCAAGTCCAAGTTCATCAAAGGAAAAAGAGCTAATAACATATGGAGATGTAAGCCTAGATAAATAAATTATTTTTCCAAAATATGATTATGCCACAATGAAATTAGAGAAAATGGGTATACTCCAAGAAGCCCTAGATAGAAACAAATGTCAAGAACTTCTTAGAAGGGAGCATAGGAAAAAGAAAGCTTTGCTTGATATTAAAGACATCTTCCTAGATGCATTCAGTCTACCTACTCGAGATGAAACAAAGCCACTTATTGAAAAATTGACAAATATAGTAGAAAGGGTAAGTGATGTAGACCTTGATAATAATGCAAAATTATTAGAATCATCTAAAAAGAATTTTCAAAATAAAGTGAATGAGAAAGTATCCTATGATATAGCACTTACACAAGTTGCATTGGCAACTAAGATAGAAAGTGTGAAGAAGGTACTTGAGAAGATTTTCTCTCTATAAACAAAACTATATAATCCTACACTCTTGAAAAAAGAGACAAGAAGTCACATTTTGAGGTTGGAAAGTCAAATTAATTCATCAGGTGCAAAATTTCCTATAACTCCAGCTCAAAGTGGGAAGCATTTTAGGACTTTGTTGCAAACCTAGAGTTAGTTAGTAGCACTATTTGTAGATGAAGCCAACATAAGGGCCAAATTGATAAGCATCTAAACCACATTTAATCCTCAATTAGATATTTTACACAACAATTTAGGCTATGAAGAAAGACTCCAATCTTTCTATATTAGATGGCCTAGTTCACCTTGCTGCTGAGCTGGCCATCCAACTTGATTCTTTAGATGTAGCTTTGAATAATTGGGATGCCACTCTTTAAATTATTCTTGAGGTCCATAAATCTTTCTTGGAAAAACACACTATCAGTGTATAGCCCATTGACATTAGTGTTAAAAGGGGGGAAAAAGAGAGCTAGAAAGAGAGCTAAGCAAAGTGGGAGAAAGTTATCTTAAGAAAAAGGAGAGAAATAGAGTTAAGCTAAGAAGAATAAGAGCATGGGGGAACAAGCACAGACAAAAAGAAAGTAAAAGAGTATCACTTGAAGCATATCTACTTAGTAGGAATAACATTTTTACTATAGAACAAGATCTAACAACTAAAGGGGGGTTATAAGTTTTGGAGGTATAAGTTGTTGCAAAATTTTATCAATTGAAGCATATCTACTTACTAGGAATAACATTTTGGGTATAGAACTAGATCTAACAAGTCAAGGGTAGTTATAAGACTTTGAGGTATAAGTTGTTGCAAAAATTTGATATTTTGAAGTTTTATATAGAAGCCAAATAAGAGATATGTTGTGCTCATATGAATAAAGATATTAATGCATGACCAACTATTTTTGACACTCATGTCAAAGGGGGAGATTTTTGATGTTAGATTGGCATTAACTAGTGAGTGCCTATACACTTAAGTCATTTACTTAGTTCATGTCGAACAAGTAGTGTATGTTGAACACATGTATAAGATAGAGCATACCCAATCCACAATAAGTGTTGACTCACTCATGTGCTAAGTCACTTATTGCTGAGCACAAAATGTATACCAAGTGATATAGAAGTTGAGTAAGTAGTACATGTTGAGTCATTCAAATGTCAAGTCACAATATAGAAATCAGTATATGCCGAGCATTAGAGACTTCAAATGTCGAGTGACATAGTTTTATCATAGTTATTTGCATTGACACAAATTACTATGTAAACCATTTTTTAGCCAACTTACAGATTGAATTACAATATTTTGGTGATTAAGATGAGTCTCAAGTTGGAATCCCTATGCAATGCATGCATGTATTTAAGTAAAGGGAAGGTTTAAATGGAAAAATGGATGAATCATAGTCATTGATTCATACCTAACCCTAAGTCACCTAGGTCTTCTTAAGGAAGACAAAACCTAAACTTTGTATGTGTGTGGAAGGAATGAAGAGAGAGGTTTTCATGTGAAAATAGAGAATTCATGGTGACTAAGGAGTTATGAATTGAAATTGCATTGAAAAATCAATTAAAGGAGAAAAGAGGAAGGAAATAGTGAACAATAGAGAGACATCTAATCAAGAAGGATCAAGAATACATCAGTTTATAGCTAATTTGTTCTCAAGAAACAAAATACTAACCATAGGATCAATGTTGAGACATTCTAATATGTGAATTAGTTAAATCTCTTAATAGAGTAGTCCTAACAAGATGTATTAAAATATTCTAACAAGGTGCTTACTTTATTGCAAGTTAAATTCCTTTAACAAGGCACACTTTTAATAGGGTAAGACCTAACAGTCTTTTTAAGCCTTTTACAAGGTAGATGTCTCACATGGTAGATCATGTCTCATGATCAAACATTGTAACCCTCATTGGATACACTTTATTACTATAATAGTGAAGATTTATGGGTGTCCTCCCCACCCCAATTTTACCTTATCATTGGAGGGTTTTTGGGTAATCATATATAGTGTCATATATGTGTGAATGCTTACATGTTTAAATGATTTAGATGTGCATTCTCTACAACGTATTTTAGTTTACTTCTTAAGTGTATGAGATGGATATATGGTGAATGTTTTATGGGTCAAATTTTAAAGCACTGATTCTGCCCCCCCTTCTTAGAAGTTTACCTTTCCTATTGTAATTCCAATAGTGTTAAATACACATGGATAAGAATGGGGAGTACACTCAAATATGATTATCTTACAATGCCCATTTAAAATAATTGGGTCTCCACAAGACTTCTATGAACAGTTATAGGAAGTTGGCAAAAGATAATTGCAACAACTATGTACATGAGGGTTTGGTTGATGCATATATTGTAGTTGTTGAAAGTCAAGGATCTTAAAGGTGAGATACCCCATCTAATATAGTGAATAGACAAAAGCCAAAGGCTTATGATCTAAAGCTATAAGTTGAAAGATTTAAAGGTTCAAGTGGTTTAGTTTTAGCAATAACAACATTTTTTTCTTAAAAACAAAGAAAAATGGAAAAAGGGGTCTTAGTACAGGGTCATAACTTTCAAACCCATAGTTGGATCTTCTCAGTTTTAGATATGGGTGAGTAAACCTAATTTTCTAACTTCAAACAGGAGAAATTTTCAAAATGTTTCCTACTTTGTGAGATACATATGACTTTTCACAACACTATCAAATTGACACTAACAGTCACAAAATGTAGATCATAGAAAAATAGTCATATTTTGGGGGTCATATCTCTCAATCCGACCATTGAATTAGGATATATTTTAGGTATTTATTGAAATGATAATTCTCTAAATCTCCTCAAAATATTTTTATTAGATTCATTATGGATCAAAATTTAATGGTTTCTAAGTGCAGCACTAATAATCACAAAATGCATATCACAGAAAATAAGTAATATTTTGGGGTTCATAAATTTTGATCTAAACATTGTATTTATATGAATTTTGGATATGCTTTTCTCAACTTAATTCTCTAAATTCTCTCCAAATATTTTATCTAGATATGTTACATATCAAAAGCTATGGGTATCTAAGTGAAGTATTGTCAAAATT
Source organism: Cupressus sempervirens (assembly GCA_028749045.1). Lineage (NCBI taxonomy): Eukaryota > Viridiplantae > Streptophyta > Pinopsida > Cupressales > Cupressaceae > Cupressus > Cupressus sempervirens. The sequence continues at coordinate 309,940,851 of CM053792.1, read as the reverse complement.
ATTAATGGTTGTCATGAAATAACTACAACACTTCATCACCAACAAATAGCACGTGCCTTCATATACAGTATATATTATGAGAATGTTATAACATTATAAATTATGTCTATAATGTTGTGAAAAGGGTAATATAAAATTATAAACAAAATTTATAATGTTATAAAGGTAGGGATAAAACATGATTTAGTTGGTCATTCCAAGAGTTGGTTATAGGATGGTAATTGAAATCTTTTAAAAGAGAGAAGGGTTCCACTTTCTTGTAGACTGTGTGCTATATATGAGGGGAAACATAGGATGTATAGTGGGGTAGTTTTTTATGGTAATCAAATATAACCATTTTAATTTAGTTCTCTTTTCCAATTTTCTACAAAGATTTTGGATTGTTGGTAATACTCAGAAGTTGTATAATTTTTGGTTGAATGGAAGTTCCATTGTTTCAAAGATGGTATTCTTCAAATTGATATTATATTGATCTATGTGTAGATTAAGGTTGAGTTTTTGAATCATGTTCTATTACTAAACTCATTTGTTGTAGATATTATTCCTGCTCATTTAATCTTTCTTAAATCTTTCTAAATGCATGTGTAGTTGGAAGAACTATGTGTCTCCACTGCTTTATGTGTAATTCTTTTCTTCTTATTTATGTTATCATTATTTGGAAACTATCCAAGAATACTAAGACAGGCCTTTTCTTTCAACTTAACAACATTTTTCAATCTCATTATTTGTATATCTAAATTGAGTTGTACCCTATAAAATTCAATGGGTGCTTGCATAATCTCATTGCAACATGACCCAACTATTGGTGTTGTTTTTTCTTCAAGTTTGGACATTTTTTAGTCATCTTGTAAGATTTTCATGTGAAGAAAAATCTATTTATCAACACAAAGGGAAATCCCTTCAGTATTTGATATGCATAACATTGTTTGAGTCTTTACTAACTCCATAATTATGCCAAATTTTCTTAGTGGTTAAAAAAGAATTCATTCCTTTTATGGATATTAAACCTAATGCCCCACTTTTATTTGGTCTAGAAACCAAATCCCATGCAACCAATGCCAATATTTCCTTATTTGGCACACCTATCCAAAGGATCATTTTATGAAGTCTTTCAAATTATTATTGAAAAATCTTTGAGATTTTGAATAAGCTAAGGGAGTACACTCATAATATTGGTAGAGTGTACATAGTCATTTATAATTTACCTTCTTTACTAATAAGTTAACCTATTAAACTATTCAATTTTATTTGGAATCTTTCTACCAAGGAGGACCAAAACTAATCAAGATGTTTTAAGCTAATAGGCAAGCCAAGATAGGAGGCCAACAAGGATTATTGTACTAGTAAAATAATAAATCATAATTGCACTTTTTGATACTCTATTGCGTAATATTCTTTGGTTATGGGGTAATCTTAAGGGAGAATACCTCATAGTCATGTTCAATAAATGGGACCATACTTAGTTTCATTAAATAATCACTCGTGAAATAGAGAGATTTGGATATAGAGGCACATAAAATATTCCAAGTTAAGGTTGTGGAAGGAAACCCCTTATCATGTACACATCTAATCTAACAATGTATGATTACCATGGGGAACAATATGTCGATACCTAACTTCTTTTTAGTAGATTAGGATGACAAGAAGTTTATACTAGGCATCTAATAGATGAAAAAATCTTAGCACATACACTTAAAGCTTCAAAGGATTGGATTTTTCTATTCATAGATGATGGAAAATATAGTCTTGAGGGAAATGTAAAATGGAGGCTCAAAGGAGATCTCAACACAAAAGATGAAAGCCATTTCTTTACATTATGGTATTGTTTAGGAAGCACATCAATTAATCTCAATAGAACCAATAATGAAGCAACAAAAATACTTCTAGGTGTTGCTATGTGGATCCTAATAAGACTTAGACGTTATTTTTTTCCCACTTTCATTGCATGGTTTCTTCTTCTTTTTTTAATGAGGCTTTGGGGATAGATCCCCATAATGGGGTCAAGGGGAAATACCCCTTTTAAGGTCTAGGGGAAGCACCCAAGATAGTGTTGGCATTAAGTTATTATTGCCATTAGTGACAACACTTATCTGTATCAGTATAACTATCGAGCTCAGCACTCAGTTTCCTACACTCACTAAGCTTCACAGTTCACACCGAGCATTCTAGTGTTAACCGAGCTTCTCAGTTCACACTGAGCATTCTAGTGTTAATCGAGCTTCATAGTTTACACTGAGAATCTCAGTATCTACCAACTAGTTAGACTATGTCATGGGAATCCAATGTTTACCGAGTGATGAAAGTGTAATGTTTACTGAGTAATTAAAGTACAGTGTTCACTAAGTGATGAAAGTGTAGTGTTTACCAGGTAATGAAAGTATAGTATTTACCGAGTGATGGAAGTGTAGTGTTTACTGAGTGAAAGCAAGGTAAACAAAGCATTCAATTTTTACCGAGTGATATTATATCTACCGAGTCTCCAATGGTTACCAAGTTTAGAACTACATCAATTGAATAGTATGGACCAAGCCTTCACTTCTACCGATGCATGATGATGTTGAGTAATGAAATGGATGTCGAGTATCAAAAGCTCACAGAGTCAGTTCAGTGAACCCAAGTTATTTATTGTTAGGCCAACTCACTAATATTTTTTTCACCTGTGTTTTGGCTAACCTTGCAATTGTAATTATTGGAATGGTATATATGTAATGTATTATATCATTTACAATGGATGTAAGAAATGAATGTATCAAGATAGTCATGTAATGTGTTGAGAAGAATGAAATAAAATCAGTAGAAGAGCAGAGTATTCAACAAGGTCTACAAGGAGCAGTAAAAGATTCATCAATCACAAGAGGTGATCTATACTTCAAGGATCTAATCAGAAAATCAAGTTTGTAAGTACATCCACTATTTCATCCTAATAGGTGAATTAGTTTTGTAAATCCTTTAATAGGGTAGACTTAACAGTCTTTGTATAAATATCCTAATAGAGTGCATACTTTAGTGTATGTTTGTAAATCCTCTAACAAGGTGGACCTAGCAGTCCTTTTGCTCCTAACAAGGTAGATCACCAGAAGTGGTCAATGTAAGCCTTAACAAGCCAACTTCGTACTATAGTAACAAAGTTTTGTGGATGTCATCCCCACCCCAGTTTTACTTTCTATTTGGAAGGTTTCTAGGTTATCAAATCACTGTGTACATGTGTTATGGATGTTTGATTTCTCATATATATAGTAGATTAGATGAATAAATGGTGAATAGTTAAAGTGTTGAATTTTTTAAAGTTTTGAGGTTACCAATTCACCCATCCCCTCTCAGTAACCTATCATATCTTGAATATTTCCAACAATTGGTATCATAGCTGTTTCGTTCTTAAGACAAAGCTTGACAGCTTGAGCAAAGATCAAGGACAATGGAGATATTCAGACTTGACAAATATATTGAAAATGAAAGGCTAGATCTGGAAATGGCCATGACTCAACTGAAAGAAGCAATGGAGCATCTTTCTCAATCCCTAAAGAGAAGGAAGGAACTTGCAAGACAAATGAATGACAATGATTATGATGAAGAAAAGATTGAAGACGTTTTACCATCAAGCAGTTTAGATGAAGCTAATGAGGCAATCAAGAAACTTTTAGCAAAGAATGGCTCTCTGCAAGAAGAAGTAAGAAAGCTTAAAAGAGAACAAGAAATCCAATCAATCAAGCTATGTGAAGTTTTGGAATAGAGAAACAAGGCAACTGAAGACTTAGAGACAAGAAATAATCAATCCAATCAACATGAACATGTTATGGATCAACTATCTAATGCAAATGAAGAAATTATGAATCTAAGATCTGAAAATAAAAGCCTGAGGAATGATCTGATCACTGAAAGACAAATCAATGAAAGCTTAAAAAGAAACTTGAGATCTAAAAGAAAAATCAATGAAAGTTTGGAAAATGACCTAAATGTTGAAAAACAAATCAATGAGAGAATGATGAAATCTCAAGCAAACATGACTCAATTAAATCAAAAAAAGTGATTAAAATTTTCATAGAAAAAAAGGTAAAGCTAGACTTGGTTACAAGGAAGAAGGTGAAACATCCAAACAAGGTGCCCAAAGGAATCAAAGACCTAATTGCAATCACTATGGTAAGCTAGGTCACACATCAAACAAGTGTTGGAGCAATGGAAAAGGAAAATTCAATGGTAAATGCTACAATTGCAATCAGCATGATCATAAAGCTAATGAATGAAAGGAGAAACCAAAATTTGAAGGAAATTGTCACAAATGTAAGAAGCATGGTCACAAGGCATTCCATTACAGATCCAAATCATTCAATCTAGCTAAACAACTAGTTAAAGCAATATTTGGATTGAACTACAATACCTGGTACAGATGTCATTATTGTGGAGAATATGGATATATTGGTATAAATTGTGCAAGACATCACCTAAGGAAGAAAGGCACTACTGTAAGATGTTAAACATGCACTGAACTCGGTCATGTAGCTAAAAATTGCATGAACATAGGAAGAGTCAAAGATGAAAAGAAAACTAAAGCTAATAACATTCAGAAGCAGATGAGGCAATAGTGGATTCCTAAACCTATCGAGCAAGACAGTTCAAATGATGGCAATGTCACCCAAGAAGTGAGTGACTCCATCAATTCCAATTAGATTCATAAAGGAGAATATGGAAGCACATCTTTAAGTGATATCTCAAGCAGTTCTAACATAAAAGAAAGAAAAATGATCAAATTAGTATTCTAGATACACAAGAATCAAAGAAAGTGTATCCTTCACCGAGTCGCATCTACTGAGGAAAGTCAGTTGGAGACCTTATCAAGCTAGGTCAAGAGCAACAAAAGTTTTGTTCAATCATCGAGTTGCAAGCTTTTATCGAGCAAGTGAATGATAGCCTATCAAACACTATGTAATCTCAACTACCTTTGTACTAGGCATTAATAACAAAAAATTTCATCAAAAGGGAAAAATTTGATTTCATTCTTCATCGCTATTTCAGAGCTAAGAGATTTTTAGGTGCAATTAGAGAAATTCCAAGTGATTTTCAAGTGAAAGATTTGTTCAAAAAAATTCTATCTTTTACCAAGCATCAATGACATCTGGGAGCAGTAGCGGCACCAAGGAAAAGAAGGGTTCAAAAATACTGGTAAAGGGTGTAAAATGGAAAGCACCCAACTTCAAAACTATTATGGCCATTACAGAATCACTTGACACTAATGGTGCTCAATCTCAAATTACACCAAAGGTACTCCTTAGAAATGACATTCGTACTCATTTCAAATGTTCTATTCAAGAAATTGGAAACCTAGAGATGGACAATGCCCTAGGAGAAATGAGTATTGATGGCTCTTTAAAACCCAAGCATAAGCATCTTGAAACCAAGGGCTTGAATCATATCTCGCATATGCCAAGAAGCTTCCAAACCAAGTGGATTAGGTATATTTTGAGTCAAGTGCACAATGGAAAACTATGGTTAGAGCAACCAGTGTTAATCAGAAAGAAGATGATTCACAAAAGCAAGGGTCTCCCTATGCTCAACAAAGTGAAGGTAACAAAAACCCTAGGACAGGATGAGTTACAGAAGAAAACCCTAGCTGAAAGGGACGGTAGAGGTTTGAGGGTTAGTATTGTATCTGATGTCGAACTAAGATTTGGCATTGATGTAATTGCCCACAAAATCTATAGCTCTAGTCAATTGAACAGTGTACCCTATGAGGCTATGGATTTGGCCTTCAAAATTGTAAAGAAGAACCTTGAATTTGACCTGTCAGAATTACTATTGAAATAATTAAACAAGAATATTGATAGTATAAGGACTTCAAAGAAAAATCCCTATAAATTTGGTTCCATGTTGACTTGTTTATTCTTCTATATTCAAAAATTCTTTTTGTCTAAAGGAATTTTAGTGTGGAGAAAATATATTCCCATGCTTTATTTGATAAATGAGTTTGTAGTAGAAATGGGTGAAAACTTTGATAGCATCTTGGACAATTATTTTTAAGATTTCAAGGAAAGGATGAATAATAAGTTCTGAATTCCACCAAAATTGGTTGAAGACTACAAAGATGATGTATGCTTTATGGTTGATCATGATAAAGTATACATTCAAGCATTCAAACCCTGAGTTGCATGGGTGAAACCTCTTTCTTATGAGATTAATATTGATGAGGCCAAAGACATTATTGAAGCATTGATGAATGAGCTAGTAGACCCAAAACAAAAAAATTTTGGAACATATGATGAGGCAAAGGATAGAATTGAGCTTGAAATCAAGATACCCCAGGCTATAAGCAAAGGCAAGTGGAAGATAGCTAAGTTGAAAACTACTATCGGCTCTCTTATGCTTACAAAAGGAAAAGGTGAGGATGAAGAAGATGATGAAGAAGAAGAAGAAGGTGAAAAAGAAGAACATGAATCTGAAGAGGAACTTCCAAAGAAGAAACATAAGGCAATTATTACCAAACCTAAGAAGAAGCCTACTGTAGTACTCTTTAGAAGAACTAGAAAAGGCAAGCAGGAACCTATACTTGTCAGGCCTCCACTCACATTTGAGGAAAGGCTTAAACAATTGGAAGAGGGAGCTGGCATCATGAATTTCAAGTCATTGAAATTTGAAACAAGAACTGATGCTGAGAAAATGCAGATTGAGAAACTAGTACTCAATAAGATGGGTAAATGGAAATACTCCCCGGACCAGCTCACCTCTCAAATCTCCAAAGAACTATTGGAGAGATTGCAATGAAGATGAGAGTTAGCCACCCAAATAGCCAAAGATATATATGAGCAATCCCTGAAGAATCTTCTATCAAATCTCACTAGATCAGACATTAAGGTAGCAATGAAGAAATATGAAGGTAAAATGATTATTAGATTTCACACATGTTTGATTTTAATTAAAGACATTGAGCATGTTGTAAATGATGCAACAAACATATGGAAGAACATCTATCATCTGCAAAAGCCCAGTGAAGATCTAGTTGAATTCAAGTATGATGACAGTAGTAATAGTGATGATTTTGATTGCACACCATCCATCATAGTTACTCCAAGAGAGCTGCATGCACTAATGAAAGACAAAGAGGAAGAAGACAAGGAGGAAGAAGTACATGAGGAAGGAAAAGATGAAGATGATCCATTCAAAATTATAGCAGAAGTAATTGCATCCCTTCCTCACTCTCCACCAAAGACTGTTACATACACAATGGAGATAGCTTCTGCAAGTGAGATTGTGAGCACAATTGCCACATAAATTGCTCAATCTTCACCGGCCACCTCCTAGCTCCAAGTATCTGAAATAGATGTGCCAAGCACTTCATCTATCAAGCTTTCTATCACTTCTTTAGCTACCAAGCTAGCCACCTTAGATCCTTCATCATCAGTGAGTGTACCAGTAAGTTCCACAATTTTATTTTCATCAATTCCAGTATGTTCTATAGTTTTGTTTCTGTTAGAATCATCTATATCCACTTCCACTCTGATCAGTTCAGATGCTACTATCGGTACTTTATCAAGTATGCTACTATTTTTGGGAAGTTTTTCAGTTTTTGATCCAGTTAGTCCTAAGGTCAAACCAGTCATCACAAAAGTCAAACAAAAGCATCCATTAAAACTTCTGATCACTAGAAAGGAAATTGGAGAAGACATTGACTTAAACATAGAAATAGTGATTCCTAAGATTGACTATGACAATGCTACTATTGAAGAGATGAGGTTAGCAAGTCAACTCATAGAGATGAAAGCAATGCAAAAATAATTAAGATTAGAAAGGGATAAGGAATATGGGATAATTGAAAATGCCAAGAATATAATAACTAATGCTATAAATGTTGAAGTAGATTCTACTCAACACATTTTGATTTAGTTAGAAGAGGTAGTACAAAAATTTAATGAGAATTCTTCTAGTCAAGAGAAACTTATCGATAAAGCTGAAAAGAAATTTGATAATAACGTGCTAGAGCATATTTCTCAAAAGATAGCAATAAAGCAAGTTGAATTGTCAACATTTTTAGGAAATTTTGAAAATTCTTTTAATAATGTAGCATCACTTTTTTCTAAACTTTGTGATGTTTCTAGATTCACCAAATAAATAAACAATAAGTTAAATAAGATTGACATTGATATGCAATCAAGTTCCTCCAAGCTAAAGATGGACTCCTCCTCCTCAACCTCCCATCGCACCAAGATCAGATATTTGGTAGATGTTTAGGTAGAACTATTAAGAGAGGAAGCAAGGATCCAATCTACACTCATAGACATCCAACACATGATCCTTCCTATCATGGATAGAATGTAGAAACATCTTGATCATTGCAAAATATTGGTCCAAGATCAAAACTTCTTAGTGGTTGATCACTTGATCCAATTATCAGCAAAAGTTCAAATTGCTCTCTCCACCTATCAAATTTTGCAGCAGACTTGGGATAGTACTTTTGCAACCATCCTTAAGGTACATCAAGAATTTCTATCACTTTGGTGTAGCCATATAAATTGTATATATATAGTCCTTTGGCATTATTGTCAAAAAAGGGGAGAGATTCAGAGATTCAGCATAATAAATGAGGAGAGTTATCACTATAAGTGATAGGGGGAGTTAGCACTCATTAGAGTTAGCATGTGTATCATTCTATATACATTATAAGTCATCAAGAAGGGATATATAAATGTATATGCAGCAGTTGTACAAAGATCAATTTTGAGAAACCAATATTCATTGAGTCAGGTAATGTACATATTTTTTGGCTTATAAGTGTTTTTGTCACTAATGCCGAAGGGGGAGATTGTTGGCATTAAGTTATTATTGCCATTAGTGACAACACTTATCTGTATCAATATAGCTACCAAGCTCAGTACTCAATTTCCTACACTCATTGAGCTTCACAGTTCACACCGAGCATTCTAGTGTTAACTGAGCTTCTCAGTTCACACTGAGCATTCTAGTGTTAATGGAGCTTCTCAGTTCACACAGAACATTCTAGTGTTAATCGAGCTTCATAGTTTACACCTAGCATCTCAATATCTACTGAGTAGTCAAATTATGTCATGAGAATCCAATGTTTATCGAGTGATGAAAGTGTAGTGTTTACCGAGTAATGAAAATAGTGTTTACCGAGTGATGAAAGTGTAGTGTTTACCGAGTAATGAAAGGACAATGTTTACTGAGTGATGGAAGTGTAGTTTTTACCAAGTGAAAGCAAGGTAAACAAAGGATTCAATTTTTACTGAGTGATACTATATCTATCGAGTCTCCAACAGTTACCAAGTTCAAAACTACGTCAAGTGATTAGTATGTACCAAGCCTTCACTTCTACTGAGTGCATGACAATGCTGAGTAATGCAGTGGATGCCAAGTATCAGAAGGCTATCGAGTCAATTTAGTGAACTTGAGTTATTTATTGTTTGACTGACTCTGTAATATTTTGTTCACTTGTTTTTTGGCCGACCTTGCAATTGTAATTATTGGAATGGTATATATGTAATGTATTATATCATTTACAATGGATGTAAGAAATGAATGTATCAAGATAGTCATGTAATGTTTGGAGAAGAATGAAAGTGAATCAGTAGAAGAGTAGATTATTTAGCAAGGTCTACAAGGAGCAGTAAAAGATTCATCAGTCACAAGAGGTGATCTATACTTCAAGGATCTAATTAGCAAATCAAGTTTGTAAGTAGATCCACTATTTCATCCTAACAGGTGAATCAGTTTTGTAAATACTTTAAAAGGGTAGACTTAATAGTATTTTCATAAATCTCCTAACAGAGTGCATACTTCAGTGTATGTTTGTAAATCCTCTAACAAGGTGGACCTAGCAGTCCTTTGTGCTCCTAACAAGGCAAATCACCAGAAGTGGTCAATGTAAGCCTTAACAGGCCAACTTCATACTACAGTAACAAAGTTTTGTGGGTATCATCCCCACCCCAGTTTTACTTTCTATTTGGAAGGTTTTTGGGTTACCAAATCACTATGTACATGTGTTATGGATGTTTCATTTCTCATATATGTAGTAGATTAGATGAATAAATGGTGAATAGTTAAAGTGTTGAATTGTTTAAAGTTTTGAGGTTACTGATTCACCCCTCCCCTCTCAGTAACCTATCATATGGGCATGTGTAGGATCATGGTGTGCCAAAAAGTGGCAATGTGAAAAAAATAGAGTTTGAACACGTCTAAAAGTGCCTCAAAATCTGCTCTGACTTTTTTTCACCTATCCAGGTACCAAACTTGGAAAGTAAGGCCCAAGCCTTACCGGATATCTAATATGAGATCGAATATCGGATCTCATATCGGATATTGGATCTCATATCAGATCTCATATCGGATATCCGATATGAGATCCGATATCCGATATCGGCGGCATAAAAATTGGAGGGAAAAGGGACAAAAATTAGAGGGAAAAACAAATTTGTAAGTCATATAACTAATTTGAGTTATGAAATATGTAAAGATATAATATATAATCTATAAATATATAATACAATAACATAACTATTATATATAAAATAATATATAATCTATATATTATATAATAATATAATATTATATTATATATATATATAACGTAATGTAAAGATATAATATATAATCTATTAATATATAATAATATATTATGTTATTATTATTATATTTACTATATTTTTATTAAATATAATAACGTAATATATTATATATATGTTATTAATACATATTATTATTATTATCATATATAAATTATAATCTATAATATATTATTATTATTATAACATGTAAATTATAATATATAATATATTATGTTATTATTATTATAATCTATAAATTATATATATATATGATTGTTATACTATATTATTATTATTTTTACTATATTATTTCTAGTGGAGTCATTTATATGGGTCAAAAGGGCTCACACGATGACCTATGACCCCTTTCGACACATTCCATCATGACATATGTCCCTAAGGGATCCTAGAACCCCTAGGGACATATTAGAATAGTTTATATGGGTCGAAGGGGGTCACAAGATGACCTATGAACCCTTTCGACATATTACAAGACGACATTTGTCCCTAGGGGTCCTAGGACCCTTAGGGACATATTAGAATCATTCATATGGGTCGAAGGGGGTCATAGGGTGACCAATGACCACCTTCAACACATTCCACGATGACATATGTCCTTAGGGGTCCTAAGACCCCTAGGGACATATTAGAATCATTCATATGGGTTGAAGGGAATCATAGGGTGATATATGACCCCCTTCGACACATTCCACGATGACATATATCCCTAAGGGTCCTAAGACCCCTAGGGACATATTAGAATGTTTCATATGGTTTGAAGGGGGTCATAGGGTGAACTATGACCCCCTTCGACACATTACATGATGACATATGTCCCTAGGGGTCCTAGGACACCTAGGGACATATTAGAATGCTTCATATGGGTCAAAGGGGGTCATAGGTTGACCTATGACCCTCTTTGACCCATTAAATGATGACATATGTCTGTAGGGGTCTTAGGACCCTAGGGACATATTAGAATCATTCTTATGGGTCAAAGGGGCTCATAGGGTGACCTACGACCCCCTTCGACCCATTAGATGACGACATATGTCCCTAGGGGTCCTAGGACCCCTAAGGACATATTAGAATCGTTCTTATGGGTCAAAGGGGGTCATACGTTGATATATGACCCTCTTCGATACATTACATGACGACATATGTCCCTAGGGCTCCTAGGACACCTAGGGACATATTAGAATGCTTCATTTGGGTCAAACGGTGTCATAGGTTAACCTATGACCCCCTTCGACCCATTAAATGATGACATATATAGCTAGGGGTCCTAGGACCCCTAGGGACATATTACAATCATTCTTATGGGTCATAGGGGGTCATAGGTGACCCATTAAATGACAACATATATCCCTAGGGGTCCTAGGAACCCTAGGGACATATTAGAATCTTCAACCCATTACATGACAACATATGTCCCCAGGGGTCCTAGGATCCCTAGGGACATATTAGAATCATTCATATGGGTTAAAGGGGGTCATAGATTGACCTATGACCCTGTTCGACCCATTACATGATGACATATGTCCCCAAGGGTCCTAGGATCCCTCGGGACATATTAGAATCGTTCATATGGGTCAAAGGAGGTCATAGGTTTACCAATGACCCCCTTTGACCCATTAAATGACAACATATGTCCCTACCGATCCTAGGACCCCTAGGGACATATTAGAACTGTTCCTATGGATCAACGGGCGTCATAGGTTGACCTATGACCCCCTTCAACCCATTAAATGATGATATTTGTCCCTAGGGGTGCTAGGACCCCTAAGGACATATTAAAATCATTCTTATGGGTCAAAGGGGGTCATAGGTTGACCTATAACCCCCTTTGACCCATTACATGACTACATATGTCCCTAGGGGTCCTAAGACCCCTAGGGACATATTAGACTCCTTCCAATCGGTCAAAGGGAGTCATAGGGTGACCTATGACCCCCTTCAACCCATTACCTGACGACATATGTCCATAGGGGTCCTAGGACCCCTAGGGACATATTAGAATATTTCATATGGGTCAAAGTGGGTCATAGGTTGACATATGACCCTCTTCAACCCATCAAATGACGACATATCTCCCTAGGGGTCCTAGGACCCCTAGGGACATATTAGAATCATTTTTATGGCTCAAAGGAGGTCACAGGTTAACCTCTAACCCCCTTCGACATATTACATGATGACGTATGTCCCTAGGAACATATTAGATTCGTTCATATGAGTCAAAGGGGGTCATAGGTTGACCTATGACCCCCTTCGAACTATTAAATGATGACATATGTCCCTAGGGGTCCTAGGAGCCCTAGGGACATATTAGAATCATTCTTATGAGTCAAAGGGGGTCATAGGTTGACCTATGACCCCCTTTGACCAATTACATGATGACATATTTTCCTAGGAACGTCTTAGAATTGTTCACGACCCATTACATGATGACATAGTCCTTAGGGGTCCTAGGACCCCTAGGCACATCTTAGAATCTTTCATATGGGTCTAAGGGGGTCATAGGTTGACCTATGACCCCCTTCGACCCATTATATGATGACATATGTCCCTAGGGGTCCTAGGACCCGTAGGGACATATTAGAATCATTCATATGGATCAAAGGAGGTCATAGGTTGACCTATGACCCCCTTTGACCCATTAAATGATGACATATGTTCTTAGGGGTCTTAGGACCCCTAGGGACATATTAGAATCGTTCATATGGGTCAAATGGAGTCATAGGTTGACCTATGACCACCTTCGACACATTACATGATGACATATGTCCCTAGGGGTCCTAAGACCCTTAGGGACATATTAGAATGCTTCATATGGGTCAAATGGGGTCATATGATGACCTATGACCCCCTTTTACCCATTAAATGACAAGATATGTCCCTAGGGGTCCTAGGACCCCTAGGGACATATTAGAATTGTTCTTATGGGTCAAAGGGGGTCATAGGGTCACCTATCACCCCCCTCAAACCATTACATGATGACATATGTCCTTAGGGATCCTAGGACCCCTACGAACATATTAGAATGCTTCATATGGGTCAAAGGGGGTCATAGGTTGACCTATGACTCTTCTCTGACCCATTAAATGATGACATATGTCCCTAGGGGTCCTAGGACCCCTAAGGACATATTAGAATCATTTTTATGGGTCAAAGGGGGTCATAGGTTGACCTATGACCCCCTTCGACCAATTACATGAAGACATATGTCCCTAGGGGTCCTAGGACCTCCAGAGAGATATTAGAATCGTTCTTATGGGTGAAAGGGGGTCATAGGGTGACCTATGACCCCCATCAACCCATTAAATGATGACATATGTCCCTAGGGGTCCTAGGACACCTAGGGACATATTAGAATGCTTCATATGGGTCAAAGGGGGTCATAGGTTGACCTATGACCCCTTTTGACCCATTAAATGATGACATATGTACCTAGTGGTCCTAGGACCCCTAAGGACATATTAGAATCATTCTTATGGGTCAAAAGGGGTCATACGTTGTCCTATGACCCCCTTTGTCCATTTAAATGACGACACATGTCCCTAGTGGTCCTAGGACCCCTAGAGACATATTAGAATCATTCTTATGGGTTCAAGGGCGTCATAGGTTGAACTATGACCCCTATGAACCCCTTCGACAGATTACATGATGACATATGTCCCTAGGTGTCCTAGGACCCCTAGGGACATATTAGAATTGTTCATATGGGTCAGGTGGGGTCATAGTTTGACCTATGATCCCCTTCGACCCATTACATGATGACATGTCCCTAGGGGTCCTACGATCCCTAGGGACATATTAAAATCGTTCATATGGGTCAAAGTGGCTCATAGGTTGATTTATGACCCTCTTCGACCCATAAAAATGATTCTAATATCTACCTAGGGGTCCTAGGACCCCTAAGAACATATGTCATCATTTAATAGGTCAAAGGGGATCATAGGTACCCCTATGGGCCCCTTTGACCCATAAGAATGATTCTAATATGTCCCTAGGGTTCCTAGGACCCCTTAGGGACATATGCCATCATGTAATGGATCGAAGGGGGTCATAGGTCAACCTATGACCCCCGTAGACCCATAAGAACGATTCTTATATGTCCCTAAGGGTCCTAGGAATCTTAGGGACATATGTCATCATGTAATTGGTCGAAGGGGGCGATAGGTCACCCTATGACCCCCTTTGACCCATATGAACGATTCTAATATGTCCCTAGGGGTCCTAGGACCCCTTGCTATATATGTCATCATTTAAGGGGTCAAAGGAGGTCATAGGTCAACCTATGACACCCTTTGACCCATATGAAGCATTCTAATATGTCCCTAGGTGTCCTAGGACCCCTAGGGACATATGTCGTCATGTAATGTGTCGAAGAGGGTCATAAGTAAACCTATGACCCCCTTTGACCGATAAGGACATATGTCATCATCTAATGGGTCAAAGGGGGTCACAGGTGACCCTATGAGCCCCTTTGACCCATAAGAGAAATTCTAATATGTCCCTAGGGGTCCTAAGACCCCTAGGGACATATGTGGTCATGTAATTGGTCGAAGGGGGTCATAGGTCAACCTATGACCCCCTTTGACCCATAAGAACGATTCTAATATGTCCTTGGGGGTCCTATGACCCCTAGAAACATATGTTATCATTTAATGGGTCGAAGGGGATCATAGGTCAACCTATGACCGCCTTTGACCCTTAAGAATGATTGCAATATGTCCCTAGGTGTCCTGGGACTCCTATGTACATATGTCATCATTTAATGGGTTGAAGGGTGTCATAGGTAAACCTATGACACCCTTTGATCCATATGATGCATTCTTACATGTTCTTAGGGGTCCTAGGACTCCTAGAGGCATATGTCATCATGTAATGTGTCGAAGTGGGTCAATTGTCAACCTATGATCCCCTTTGACCCATAAGAACAATTCTAATATGTCCCTAGGGTTTTGAGGACCCCTAGGGACATATGTCATCATGTAATGTGTCGAAGTGGGTCATAGGTCAACCTATGACCACCTTTGACCCGTAAATGTAATGGGTCGAAGAGGATTATAAGTCAACCTATGACCCCCTTCGACTCATATGAATGATTCTAATATGTCCCTAGGGGTGCTAGGACCCCTAGGGACATATGTCATCATGTAATGGGTCGAAGAGGGTCATAGGTCAACCTATGATGCCCTTTGACCTATATGAATGATTCTAATATGTCCCTAAGGGTCCTAGGACCCCTAGGGACATATGTCATCATTTAATGGTTCGAAGGGGGTCATATGTCAACCTATGACCCCCTTTGACCCATAAGAATGATTCTAATATGTCTCTAGGGGTCCTAGGACCCCTTTGGACATCTGTCGTCACGTAATGCGTTGAAGAGGGTCATAGGTCAACCTATCACCCCCTTTGACCCATAAGAAGCATTCTAATATGTCCCTAAGGGGTCGTATGACTCCTAGGGACATATGTCATCATGTAATGGGTCAAAGGGGGTCATAAGTCAACCTATGACCCCCTTAGACCTCTAAGAATGATTCTAATATGTCCCTACGATTCCGAGGACCCTTAGGGACATATGTCATCATGTAATGGGTCGAAGCTGGTCATAGGTCAACCTATGACCACCTTTGACCCATAAGAATGATTTTAATATTTCCTTAGGGGTCTTAGAACCCCTAGGGACATATGTCATCATGTAATGACCTATGACCCCCTTTGTCCCATAAGAACGATTCTCATATGTCCCTAGGGGTCGTAGGACCCCTAGGGACAAATGTTGTCATTTAATGGGTCGAAGGGGATCATAGGTCAACCTATGACCCCCTTGACCCATATGAATGATTCTAATATGTTCCTAGGGGCCCTAGGACCCATAGGGACATATATCGACATGTAATGTGTC
This sequence comes from Cupressus sempervirens, assembly GCA_028749045.1. NCBI lineage: Eukaryota > Viridiplantae > Streptophyta > Pinopsida > Cupressales > Cupressaceae > Cupressus > Cupressus sempervirens. Next base: position 309,924,387 of record CM053792.1, on the reverse strand, counting down.
GAAAGGGGTCGTAGATCAACCTATGACACCCTTTGACCCATAAGAACGATTCTCATATGTCCCTAGGGGTCCTAGGGACATATGTCATCATGTAATGGTTCAAAGAATGTCATAGGTCAACCTATTACTCCCTTTGACCCATATGAACAATTCTAATATGTCCCTAGGGGTCCTAGGACCCCTAGGGACATATGTCATCATTTAATGGGTCGAAGGGGGTCATAGGTCAACCTATGACCTCCTTTGACCCAAATGAACAATTCTAATATGACCCTAGGGGTCCTAGGAGCCCTAGTGATATATGTCGTCATTTAATGGGTCAAATGGGGTCATAAGTCAACCTATGACCCCCTTTTACCCATATGAACAATTCTAATATGTCTCTAGGTGTCCTATGACCCGTAGGGACATATGTCATCATGTAATAGGTCAAAGGGGGTCATAGGTTGACCTATAACCCCATTTGACTCATAAGAATGATTCTAATATGTCCCTAGGGGTCCTAGGAGCCCTAGGGACATATGTCATCATGTAATGGGTTGAAGGGTGTCATAGGTCACCCTATGACCCCCTTTGACCCATAAGAACGATTCTAATATGTCCTTAGGGGCCCTAGGACCCCTAGGGACATATGTCATCATCTAAAGTGTCAAAGGGGGTCATAGGTCAACCTATGACTCCCTTTAACCCATAAGAATGATTCTAATATGTCCCTAGGGTTCCTATGACCCCTTTGGACATATGTCATTATGTAATTTGTCGAAGGGGGTCATAGGTCAACCTATGACCCCCTTTGACCCATAAAAAGCCTTCTAATATGTCCCTAGGGGTCCTAGGACCCCTAGGGACATATGTCATCATGTAATGGGTCAAAGGGGGTCATAGGTCATCCTATGACCCCCTTTGACCCATATGAACAATTGTAATATGTCCCTAGGTTTTCTATGACCCATAGGGACATATGTTATCATGTAATAGGTCAACCTATGACCCTGTTTGACCCATAAAAATGATTCTAATATGTCTCTAGAGGTCCTAGCACCCCTAGAGACATATGTCATCATGTAATAGGTTAAAGGGTGTCATAGGTCACCCTATGACCACCTTTGACCCATAAGAACGATTCTAATATTTCCCTAGGTGTCATAGGACCCGTAGGGACATATGTCATCATGCAATGCATTGAAGGGGGTCATAGGTCAACCTATGATCCCCTTTGACCCATAAGAACGATTCTCATATGTCCCTAGGGGTCGTAGGGACATATGTCATCATGTAATGGGTCAAAGGGGGTCATAGGTCAATCTATGACACTCTTTGACCCATATGAACAATTCTAATATGTCCCTAGTGATCCTAGGACCCCTAGGGACATATGTCATCATTTAATGGGTCGAAGGGAATCATTGGTCAACCTATGACCCCCTTCGACCCATATGAACGATTCTAATATGTCCCTAGGGAACCTAGGACCCCTAGGGACATATGTCATCATGTAATGTGTCGAATGGGGTCATAGGTCAACCTATGACCCCCTTTGACCAATAAAAATTATTCTCATATGTCCCTAGGGGTCCTCAGGACATATGTTGTTATGTAATGAGTCAAAGGGGGTCATAGGTCAACCTATGACCTTCTTTGACCCATATGAACAATTATAATATGTCCCTAGGCATCCTAGGAACCTTAGGGACATATGTCATCATTTAATGGGTCGAAGGGGGTCATAGGTCAGCCTATGACTCCCTTTGATCCATATGAACAATTCTAATATATCCCTATGGGTCCTAGGACCCCTAGGGACATATGTCATCATTTAATGGGTCGAAGGGGTTCATATGTCAACCTATGATCTCTTTTGATCCATGTGAATAATTCTAATATGTCCCTACGGGTCTTAGAACCCCTAAGGATATATGTCATCGTTTAATGGGTCGAAGGGGGTCCTAGGTCATCCTATGACCTCCTTTGACCCATATGAATGATTCTAATATGTCCCTAGGGGTCTTAGGAACCCTAGGGACAAATGTCTTCATGTAATGGGTCGAAGGGTGTCATAGGTCAATCTATGACCCCCTTTGACCCATATGAACGATTCTAATATGTCCCTAGGGGTCCCAAGACCCCTAGGGATGTATGTCATCATGTAATGTGTCGAAGGGGGTCATAGGTCAACCTATGACCCCCTTCGACCCATAAGAATGATTATAATATGTCCCTAGGGGTCCTAGGACCTCTAGGGACATATGTAATTATGTAATGGGTCGAAGGGGATCATAAGTCA